>SKCR01030846.1:0-227967 GCA_019454045.1 Zanthoxylum bungeanum
AATTAAAGAAAGGGCAAGGCTCTTACTTTGAAAATGTTTGTCTTAGTTATGTCACAGCTAGTATTGAAATTAGATTTTAAATACTTAGTGTGGTACATAAAATATATGTATTGATGTTCAGAATCTGCTTTGAGCAGGATACTGGACTTAAAGCTGAGATTGCTCTGCGAATCGGAAACGGGACGAAAGTCGCTGTTTCGACCGGAGTAGATACCTAAGTTTAGGAACTACCCTTCGGGTGTGTACTTGAATTAGGAACTGTTATAATGTAACTAGTTTGACTAGAGACATTATCTCTATATCAGTGTTTAATCTGTTGCGGATAAAACCTTTATATTATAGAACACTAAGTGTTTTATTATATAAAGATGATACTAAGATAAATACATTAGATGTAAATAACAGAATTTATATTTTGAATATAAATAAAATCTCAAACATATAAAATGACAAATAAATAGCTCAAATTGATTTGATCAATAGAGACTTATTTGTGGCATTGTTGTCTAGGACACAATTTAACTAGACTCGTATATCCACACTTTTGAAGAGTGGGTACTAGGACTGATTTGACTATTCAAATAAAGTCTGCGAATCTAGTTATTAGGTAAAGTACCTAAAATACTATTTACTTGGTAATAGTAAAAGGGCCACCGATCTGTTAGCCCTATTCATGGTGAAGTAAGTGGGCCCATATCTAGCTAGGCTAGATGTGAACATGAATATTTCGTGACCTTAACGGATGTGGCATCACGTTATGGTTATGTGTTTCTTTTGAAGAACGCAGATCGTAAACTTTTGAAGTTTCGACACGAAGTAAATAAACAGATCGGCTATAGTATTATTCCGCCATGGTAAGACCGTAATGGAAAATACTTAAGCAGTAAGTTTCGTACATACATGAAAGAGTATGGTATTCTTTCAGATGAGGACTCCTCTCGGAACACGTCAAAGTGACGGTGTGTCCGAACGGATTAACCGAATCAGTTAGACATGATAGGCTAATCATGAGTCGTTCTGAGCTACCATTTCCTTCAACTGATAAGTTTTAACAGTGCAATAACTTATTAGAATAAGGTTCCATATAAATCTGTTTGACAGATGTCATATAGGATATGAACAGGGAAGAAACGAGGTTTCTCATTCCTGATAATTTGGGTATGCCAGGCATAACGTTTGGATGATACCAAACTAAGGACCCAAATTGGATAAGTGCCAATATAGGTTATCCTAAGGGAAACCATAAGTATAGTACTTATAAATCTCACATGAGAACAATGTGATTGTTGCTCACCATGCGGTTTTCCTAAGAGGAATACCGATATGCAGTGGTCAGTGGGAGGATAGTGATACTCGATGAAAATCGGAGTAATACTGTTCAAGGCACAAAGTCCTTAATGGAACACAAATAGTTCATCTATGATGAATCTATACCATTAATCTTCGAATACACAAGAACTGAGTAGATCGGATAGAGTCAGAAAATAACCTAGGGTATGGGTTTCTGATCTAACCTCATAAAGATGTCAATCTTATGAAGGTATACCAACCGACTACGTTTTGAGGAAGTGATACAAGGTATCGACTCCCTATTATGGAAAATGCCATGAGTCCGAATGGATTCCATGTTTAACAACTATTTTGGATACTAGTTGTTGTACCACAAGGCATTGCGCCTATGGTACATTAAACGTCTTCAGGGAAGACATACATGGAAGGCAACATACCAACGTACAAAGCCGGGCTTTTGACGAAAAGATATCGTTATCAATATTGTGTTAATAACGGTTCAACCTTTTACCTGTTGCCATGGTAAATCCATTTTGAAGATGCTTGTTGATAACTGCATATTTCATCTATGAAATGTGTCAGTTGCAGATCAAAATCACTTTCCTGAAAAGGAAACCTTTTGGAGGATGCTTACAACATCCTGACGATTTTGTATAACCGACAAACAAGGTTTGCGGGTTATTCGATCCATGTTTGGATTGAAACAAGCATAAGGTTCTTGGAACTGACGTTTTGAAATAATCATAATGGTTTATGATTTGACTCAAAACGAAATAATTCTTGTGTATATAAGGAGGTTAGTGGAGAGGGCACTGACAATGAAATTCCCATAAAGCAATCGGTGAAAGCTTGGCTTTCATAGAAATTCTCCGTAGAATTCTGGGGAGTAACAACTTTATTCAAGGAATAAAGATCTACAGGGATAGATTTGGAGTTGTTAACACTTTGGAAATTGTACATTTAAAATGTACTTGTATTGGTGTCTCATACGCTTCGAGCATATGGAGTCACAATCGGGTCAATCCAAGTGATAGTCACTGGATTGAAGATTAAGAACATCTGTTAGTATCTGAGAGAACTAAAGATGTTGTCTTAAACTATGGAGATGGAGAACTTGAAGTGACTGGGATCACTGCTGCAAGTTTCCAAACAATTAAATAATACGGTACTATAAAGTTTGAATAACGAGACAGTAAGCTGGAAATATTCCGAGCAAGATAACTGTTGCCGAATAAACAACAAATTCGGATTATTGCTGCAGCTGAGGCAGCAATAGAAGCCATTTGGATTGATAATAAATCTAATTAGATTAGATATAGTTCTGTTAGCGGCTGAGCTAGGCGTCAGCACAGGCTAAAGAATTAATGGTCTCATCGACGATCCAGATATATACTTCTATATCATCTGATTCGTTCAGATCATACATCGTGGCGATGTGATGATCGTATAAATCGCGTCAGAAGATAATTACACAAATCCGCTGACGAAAACCTTTCCTCAGCAATTTGAGCGAACCGTACATAGTTCGGGTGTTGGACACTTGAGTGACTGGCTATGTGCCAAGTGGGAGATTGTTGGATAAAATGACCCATAGCGTCACTATTTGCACAGATCATTGTGTTGTTGTAGCAAATTAACTATGTGACAAGGAAATTGCACTCTCATCATTTGTGATTAAATCACCATAGATATATAAATGAAGAGAGGTCTATATGATTAGTTCCTGGATTGAGATGATATGAGACAGTATCAGTCCACGAAGGATTAATCATTAAATATCCCTAGCCGGAGTATTATCGAGACAGGACATCAATAATGCGGAATAGGCTAGTATTGCACTTGTGCGCGTTGTGAGGGCACAACGGCATAGTTCTCATATATATAAGTATTGGATACTTATGCAAGTGCGATAGGAGGTCGTGTTTCACCGATGGTACGGGAAACAGCTTCGCTCTGGATAGATACCCCTCGGAATCCCATTGGTATTATGACTATGTGTCTATGGGAGGCCGAAATCAAGGTAGGTGTGTATATAGTCTTAACCTGAGACTTACATCGCTAATACTTACGATAATCGATAGACTTTGCTCTTAAGTGTTCGCAACCATCGGAAGTGTTATGACTAGGTCATGCATATCCGATTATAGAGACTAGTTACCAGACATCCGACATGTGCTTCGGACGGGGTAGACACTTATCCAGCCCCAGCCCTAGCACGTGACTATCCGATACTGGGCCGATATGCACAATACTACGGTATACTACGCTTGATACAGATCTATATATTCCTGTAAGATATATTCTGGAGAATTGGGTAGGCATGGCGCTTTGCTAGAAGCCAACCTTGTCTTGTAAATCGGTATAAACGTAGTACGAGGTGCTTACGTGTTCGGATAATCCGACGACCGTATTTACTGCCAACATATCCAGAGATCTCATGGGTCGCTTCCTGAAGATTCACCGATGATGTATAACTCACACTTTAATTAATCTGGGATTAATTAGAAGAGAGAGAAAATTAATCTGGGATTAATTGCAGAGATATTTTATCTGGGATAAAATATTAATAAAAGAGGGAGAACGATTAATTTGGAATTAATCGATAAATAATATATTTGATATATTATTAGAAATTGGATTTCGACGTGAAATTAAAATTAGATTTTAATTCGGGCGAACGAATTAATTTAGAATTAATTCGTTAGCGACGTGAATAGTGAATTCGCTAGGCGTAATCATTTAATTACGACGCAACGGAAAATTCATTAATTTGGAATTAACGAACCCGAGCCCGAAAGTGATTGCGAGCGTATTCGCATTTCGAATTCGAGTGCGGCACGCAAGTCACATCAAGCGTCAAATCACTAGTCACATCAATCGTCAAGTCGCTTATCACTTTGAGTGATGTGACATGACATGTTGTCACTTTATTAAAGTGACTTGATGTGAATAGTTGATTTGAGTTGATGAAAAGCTTTTAAAAGCTTGAAATGAAATATAACATTATTTATTTCTTGCTTTTTGACTTTTGTATTAAAAGTAATAAATGTTTTATTTATTATTTACTTGGTAAATATATAAAACAAAAGGAAAAAGCTTTTCTCTCTTTCTCTTAAAAAAGACATACGGTTTTTAGCTTTTGGAGCCAAAAACCATCTCCTCTTCTCACGGTCATGGTGACCGATTCTCTTCCATGTTTTTCTGGTTTTCTGCCGAGCAAAAGGAGTAGCAAGGAAGATGAAGAAGTGCTAGCACACCTTGGTTTATACATAGGTGATAGGGAAACGAATTTGTGAGCTTGGAAAGCTTGAAGCTTGGAGCTTCAAAGGAGTCTTGCATGGCCGATTTTGGAGCATCAAAAACAGCCCCCCACCGGCAGTCCACTGCAGTTCAAGAAGGCCAAAACTGAGCTTCATGGAGGAGGAAAATGGGTCTGTTCTTCCTAGCATCAAACCCATCAATGTGAGTATGAATTCCGCCTTACTCCTTTGTGTATTCAACTCGTTTTTGCATGTTTGTGATCCTTGGGACTTGATTGAAACTCAACACTAGCAAGCCTTGAAGGTCTGTAACCTCTCATATGCTCCCCTCTTCCTCTTGTAGATCCACTTGTAACCTATGGGTTTCACCCCATCAAGTTGGTCTACAAGTTCCCAGACAGAGTTGGAGTACATGGACTTCATCTCTAGGTTCATGGCTTTGAGTTATTCCTCTTTGTCAGAATCATCCACTATACTACGATAGGTCAATAGATCATCTATACCATCACTGGATGCGACAACTTGTGCCTCTCCAACCCCAAAGTAGCGATCAGGTTGTCGTACAACCCTCCCACTGCATCTAGGTGGTAGATCATTCTGACGAACTTGCATCTGATGCTCAGATGTTGAAGGTGTTATGTATTTGTCAACTATTGTTGACGATGGTGTGTTGGTCGAACCAGCAAGTAACTCCCCGTGTAACACTTAAATTCGAGGCTTGAACTCCTTCATATAGTCCTCCTCTAGAAATGTAGCATTTGTCGATACAAACACTTTGTTATCTTCAGGACTATAGAAGAATCCACTCCTAGTCTTCTTAGGATAGCCTAAAAATAGGCACACCTGAGAAAGTGGCTCCAACTTTATAGTCTTATTCTTCAGCATATCATAAACTAGTTTTACGACCAATACATAACTCTAAGGGAGTCTTAGGAACAGACTTAGATGGAATTACATTAAGGATATGCATTGCAGTTTTTAGTGCATATCCCCAGAATGAACTAGGTAGTGAACTATAACTAAACATAGATCTCATCATGTCTAGGAGGGTCCAATTTCTCCTTTCTACAACACCATTTTGCTATGGTGTTCCAGGTGCTGTGAGCTGGGATATTATCCCATGCTCAACTAAAAATTCCTCGAAATCTCTGTCAAGGTATTCTTCTCCACGATCTGATCGTAGAGTTTTGATTTTTTTACCTAACTGGTTCTCAACCTCAGCACGGTACTCTTTGAACTCTTCAAATATATCTGACTTATGCTGCATTAGGTAAACATACCCATATCTAGAATAATCGTCAATGAATGTGACGACGTATTCATAACCACCTCGGGCTCTTACATTCATCGGTCCGCAAATGTTCGAATTTATTATCTCAATTGGTTGACTGGCTCTTATACCTTTTCTAGTAAAAGGTCTCTTGGTCATTTTTTCCTTCTAAATAGGATTCGCAGACTGGTAAAGTTTTGAGCTTTAACTGGTTTAAGGCTCTATTCTTTATCAATCTGTCTATCCGGTCAAGGTTGATATGATCACGTCTAAGATGCCACATATATGTGTCATCGTGAGAAATCTTTTGTCATTTAGTTTTAGGTTTCTCAACCTTAAACATTTCAGCAATGAAAGCAATGACCTATGTGATAACGGTCTTAAGACATACAAGTTATTTTCTGAATTTCCTGTTCATATGGTTAATCCATTTCTACCAATAATAACTAAATTGCTCATAAAAGAAACTAAATAACCATCATCCAAACGTTTAGAAACAGAAATCAAATTCCAGCGAAAACCAGGAATGAATAACTGTAGGACACAGAAATCGGCGACGCTGTTCCAAGCTCGCGGCCTGGTTGGGAGTATGGAGTATCCCGCGGGGGACTAAACCGGAGAACTAAAAATGGAGTCGCCATGCGGTGTGAACCGGGAAATGATTTAAGGCCGCACTCACCCCTCGCAAGGGAAGACCTCAAACCGTTTGGTTTGGAATGGTCCCTTACTTATGCCACTTGTAATGAAAGGATTTGTGCAATAATCTACCCAATTATACGCAACATATATTCCCAAGAGTATCATACTCCTAAGTTCACGTGCATGAAAATAAAACCTATATATGAGTTTGCATATAATCTACATCTAAGTTTGCATACAACCTACACCTAAGTTCGCATGCATATAAGTACATCGATATAACGGCAAGCACACAATTCATAAACACATTAAATAGATAAATGCGTAAATATAAATAGATGATAATTTCCTAAGCGTAAATAATGGAATGATATGATTAATCATATAGTGCAAAAGAAATGATCAAAGAAGCAAACACGCATGAAATGTGACAAAAATAAGTTTGTGCACTGTATGTGTGTTCGTGTAGCGTTTGAAAACGCGTTAAAATGGTAAACAGAAGGTTCACGTTCTTATAGCATTCAGAAACACGTTCGAACGGGATAAGACCTGATGCATGGTGAAGCAGAATACGTGCGCGTTCGAGAAGCGTTCTTAAATGCGTTCGAACGGAATAAGGCAGAATGCATACGTTCGTGTAGCGTTTGGAAACGTGTTCGAATGAGATTACCAAAATGGCATCTGAAATGACACAACACATACATGGATAAACAAACACACGATGTAGGACCTCGTATGCCCGATTGAACATATTTCACATTCAATCGAGTGTACTTCTTCGGCGGCACGGTAAAACATCATGGTAAAGGTAGCCTTCAGGCATTTCCCTCGAATGAAGGACCTTTAACCCACCTTAGTTAGCCCATGCGCATTAGATTACAATGTATGAATAAACAAATAAATAATATGGGACCTTATATGCCCATGCCCATTCAATCGAGTGTACTTCGTCCGGCGCGGCAAAACGTCGTGGTAAAGGTAGCCCTTAGACTTTTCATCCCTCAAGGTGGAGGACCTTTAACCCAACTTGATTTGCCCATGCGCATTACATTATGATGGATGATTTAACAAGGAGATGGCATACAGAAAGCAAATAACGAAATAATAAAAGGCACGGCGAAATGTCATGGTAAATGTAGCCTTTTAGGCTTTTCTTCCCTCAAGTAGAGAACCTTTAGACCAACATAATAAGCTCATGCGTATTACATTACAATACATACAAATAAATAAGACAATGATATGGGACTTCGTATGTCCGACTAAACATATCTCACATTCAATCAAACATAATTCGTCTGGCGCGGCAAAACGTCGTGGCAAAGGTAGCCCTTAGGCTTTTCATCCCTCAAAACGGAGGACCTTTAATCCAACTTGATTTGCCATGCGCATTACATTACAATGCATAAATAAGTAACATGCGGAAAGTAAATGGCAGAATAAAAAAAATACGAATAGTAGATGAACAAGATTAAATAAAGCGAAACACATGCCAATTGCTCAATTAGTACGTGGAGTTGTTTCCCAAGTACAGACCGTACTACCGTCCATTCGGATTTGGCTATGGAATTTACGTCTGGGTTTCCATCCGATATACCACAAGAGACGACACATATTCCATTCATCCAATGTTGTGGCCAGTTTGACCGTACCTCGTATAGCCAATAATAGGAAGTTGTGCAACCAGAATGGAAAGACCATCGGAGAACCTTCAAGGACCAAGCCCACTCCCTCTGAAGTTACCCCTATCAGAAACAGATGATTCTCCAATCTTGGTAGACCTTTGTCGAAGGTATTTGAAGAGCTGAAAAGGAAAGGACTCCTAAATCCCTTAGAGCCTAAACCACTTCCAAACCCTGTGCCATTCTACCTTGACCTGAACCTTTACTGTTACCTCCATCAGTAAAAAGTCCATGAAACTAACAAATGCACCCGCCTTAGGCATGAGATCCAAGACCTCATAGACTCCCACAAAATACCCGACCCCAAAAAGGAACAACCCAACACACACCGAAACCCTCCACCTAACTATCACTCTGTCCCACTACCTACCTACATGATCAACTTCGTCCTACCCGACAGCTTTGTCCTCCAAACCCATAACCACCAAACTTCTCGTATGGGGATAGGGGACAACAGTGGTAAAGGTGAAATAGAGCAGAGGGGGGATTTCTGGAAAAACTTCTCGGACAGTGACAAAAAGGAGGTTGCAAAAAAGGGGAAGTAAATGGGAAAAATAACTACTGCACTTGGAGAATCTGATGGTCGAAGGAAGCAAGAAGATGAGGGAAGACGAAGTTGGAAATTATGGAGATGTTTGTTTCCCTGATCTTATTCAAATGTGATCCAGCATTTATTAATAATAAGGACATTGGCTTCGTCTACTTGTTCGAATCTTTTCCTTAATAATAATAAAGACGTTCATTTCGCTTACTTGCCTGAGTCCTTTCCTTTCAATCTGCACGACATAAGCATATTTGACAAAAGTAATCAACCATGGTACTATGATATTCAGCGATGCTTAAAACACGGGAATTCCCGAAAGAAGCAAGCAGAAAAGATAGGATAGCCATTCAGAAGTTGGCTTCTCAATATGTGAGTTTGAAGGGAGAACTATACAAAAGACAAAAAAAAGGCGTTCAGATGAAGTGTTTAAGAAAAGAGGAAGCTTGAATGGCGATGGAAACAGTACTGCCGGTGGAAGTTGAGATACAGTCCATGAGGGTATTAGCAGAAACAGAGTTACCTGAACAAGAATGGGCCTCACAGAGATTCGAACAGTTGGCATTGCTCGATGAGAAGAGAATGAAGTCCTTACATCACATGCAGATATATCAGAAGAGGTTGGCTCGAGCATTCAACAAGAAGGTGCATCCTACAAAAATCAGAAAGGGTTATCTGATGCTAAAGCAGTCGAAGCCGTCGACAACAGACCCGAGAGGAAAGTTTAGACCCAATTGGGAAGGACCCTACATAGTCCAGAAAGTAATGGGAAACGGGGCAGTGTGACTGTCAGACTTGGACGGGAACGAGTTCACCCAGCCGATCAACGTGGATAGATTGAAGCAGTATTTTGCCTGAGGAAAAGAAGACCAAGCAGTCACCGGTAGAAGACCTAACCCAACGGAATAGGAAATTCATTCATGCATGCATGCATACACGTAACGTAATTGCAATTTTTGTGTTTGTTATGTGTTTGCAGGTGTCAGACAAAAGAGAACTGCATAATCACCAGAAGAGAACCGGCAGGAGAAAACTATAAGCAGACCTAGGGGCGATCAGAGACATGCGTAGGCACATGGCGCCAAGGAGCACAATGAGGGTCTAACCCATCAGGAATAGTGAGTACCTCCACACATGCATACATACACATCGCATGCACGCGTTTTTATTCTGTTGTTTTGTTTATGTTCACAGGTCTCAAAGAAAAGAAGGAAAAGCGGCAAAATACAAGCAATCTGAGAGCAACAAAACAGTATCAACAGTTTTCAGAAATGGATCCCTATGGTTGAGGCCCACACATAATCACCAGTTTTGGGAATGAACAGTCAGGGTTGAGGCCCATATCAGTATGAGTTTCGGGAATGGATCACAGGGGGCGAAGCCCATATTATCAGCGGATTGAAAGGAAGAATTCAATGGAGTGAGTGAAAAAAAAAAAAATAAATAAAATAAAAGAGAAGTCTTTGATGGTTAGGCATATGTCTGGTGATGACATTGTTTGCTGTAAAGGGGAAACCTTAGAAACGATAAGTGCAAGATGTGCTCTCATCCGGTATTCTGATTGGATTGATCTCGGCTAGACTCACGAGCACTTGATTACAGGAATTTAGCAGTAGAATCCTGAGTGGTCGGCGAGATGACTAGTTGAAGAGATGGCGGATCAGTGAATGACCGTTTGCCTAGATGTCCATCCTAGCTTACTTATGCTACGATATATGATATGGTTGGAAACAAAGAAGAAGTCTCTGAAAAGAAAAAGGAAAAATAGAACACCTATAACTGATAAGTGTGAAGCTACCAATGGGGGAGTATTAGGACCACCACGAGGAGAAATGCTACCTTAAAGGGTAGGTGTGTCGAAAAAAGAGAAAGAAAGAAAAGAGAAAAAGAAAAAAGAGAAAAAAAAAAAAGAAAAAGAAAGTTTAAAATGAGAAAAAAGAAACGAGAGAAGAAAAGAAGAAGACCATATCATGTTGAGTATGAAGAAGTAATCACAAATTGTGATCAAGACATCTAGGTTGGTTAGACCCACTAATTCGATTCTCCGAAGACAAAATCATTGAGTTGGCTTAGTTAAGGATTAAGTTGTGAAAGAGCCTTGGCACACACACACTGGGAGTCTAGTTCAGATCACTCACTCAGACGATCATATCTGAGTGTATTAAGTACTTTGAAGGTTCTCCGGTTTTGACACGAAACATCCGTTAAGGACGAAAATATGTTCAGCTATCAGGATTATCTCGTGAGAGGCAATACAATATATTGATATACAAACATCATTTCAGCATCAGTATCAACTTTCGGGATGAGTCCCAGGGTTGAGGCCCACACATCACCAGCACGCCGGTTATGGCACTCCGGGTATGGAGATACATCTGTAACACCTCGGGTATGGGGTTTGGCACGTCGGGTATGTCACTCCGTGTATGGAGATACATCCGCAACACCTCGGGTATGAGGTTTAACACGCCGGGTATGGCACTCCGGGTATGGAGATACATCAGCGACGCCTCGGGTATGGGGTTTAGCATGCCGGGTATGGCACTCCTGGTATGAAAACACTACAGCGACGCCTCGGGTATGGGGTTTAGCACGCCGGTTATGGCACTCCTGGTATGGAGATACATCTGTAAAACCTCGGGTATGAGGTTTATCACGCCGGGTATGGCACTCCGGGTATAGAGATACATCAGCGACGCCTCGGGTATGGGGTTTAGCATACCGGGTATGGCACTCCGAGTATGGAGATAAATCAGCGACGCCTCGGGTATGGGGTTTAGCATGCCGGGTATGGCACTCCGAGTATAGAGACATTACAGTGATGTTTGGGTATGGGGTCTAGAATGCCGGGTATGGCACTCCGGGTATGGAGATACATCTGTAACACCTCGGGTATGGGGTTTATCACGCCGGGTATGGCACTCTAGGTTTCGAGATACATCAGCGACGCCTCAGGTATGGGGTTTAGCATGCCGGGTATGGCACTCCGGGTATGGAGACACTACTGCGACACTCTAGGTATGGAGACACAACAGCGATACCTCGGGTATGGGGTTTAGTATGCCGAGTATGGCACAACAATATCAACTCAGTTCGAAGTAACAGGCAAGTCAAGTGGCAGCTGGCGAGCCAGGTAAGTAAAAATGCATTGCATAACTTTGATAGGATTGTCATTGTCATACACTGCACAAGTCCCATCAAATTGGGGGCGACTGTAGGATTGCATTTTTGCATATAAGTCCCGATGATGAGTCTCATAAGGAGGCACTACCTATTTAACGGAAGTCGCGGGAAACAGATGTCGGAAGGGAAATTCAGAAATCAATGTCTTATTGGACTTAATTCGTTTGCTTAGCTGTGGGTTCGTTAGTTGGTCCTCTGTTTTAAAAAACTCATCATTGGCCCAAAAAAAACCCCTCAAGCCACACGCCAAGCCGCCAAAAAGACAAAACCAAACGCCCCAAACATCCTCTAGCACACCCCCAAGCCCAATAAAACACATCCAAAATAACAAAATACACATTAAACACATGCTAAAATCAAGATAAATCACCTTCCCAAATAAAAGAAATCAAATCAAATCAAGATAAATCATATTCCTAATTAAAAGAAATCAAATCAAATTTAAACAAATCACCTCCCTAAATTAAGTAGATATTTTCTGTAGGACACAAAAACTGACGACGCATGATGTTCTAGGCTCGCGGCCTAGTTGGGAGTACGGAGTATCCCGCGGGGGAACTAAACCGGAGAAATAATGGAGTCGCCACCCAGTGTGAATCGGGAAAATGATTTAAGGCCGCACTCACCCCTCGCAAGGGAAGACCTCAAACCGTTGGGTTCGGAATGGTCCCTTACTTATGCCACTTGTAATAAAATGATTTGTGCAATAATTTAATCGAGTCTAGCAACATATATTCCTAGGGGTATTTATTTCTAAGTTCGCACGCATAAATCAAAGTCATCTAAGTTCACATGTAACACATTTTCATATTTGCATACAACCTATTTGAATATAATTATGTCCAAATTTGCATACAACCTATTTGCATACAATCTATGTCCGAATTTTCATACAACCTATTTGCATACAATCTATGTCCAAATTTGCATGCATAAAGATAAATTGAAATACGGCAAGCATACAATGTTATAAGCACATTACATTCATGGAAAAGAAAATGCAAACAAATGGCAGTTGCACAATCATACGTAATAAAGAGAAACAATTAGGTATATAATGCAAAGAAATAACCAAAGAGGCAATTGTACATCAAAATAAACGTGCCATGATGCGATTTGAAAGACAAATAATGGAAGTGAAAGAAAAGAGATGCAACATATGCCCACATCTATAAAGGACTTCAAGTGTCCGATTGAACGTATCTCACATTCAATCGAATGCACTTTGTCCGGCGCGAAAAAATGTCGTGGCAAAGGTGTTGGAGTTTTTACGGCCCCAAGGATCGATTACAAAGTAAGAAATAAACATGTGAATATATCACGGAGTTGCGGAATACTCACATCGATCGGTTGAGCGACGCGAGGCAACAAAAAAATTTTTCTGCCTCCATAGAATGCTCGGCAGTGTGTAGTGAAACAGCTCACTTTTTCGGCCATGTTGCTCCTTGAACAAGCTCCAAGCTTCGTCAAATGATTCCAAGCTCATGGGTGGACTTCCCTATCACCTTCGCATGTCTCTCGGAGTGCTAGCCCTTCCGATTTAGCCACAAAATCGTGACTTTTGCTTCCCATTTTTCTCTTTGTCACTTGGCAGTGGGCTGCCAAAAATAGAAGAAAAATACAGCCCCAAGGGTGTGAATGAGAGAGAAGAGAAAAGAGAGGAAAAGAGTTGTGTGAGTTGTTGGCTATTTTGTGTATCTTATCCACAAATCAATTTCCAAAATTAATTAATTGATTTTCTTTTTCCAAAGAGGTCAAGCCATTAAAAGCTACAACAACTCCCATCAAGTCACATCACTCAATCAATCAAATCAAGTGATAAGTTGTCACATCACTCAAAGTGGCTAATGATTTGACGCTTGATGCGACTAGCAATTTGACACTTGATTTGACTTGCGTGCCGCATTCGAATTCGAAATGTGAATGCACTCGCAAACAATCCCGAGCTCGGGTTCGCTAATTCCAAATTAACGAATTTTCCATTGCGACGTAATTAAATGATTATGCCTAGCGAAATCACTATTCACATCGCTAACGAATTAATTCAAAATTAACTCGTTCGCCCAAATTAAAATCTAATTTCAATTCCGCGTCGAAATCCAATTTTGTTAATATATCAATATATTAATTAATCGATTAATTCCAAATTAATCGTTATCTCTCTTTAAATGATATTTTATCCCAGATAAAATATCTCCGCAATTAATCCCAGATTAATTTTCTCTCTCTTCTAATTAATCCCAGATTAATTAAAAGTGCGAGTCATACATCATCGGTGAATCTTTGGGAAGCGACCCATGAGATCCCCGGATATGTTGGCAGTAAATTTGGTCGTCGGACTATCCGAACACGTAAGTACCTCGTACTACGTTTGTACCGATTTACAAGACAAGGTTGACTTCTAGCAAAACGCCATGCCTACCCAATTCTCCAGAAATATCCTTACAGAAATAAGGATCTATATCAGGCGTAGTATACGTAGTATTGCGTATTTCAATCCAGTGAAGCATATATCGGATTACGAGCAATTAGTCTCTTTAATATCGGATAATCATGACCAAGTCATATTATCCAGACCGTTGTAACCTTTTTAGAGAACCAGTTCTGTATCCCTATGCAATTATCATCTCCATATGACTGGAGTGACACTTCCGTCTTGACATCACACCCAACCCACTACGATTCTCGATATACCCAGAAGAGGCGTACATAGAACCGGTTAAAGCCTGGACGACCAAAACCAAAGTATATTGATTGTCGCAAGTATTAGCGGTGAAAGTCTCAGGTTAAGACCAAATACACCTACCCTGATTTCAGACTTCCATAGACTCATAGTCATACTACCAATGGAATTCCGAGGGGGTCTTATCCAGAGCAAAGCTGTTTCTTCTACCATCGATAAAACACAACCTCCTATTACACTTGCATTAGTATCCTATACCCAAATATATGAGAACTATGTCGTCGTGCCCTCACAACGCGCACAAGTGTAATACTAGTCTTTTACGTATTTATCGATGTCCAATCTCGATAATACTCTGACTAGGGATATTTAATGATTTATCCTTCATGGACTGATACTGTCTCATATCATTCTCAATCCAGGAACAAATCATAAGGACCTCCTATCATTTATATATCTAGGTGATCTAATCACAAATGATAAGAGTGCAATCTCTTATGTCAAATAGTTAATTTATACAACAACACTATGATCTGTACAAATAGTGACGCTATGGGTAATAATTTTCCAACAATCTCCCACTTGGCCTATAGCCAGTCACTCAAGTGTGTAACACCCGAACTATGTACGATTGGCTCAAACTGCTGAGAAAATACTTTCGTCAGCAGATTTGCATGATTATCGTCTGATGCGATTTATACGATCATCACATCGCCACGATGTATGATCTGAACGAATCAAATGATTATCAAAGTATGCATCTGGATCGTTGATGAGACCATTAATTCTTTAGCCTGTGCTGACGCCTAGTTCAGCTGCTAACAGAACTATATCTAATCTATTTAGATTTTGTATCGACCCAGAAGGCTTCTATTGCTGCCTTAGCTGCAGCAATAACCCGCATTTGTTGTTTATTCGGTAACAGTATCTTGCTTGGAAGATTTCCAGCTCACTATTCCGTTATTCAAACTGTATAGTACCATTGTGCGACTTATAGTCGTTGTATCGGTTAGGAAACTTGCAGTAGTGATCCCAGTCACTCCAAGTTTTCCATCTCCATAGTTTAAGACAGCATCCTT
Source organism: Zanthoxylum bungeanum (assembly GCA_019454045.1). NCBI lineage: Eukaryota > Viridiplantae > Streptophyta > Magnoliopsida > Sapindales > Rutaceae > Zanthoxylum > Zanthoxylum bungeanum. Next base: position 15,625 of record SKCR01030846.1, read on the forward strand.
AGATCTCTAAGATACTAAGTATGTTCTTAACATCATTCCAGTGACTATCACTTGGATTGGCCTGTTTGTGAATCCATATGCTCAAAGCGTATGAGACACCAGGTCGCGTACATTTTTCAATGTATGATTTCTCGGAGAGTTTCTCGAAAGCCAAGCTTTCACCGATTGTTTTATGGGAATATCATTTCCAAGAAATGACATATTATCATTATTTATAGGACAGCCACTGTCAGTGCGCTCCCACTAACCCTCTTATATACACAAGAATCATTTTCGTTTTGAATTAAATCATAAACCATTATGATTACATCAAAACGATAATTCGAACCCTATGTTTGCTTCAATCCAAACATGGATCGAATAACCTGCAAACCTTGTTTGCTAGTTTTGGTACGACAAAACCGTCAGGATGTGGTAAACATCCTCCAAAAGGTTTCCTTTTTCAGGAAAGTGATTTTCCCGTTAAGCTGTCATATTTCATAAATGAAACATGCAGCTTCTGCAAGCATTATCCAAATGGATTTACCATGGCAACAGGTAAAAGGTTGAATCGTAATCGACACAATGTTGATAACGATACCTTTCCGTTAAAAGCCTAGCTTTATACGTTGGTATGTTTCCATCCATGTATGTCTTCCTTGAAGACTGATATAGTACCAATAGGCACAATGCCTTGCTGTACATCAACTAGTATCCAAACTTGTTGATATACATGGAATCCATTTCGGATTCATGGCACTTTTCCATAATGAGGAGTCGATACCTTGTATCACTTCCTCATACGTAGTCAGTTGGTATTTCTCAATAAGATAGACATCTTTATGAGGTGAGATCAGAAACCATAACCCTGGTTGTTTTCTGATTCTCTCCGATATACGTGGTTCTTGTGTATTCGAAGATTCATGGTATAGTTTCATCCTTGATGAACTATTTATGTTCCATTAGGAATGGATGCCTGGAATAATATTACTCCGATTTTCATCGAGTTTTACTATCCTCCCACTTACCATTGCATATCGGTATTCCTCTTAGGAAACCGCATGGTGAGCAATAATCTAATTGTTCTCTTGTGAGATGTATAAGTACTATACTTATGGTTTCCCTAGGATAACCTACAATTGGCACTTATCCAATTTGGGTTCTAGTTTGGTATCATCCAAACGTATGCCTAGCATTTCCAAATTTTTCAGGAATGAGAAACCTGGTTTCTTTCCTGTTCATATCTAATATGAAATCTGTCAAACAGATTTTTATGGAACTTTATTCTAAATAAATTTTGCACTGTTAATGCTTATCCGTTGAAGGAAATGGTAGCTCAGAGCGACTCATGATTAACCTTATCATGTCCAACAAAATTCGGTTACTTGGTTCGGACACACCGTCAAAATGACGTGTTCCGGGAGGAGTCCTCATTGAAAGAATACTATACTCTTTCAAGTATATTAGAAACTTATTGCTTAAGTATTTTCCATTACGATCTAACCGTGACGGTATCATACTTTAGCCAGTCTGTTTCTCTATTTCGTGTCGAAAACTTTAAAAGTTTCCGAATTGTGTTCCTAAAGAAACACATAACTATAACGCGATGCCACATCCGTAAAGGTCACGAAATATTCATATCCACATCTAGCCTAGCTAGACATGGGCCCACTTGCTTCACTATGAACTAGAGCTAACAGATCGGCGGCACTTGCACTTTTACCGAGTAACGGTGTTATATGCACTTTGCCTAATAAAATAGATTCGTAGACTTTATTTGATTGGAATCAAATCAGTCCTAGTACCCACTCTTCGAAAGTGTGGATATACGATTCTTGTTTAATTGTGTCCCAGACAACAATGCCACAAAAGTTTCATCTGATCAAATCAGTTTGAGCTATTTGTTTGTCATATTATATATTCGAGATTTATTTATATTCAAAATATAAATACTGTTATTCACATCTAATGTGTTTATCTCAATATCATCTTTATATAATGAAACATTTTAGTGTCTTAGAATATAAAGGTTCACCCGCAGCGGGTTAAATACTGATATAGAGATAATGTTTCTAGTCAAACTAGTTATATTATAACAGTTTCTAAATTTAGGTACAAACCCGAGGGTAGTTCCTAAAATAGGTCTCTACGGTTGAAACAGCGATTTTCGTCCCGTTTCTAATTCGCGGATAAATTTCAATTGATGTCAGTATCAAGTTCAAAGCAGATTCTGAACACCACTATTTATTTATGTATCACACTAAGTATTTAAAATCCAATTTTAATACTTGTAGTGATCATAATTTATGACTAACATATTTGAAGTCGGAGCCTTGCTCGTCTTCAATTCCTTCATGTCTGCTTTGTCCAAACGGCACTCACGCTTCCGCGATCCCGTTTGCCACATTTAGGCAGACATTTTGGGATATGTCATTTTATCTTCCCAGAAGATCATAATGATATTGCCTTTGCCCTTTTCAACACTCAGAAGCGTTCGGCCTAGCCTAGGCATTTTGTAATGTCGAAGTAACGTGCGCCTTGCGCTACTTGCCTTATTGCAAAGTTTGACTTTGTCTCATTGAGAATAGTCATTAACTCTCCAAGAGTTATTTATTGCAATATGGTACTTCTAAAATCTAAGTATAGATTTATGAAGATCCTTCAATTTCATTATCATACTTTAAGGATCTAACCCTTAGTTCTGACAAAGAAATTAAGGAGTCTACTGCGGTAAGTATAATGGATTAAGCACTAAAGTTATCACTACATAAATCTTCCAAAGATTATGCTCGACTATTTACTTAACTCCGGGCTTAGGCTTAATATGTTATTTTATCAAATAAAATAACTTATTAGTTTCCAGGACCATCCTGAAATTTATTCCCAATTTGAAAATTAAACCATTTAAATACATTTTCCATGTGATGAGTTGTTAATGTCAATCTTTCAATTATATCTTGATTTTAATAGTCCAACTATTTAATCAACGATTTATGTACTATTCATTATAATGATTACAATAGTCCAACTATTTAGTCAACTATAATTTAATAGATTAAAATCAATTATATTGATTACTATAATCCAATTATAAAATCAACAATAAATGAATATTTTGAATACAGTCCAACTGTTTTATAAAACAACGATTAAATATTAGTCCAACTAATATTTAATTTATTTGACGAATGATATTTGATTTGAGCGCGTAAGGCAAATAATTAAACGAATATTGCAAATTCAATTCTTGCCTCCCACTATTTTTCGGCGAGCCTCTAACCCTCTGTCGAGTACTCGGGAAACCGTGTTTCCTAGCGGGCTAGGATCTCGTTAATATCACACAATCTTGACTTTGGCCAACAAATTGTATGATAATAACTAGGGGTGGGCGCGGTTCGGTTTTGTTTCGGTTTTTGTTAAAAACCGAACCAAACCATATTGTACGGTCCGGTTTTTTTATCTCTAAAACCAAACCATTAAATAACGGTTTGGTTCGGATTGAAAATTTTTTAAACCAACGGTTTACGGATTGGTTCGGTTCGGTTTACGGATTATTAATATATGATAAAGATTTTTCTTTTTGCCCTTACAAAGTTGTAATTTTAATCTGTAAAAAGGAAAAAAAAAAAGACACAGAACTGGTTTCTTTTCATTATGGCGACATTGTTCATTTTTGAATTAACTTGTTAAGTAATAATTTCTTCAAATTCACTTTTGCAGAGCCAATCCATGCTGACGATGGTAAGTAAGACACAGAACTGGATATTAATAATAGCAGCTAAACATCCACTACCTGTACAACCAAATTCACTACAAATAACTTAAAATAACTTAAAACATTCTCTACAACCAAATTCACTTCAAATCAAGCATGATAAGGTTATTGAAAGTTCACATGAAGATGAAGAAAAGTAAAATATCCAGAAGCAAATGCATGGCCCAATTCCAATTGTATCATAGGTTACAATAAAAACAAATAAAGAAGAAATTGATTTGTGAAAATATCCTGCCTCCCTTGGGTGGTTGCAAACTTACAATCCACATTCAGCTCCTCAATATTACATCCAATCAATTTAGCTCCTCAATGTTACATCCAATCAATTTAGCAACGATGATTAAACCTGAACATGCAAAAAAAAAAGAAAAAAAAAGAAAGGAAACTTCCAGTGAAATCAGAAAAAGCTCGAGCAGCAAGCATTCAAGCACACAAACATGAACCCTAATCACGAATGGTAACATTTTAAGTGATATTGTGAGTTGTGACACAATGTATTTGATATAGACATAAATACATCACAATCTATGTTGATGACACAAAAAATATATAGTATGCAATCAATGATCTGGAGGTCATGACATATGTTACCTTAATCATCTATACTAAGAGCAGCAAGTGACGGATCCACAGCAACAGCAGTGTTAGCAAAGCCTTCTTCTGAAAAATAGAAAAATTAAGAATAAAAGTATTAATAAATAAATATAAGAACATACTAATAAAACGAGAACATACAGTTAAATTAAAAGAAAAATGCAAACCTTTTTCTATCTCTTCAAGTTCTTGAAAGTCTTCCTCATAATTCTTTAAAGTTGTAGATGCTCTTAGCCAATCCTGCCCACAAACAAGAGCCTCTACCATTGTTGGAGTTAAAGAACTCCTAAAAACATCAAGCACCCGCCCGCCTGTGCTAAAAGCACTTTCTGATGCAACAGTTGATATTGGAATAGCTAAAATATCCTTTGCCATTAAAGCCAAAACAGGATATCTAGCAGCACTTTTTTTCCACCAATCCAATACATTGAATGCCTCACCCTCCACAAATGCTTCACGTTCTTCCCCTAGATATCTATCCAACTCACTTTTTTCTGCCAAGCAATCTTGTCCAACTTCTTGATTAAAAGCAGCCATATGTGATTTAGCTTTGACTTCTTTTCCTTTCACTGATGTACTCTCAGAGGATTGGTTGTACTTCTTCCTCTTAGGCCCAATAACTGACTCATAGTGAGCAAACATACCATAAAGTATATATCGAATTCTTCCTGACAATTGATTTGCAATGTCAGCCTCATAAACATTATTAATCATCCACTCAACAAAATATAATTTCTGACGAGGATCCAACACACTGGCAACAAACAACAATACATTCATATTACTAATGTTGCTCCAATACTTATCATGCTTTCTCTTCATCCTCTCAGCCATCATGCGAATTGACATGTCATCACTTTCACATCTTTGCTTAATTTCAAAACCAACCCCTAAAATTTCATTAACAAAATTGTTACAGGTAACATACAGAGAGCCAGATATATTCATTGTGGCATCATAAAAATACTTCAAAAATGGCAAAATATTACGTGCATGTTCCCAGTCTTCTTCAGTAGGCACTCCCTTCATCTTCTCCTTCCTAAGTTCCTGACCAAACTTTTCATCCTGAATATCCAACAAGTCAAAAGCCTTTTGAAATTTAATAGCAGTCTCCAACATCAAATATGTGGAGTTCCATCTTGTCTCAACATCTAAACATAAAAGACTTTTAGTCTCAATCCCTTCTTCCTCAGCACAATTCTTAAACCTAGCCGTTCTTGCAGGGGATAACCTCACATATCTAACTGCGGATCGAATTCTAAATATAGAATCATCTATATCTTTTAGGCCCTCTTTTACAGTTAAGCTCAATATATGAGCACAACATCTCATGTGCAGAAACTCACCCTTCATAATAAGTGTATTCCATGATTGAAATCTTTTTTTCAAATATTGAATGCCTACATCATTCGCAGAGGCATTATCAACAGTGATGGTAAGAATCTTAGTGAGACCCCAGCTAACAAGACATTTCTCTACAGTTTTTCCAATAATCTCACCAGAATGGCCAGTAACTTGACAAAAGTTGAGTATTCTCTTATGCAAGTTCCACTCCTCATCTATGAAGTGACATGTTAGACACATATAATTCAGATTTTGATTTGAGGTCCATGTGTCTGTGGTTAAGCAAACTCTAGGAGCATATGATGAAAAATATCTTTTCAATTTACCCCTCTCCTCCCTAAATAATTCCAAACATTCACGTGTCAATGTTCTACGAGAAGGAAGACTAAACTTTGGTTGCAAAGCTTCTAAAAACCCACGCAGTTCTTCATGCTCAACAAACTTAAATGGTAATTCAGCAACAATAAACATCCTTGCAAGTCTTCTTTTACACACATCCTGGTCAAATCGACTTGCCAAAGTCCCACTACTAGTCCCCTTACTATCAATAATGCTAGGAAGAGTCTTCTGTTTTATGTTCTCTGGATGCTTACATTTATATTGAGAACATCTACCTAAATGAGCATGCAGAGTACTAGTTCCTTGTGAACTTTTAAATGCAAAATGTTTCGAGCATAGTTACAATATGCCCTTAATATACCATTATTCTCCTTCTTTGTGAAATGATCCCATACCTCAGACCTATTTCTCTTAGTAGTTAATGCAGAATGAGGGGTTTGAGATGATTTACCACTGCTGAAATCTTCGGGGTCTTCAAGGTTAAGAACTGGTATATTATCATCACAACATTGTCTCTCATTGTCATCACCATTAGGAGTATAGGTAGACATCTGATTGTTCTGTTTTTTCCTTAACAGGATTTGAGACAGTGACCTACATGTTGCAAGTAAGTACTTCAATTGATAATTTAATATTTTCATTTCAAAAATAAAGCAAAAGCATACAACAACTTTATTACTGTTTTTATTTATTCATTTAATCTTGCGTGGCCAGCAGCAGCATTTAAAACAGAAAGTCAGCATAGTCAAGACCATAATATTTCTGGGGCGGAAAGTGTCAAAAATCAAATATGATTCAAGCTGTTCTTCGGTAAATCATATTCACAAGTCCCACAACATTATTCAAAACTGTGAGTAAAGTTAGAAACTACTGTTTCTTTAAGTCAATTACAGGATTTAGTATTTACCTTGGGGATTGACTTGTCTGTCACAGTATCAAGAGAAAAGGGCCTATAACTTAATGCATTCTCAAGTGCACGCCGTACCGCAAATTGGTCCTTCAAGCTTTCCTGAAGCTGTAGAATCTGCAAAAGAGAGAAGAGCAATGATGTAAATAAAAACAGTACTCAAAGAACCAGGAAAAAACAAAAAAGTTGCTTTAATGAATTTTGGACCTCATAATTTGGGGGTTGCTTATTTTTGACTTCATCAGATCAGAGTGCTTAAGCTCTCGCATTTCCTTTTATGAACAAAAATTAACATTACATACACCATTTTAGACCACACTTGCAAATAAGCAGGAAAAAAACTATTGTTTCTTTCTGCCAAAACCTACAATTACTCGACTCCCTTTTCATAATTAATAATCAATGGCCTCTGTCATCTTCTTTTGTTTTTTTATTGTCACTACTTAATTGCTTTCTCGATGAAACTGCTCGTTAGAGAGGAACTAACTTGGTTGCAAACTTGCAATGGAAATAATTTGGTTACATGCTTTCTGGATCGTTGGGAAAAAACTAGATCTAATCCTAATCCTAACTCTAAACCCAGAACTTCACTAGTTTATTAGTTGTCATTTCACAAGCGGAGACTTGTGCAGCTCAAATTTTTTGGGTTAGATCTGATTATTATCAGATCTAACCCTAATCCTAACTCTAAACCCAGAACTGCACAGGCGACTGAGGCAAGCAGACTAGTAAGAACTAAGAAGCAAGAAAACATATTAAAAAAAAAAAAAACAAACATCAAACCTGCTAGCTTAAGAATGGCGATTGATAACAGGAGCAGGAGAGCAGCAGTCCGGCGACGGCCAGAGAAACAGGAGCAGGCGAGCAGCAGTCCGGCGACGGCCAGAGAAACAGGACCAGGCGAGAGAGATTGAGATGTGAAGAAAATTTTAGGGTTATGACTTAAAACTTAAGAGTGATGACTGATGAGCGGCAGAGGCGAGAGAGAGTTTTTAGACTTTAAGATGTGAGGGAAAATTTAGGGTTTTTTTAATTAAAACGGTTCGGTTCGGTTTAACAGGTGCGGTTCGGATTCTCACCTAAACCGAACCGTAAACCGTTTGGGGTGGGTCGAACCGAACCGTAAACCGAACCGTTATAAAAAAACCGTAAATTCGGTCCGGTTCGGTTCGGTTTACGGTCTGGTTCGGTTCGGACGGTTTTTTTGCCCACCCCTATAATTAACTAGGTAGATCTATAAGATCAATTGGATCCAATCCAATTCCTAGATCCAGTTGGGGGACATCCAAGTCCGAAACATATATCTTATATATGCCAATACATCCAATGTATTGCCTAACCTTTTTCCTCTGAATCAACTAACCCTTGGCTTTGGCACAACAAACTTAGTGATCCCAGTCAAGCGTGACCCATTGACCATGGAAGGCTTCGTAATCAATGTCGATGTACAAGGAGTGGTCTTGACTTTGGCCAAAAACCACAACTTGGACAAGACACTGATATGGAACAAAGCTCTCTTGATTCGAACACATCCTCAACGGAAAAAGGCCTTGACTTTGGCCAACAAGCCAATACTAGTCTTGGATCTTGAGTAAGAATCATTCAATGGAAGGAAAAACGCTTAATATTTTGCGAGGGTTTTTCGCGTGCAAATTGGCAACCAATTTATTATCTTTGTTAAGGTCTCATCATCATACACCCTTAAACATGCATTCTAAATACATAATAAAGCGCGTATATATAAAGTAAATATGATATGCGGATGGATACTTTACACATTGATCCTAGATCAAATCTCTCCATTTCTCTCTCCCGCTAGCACAAATATTTCTTCTACCCGTTACACTACACTTCTAAAGAAACCTCATTTACATTGAGGGGAATATGTGAGAAGAGAATACAAAGAATAAGGAGGTGATAAGGATGGACACGCAGGTCCAATTAATAAATTCCAAATTTATTACAATAATTTCTAAAATTGCCCCACCCATCTAATAACCATCTGATATACATTATTCATGCATCGCAACCATGTATTCACACAAGCATGTTATCAATCAATCTAATCAAATTAATTAATCTGATAATTACTGAGCATCCAATGTTCAAACAATGATTTGATTTTGCTCTAGTCAAACTCGTTTTGCGAATAAGTACTCAAAGTACGAATTCTCGAATTAAATTAAATTACAAAATTAAATCCAATTCAATTTTTATTTAATACTAATTCGCTATTTAATTCCAAATTAAATACTACACTTTATTTGACGAACCTTTATGACTTAAATTCCAAATTTAATCGCTACGGGTCTCAAAGCCCGATTAACGTCCAACGTCAATTTAATTAAAGTCCAATGGGCTTTTAATTAATTTCTTTAAGGCGTGGACTTTTGGCCAACTCGGGTCGAACCCAATAACCAAAGTCCAATCCGGGAGTTACCCCATAAGCCTAGAAATCAATTTAGGCCCATTAGGCCCAATTAAACTTTAAAGGTCCATTAGTCGCATTTGGGCTTTATGGAGGCGGTTTTGGGCCCAATTGGATCCAACCAATTTTGCCTAAACCCAACTTAGTACAACCAAGCCCAATAAGCCCATTTACAACTTTAGAAGTCCAATTTCCTAAATTACGCCCAAATAATTAAATTACCAAATTCCAAATTCTCAATTTAATTACACAAAGTGTATAACATAATTAGTTACCCAATTAACATTTCTAAAACATCAATTAGCCTAATTAATCATGCTCATCATCATTAAATCATATCCAACACAATTTAACAAAAATCAAACCCATACATGCTCAATGACTCTCGGCAATGGAGGGATTTTTCAAATCAATTCCGAATTCAATCCAATCAAATTCTAAATCAACATTTCCCGAATGATTTTAAGTCATCCAATGAATCAAAATCAAAAAATCACCAAGATCACATTTAGGGCACCATTCGGCCAAGCCTTAGGATTTTGGGGAAAAATGTTCCAAACAATTTTTCTTGAAATTGATCAAATCAAACTTCAATTAAACATGTTATAATTATACTCAAACATCCAATTCATTCAAATCATGCTTAAAAACATTTTACCCAAATTTTAAGCCCTTTTTCATTTTCATGCTTTTCAATCGCTCTGATACCATTTGTTGGAGTTTCTACGGCCCCAATGATCGATTACAAAGCAACAATAAACATGCGAATACATCACGGAGTTGCGGAATACTCACATCGATCGGTGAAGCGACGCGCGAGGCAACAAAAATTATTTTCTGCCTCCATGGACTGCTCGGCAGTGGCAGTGAAACAACTCACTGTTTTCGGCCATTGTTGCTCCTTGAACAAGCTCCAAGCTTCGTCAAACGATTCCAAGCTCGTGGGTGGACTTCCCTATCACCTTCGCATGTCTCTCGGAGCGCTAGCTCTTTCGATTTTGCCACAAAATCGCGACTTTTGCTTCCCATTTTTCTCTTTGTCTCTCGTCAGTGGGCTGCCAAAAACAGAAGAAAAATACAGCCCCAAGGGCGTGAATGAGAGAGAAGATAAAAGAGAGGAAAAGAGTTGTGTGAGTTGTTGGCTATTTTGTGTATCTTATCCACAAATCAATTTCCAAAATTAATTAATTGATTTTCTTTTTCCAAAAAAGTTAAGCCATTAAAAGCTACAATAACTCCCATCAAGTCACATCACTCAATCAATAAAATCAAGTGACAAGTTGTCACATCACTCAAAGTGACTAATGATTTGACGCCTGATGCGACTAGCGATTTGACACTTGATTTGACTTGCGTGCCGCATTCGAATTCGAAATGCGAATACGCTCGCAAACAATCCCGGGCTCGGGTTCGCTAATTCCAAATTAATGAATTTTTCGTTGCGACACAATTAAATGATTATGCCTAGCGAAATCACTATTCACGTCGCTAATGAATTAATTATAAATTAACTCGTTCGCCCGAATTAAAATCTAATTTCAATTCCGCGTCGAAATCCAATTTCGTTTAATATATCGAATATATTAATTAATCGATTAATACCAAATTAATCGTTATCTCTCTTTAAATGATATTTTATCCTAGATAAAATATCTCCGCAATTAATCCAAGATTAATTTTCTCTCTCTTCTAATTAATCCCAGATTAATTAAAAGTGTGAGTCATACGTCATCGGTGAATCTTCGGGAAGCGACCCATGAGATCCCCGCATATGTTGGCAGTAAATTCGGTCGTCGGACTATCCGAACACGTAAGTACCTCGTACTACGTTTGTACCGATTTACAAGACAAGGTTGGCTTCTAGCAAAGCGTCATGCCTACCCAATTCTCCAGAAATATCCGTACAAGAATAAGGATCTATATCAGGCGTAATATACATAGTATTGTGTATTTCGATCCAGTATCGGATGATCACATGCAAGGCCTGGGGCTGGTACAGTGTCTGCCCCGTACGAAACATATATCGGATTACGAGCAACTAGTCTCTTTAATATCGGATAATCATGACCAAGTCATATTATCCTGACGGTTGCAACCTTTTTTGAGAACCAGTTCTGTATCCCTACGTGATCATCATCTCCATATGACTGGAGTGACACTTCCGTCTTGACATCACACCCAACACACTACGATTCTCGATTACCCAAAAGAGGCGTACACAGAAATCGGTTAAAGCCCTGGACGACCAAAACCAAAGTATATTGATTATCGCAAGTATTAGCGGTGCAAGTCTTAGGTTAAAACCAAATACACCTACCCTGATTTCGGACTTCCATAGACATATAGTCATACTACCAATGGAATTCCGAGGGGGTTTTATCTAGAGCGCAGCTGTTTCCCGTACCATCGGTAAAACACAACCTCCTATTACACTTGCATGAGTATCCTATACCCAAATATATGAGAACTATGCAGTCGTGCCCTCACAACGCGCACAAGTGTAATACTAGTCTTTTATGCATTTATCGATGTCCAATCTCGATAATACTCTGACTAGGGATATTTAATGATTTGTCCTTCATGGACTGATACTGTCTCATATCATTCTCAATCCAGGAACAAATCATAAGGACCTCCTTTCATTTATATATCTAGGTGATCTAATCACAAATGATAAGAGTGCAATCTACTATGTAACATAGTTAATTTGTACAACAACACCATGATCTGTACAAATAGTGACGCTATGGGTCATAATTGTCCAACAAAAGGTAGCCCGTAGGCTTTCTATCCCTCAAAGTGGAAGACCTTTAATCCAACCTGATTTTCCCATGCGCGATGTAACATGACGCATGATTATGCAAGAAGATGAGATACAAAGAAAAGCAAATAATGAAATAAAAGGTGTGGCGAAGTATCGTGGTAAAGGTAGACCGTAGGCTTTTTATCCCTCCAAATAGAGGACCTTTAATCCAACTTACTAAGCCCATGCGCATCACATCATAATGCTTATGAAAGTAAAGACAACAATATTCGACTTCGTATCCCCGACTGGACACGTCTTACATCCAACCGAATATACATTATCCGGCGTGGCAAAGCATCGTGGTAAAGGCTTTTAACCTCTCGACATAGAGGACCTTTAATCCAACTTACTAAGCCCATGCGCTAATAACATAATGCATATAAAAATAAAGACAACAATATCGGACTTCGTATACCCGATTGAACACATCTTACATTCGACCAAATATACATCATCCGGCGCGGCAAAGCATCGTGGTAAAGGATTTTAACCCCTCGACATGGAGGACCTTTATTCCAACTTACTAAGCCCATGCGCTAATAACATAATGCATATAAAAAATAAAGACAACAATATCGGACTTTGTATACCCGATTGAACACATCTTACATTCAACCGAATATACATCATCCGGCGCGGCAAAGCATCGTGGTAAAGGATTTTAACCCCTCGAAATGGAGGACCTTTAATCCAACTTACTAAGCCCATGCGCTAATAACATAATGCATATAAAAAATAAAGACAACAATATCGGACTTTGTATACCCGATTGAACACATCTTACATTCAACCGAATATACATCATCCGGCGGGGCAAAGCATCGTGGTAAAGGATTTTAACCCCTCGAAATGGAGGACCTTTAATCCAACTTACTAAGCCTATGTGCTTTATCTCATCATTACACAAACAAATAACATGCAGAAATTAAATAACGGATAATAAACAAACAAGAAAAAATAAATCGAAATATGTGCCGTTTGCTCGAGTGGTACATGGAGTTGTATCCCAAGTACAGACCGCACTACCGTCCATTCGGATTCGGCTACGGAGTTTACGTCTGGGTTTCCATCCTATATACCACAAGAGGCGACACATTTTCTATTTTATTCAAGGGCCACAACACACATCATTCCACAATACTCATGTAAATAATAAACAATAAAATTACGAATGAAAATAGATGTAAAAAGTGCCCTCAGGTATAACCTTTTATGTCGACTCTCGGAAACGCTTTACAAGGCCGTCAGAATGGCTAATACTCCGTAAGTTTTCTGGTTCACTGGTTTGCGTCTTTCCTCGCTGTTTTCACTGCGCGGGCTGCTGTTTTCCAACGTTTCACTACTATTTTTGCTGCTATTTTTCAGTCATTCTTTTTGCTGTATAAGGCCACTGTTTTTCGGTTAAGAGGGGTGCTGTTTTTATGGGTTTTTGGCTGTTGTTTATATGGTTTGGGTCTGTTATTAGTGATTATTTTTGGTGGTATTGTGGTGTAGTTTGGGGGCTGTTTCGGTGATATTTAGGGCTGTTATTAGGGGCTGTTTCGGTGATATAAGGGGTTGTTGGTGAGGCTTTAGTATGGTTCACATGGCTTGTGTTTTAGTGGATGGCGTGAGGCTCTTGGATGTGTGGCAGTGTGATGTGCGTGGAGGGGTGATCTGCTTGGTGAGGGTACGTGAGCGTGAGGGCTGTGAAGTGAATTGGCTGAGTGGGTAATGGCAGGCTGTGACGAGTAGAGGGAGGCTAGTGCGCTGATTGTGCTAGGTCAGTGGCGTGAAGAGCCCAAGGCTGCTACGTGTGGAGCAGGCTGCGTGAAGGCAAATTTTTGAATGCGTGAAGAAGGGTCTTGCCGTGAGGTAGTGGGTGGTTTATGTGTTAAAGGGGCGTTGGCTTGTGGTTGAGTGAAGTGGCGTAAGTAGCAATGTGAGGGCATATGTGAATGGCTTGTGATGTTAAAGGCGTGAAGCTGTGGAGTTGTTTGTGAGGCAGTGCGTGGTTTGTTAGGTTTAGGGTTTGTCATGAGGGGAGAGATAGAGAGAGTGGCCAAGAGGTTCAGGGTTATTTTCTTTGTGTTTTGTTTGTGAGATTGAGCTAGGAGGTGTGAAGGGTTGGAATTGGGTTTCTTTTATAGACAAAGGCTAGGGCTTCTCCTTGTTTGAAAAGGAAGGAATCAATTAGTGTCTTACAAGGAAAGTCTAATATTTGATTGGGGGACATGTCTTGGATAGATTAGGAATATGATATATTTAATTACTTTTGTTTAGGCATGAGATTTGTTTAGTTAGGAATATAATATAATTGATTGATTTTAATCAGGCATGATTTTATTTGATATTTATTTTAATTTGGTATATGATTTTTATATTTTATTTAATTCCCCATGTGTTAAATATGCATTTTATTAATTTGGATGTGTATCAAGTGGGCTTGGGCATGAATGGGCTTGGTGTGGGCGTGTAGTTGGCTTTTGGTGGTGGGCTTGGTGTGTTTCAAGGGTTTTAGGCAAATGTTAAGTGGTTTGCGGGGTTTTTTGGGCCCAGGTGCTTTAAAACGGAGGTCCAACAAGTGAGCCCGAAGCTAAACAAGCGAATAAATCTAATAAAATCCTGATTCCCTTCCGACGTCCGTTTCCCGTGACTTCCGTGACTTAAAAGGTAGTGCCTCTAAATGAGACTCATAATAGGGACTTACATGCAAAAATGCAGTGCCTACAGTCGCCCCCACTTTGATAGGACTTGTGCAGTGTGTGACAATGACAATCCTATCAAAGTACGTGCAATGCATTTTTACTTGCCTGGCTCGCCAGCTGCCACTTGACTTGCCATATGTTGAGTTGAGTTGATGTTGTGCCGTACCTGGCATGCTAAACCCCATACCCGAGGTGTTGCGGTAGTGTCTCCGTACCTAGAGTGTCGTAGTGATGTCTACATACCCGGAGGGCCATACTTGGCGTGCTAAACCTCATACCCAAGGCGTCGCTGTAATATCTCCATACTCGGAGTGCCGTACCTGGCGTGCTAAACCTCATACCCAAGGCGTCGCTGTAATATCTCCATATCCGAAGTGCCGTACCTGGCGTGGTAAACCTCCTACCCAAGGCGTCACTGTAATATCTCCATACCCGGAGTGCCGTACCTGGCGTACTAAACCTCATACCTAAGGCGTCGTTGTAATATCTCCATACCCAGAGTGCCGTACCTGGCGTGCTAAACCTCATACCCAAGGCGTCGTTGTAATATCTCCATACCCGGAGTGTCGTACCTGGTGTGCTAAACCTCATACCCAAGGAGTCACTGTAATATCTCCATACCCGGAGTGTCGTACCTGGCGTGCTAAACCTCATACTCAAGGCGTCGCTATAATATCGCCATACCCGGAGTGTCGTACCTGGCGTGCTAAACCTCATACCCAAGGCATCGCTGTAATATCTCCATACCCAGAGTGCCGTACCTGGCAGAACTGATACTAGTAATGAAGTGGTCCTCGCCCCTAGAGTGCCATACCTGGCAAGACTAATACTGATAATGATGTGGGCCTCGCCCCCAGAGTGTTATACCTGGCAAGACTGATACTGATAATGATATGGGCCTCGCCCCCGGGACTCATCCCCAAAACTGATATTGATGATGTGATATTTTCTCTCAACATACTATACTACTTCCCATGATAATCCCGATAGTTAGACATATTTTCGTCCTCATCGAATGCTTCGCGTCGAAACCTGAGAACCTTCAAAGTACTCGATGCATTCAACTCTGATCGTCTGAATAGGTGATCTGAACTAGACTCCTAGTGTGTGTGTGCCAAGGCTCTTCACAGCTTCATCCTTAAGTAAACCAACTTGACGATTTTGTCTCGGAGAATCGGATCAGTGGGTCTAACCAACCTAGATGTCTTGATCACACTCTGTGATTACTTTATCATACTCAACATGATATGGTCTTATTCTTTTTTTTTCTTGTCTCTTTCTTTTCTTTCTTTTTTGAACTTTCTTTTTTTGACACACCTACCCTTTAAGGTAGCATTTCTCCTCATGGTGGTCCTAATACTCGCCCATGGGTAGCTTCACGCTTATCGGTTATATGCGGTCTATTTTTTTCTTTTCTTTTCAGAGACTTTTTCTTTGTTTCCAACCATATCATATATCATAGCATAAGTAAACCAGGATGGACATCTAGGCAAACGGTCATTCACTGATCCATCATCTCTTCAACTAGTCATCTTGCCGCCTACTCAGGCTTCCACCACTAAGATCACGTGATCAAGTGCTCGCGAGTCTAGTTGAGATCAACTATCTAGAATATCGGATGAGAGCACATCTCACACTTATCGTTTCTAAGGTTTCTCCCTACAGCAAACAATATCATCACCGGACATATGCCTAACCATCAGGGACTTCTCTCTCTCTCTCTCACTTTTTCTTTCTTTTTTTTTCTCTTTTTTTTTTTCATTCACTCACTCCATGGAATTCTTCTTTTCAACCGCTGATAATGTGGGCTTCGCCCCCTAGGATCCATTCCTGAAACTAATACTGATGCGGGCCTCAACCCGGTGACTCATTCCTAAAACTGATGACACTATACTGTTGCTGCTTCTGGTTGGCTTGCATTTGCCGCTTTCTCTTTTCTCCGTTGAAACCTGTGTATACAAAACAAAACAAACACAAAAAGGAATGCAAAATACGTTACGTGTATGCATGCATGCATGAATGAGTTTCCTATCCCGTTGGGTTAGGTCTTCTGCCAATTCCATCGGTGACTGCTCGGTCTTCTCTTCCTTGCCGTACAGTTTTCTATTTCTCAATTTCTTTTTCCCCGATATCCATGTTTTCTAAACTCTTTTTGACAAACTTTTTATTTTTAATCTCTAACCCAACATATATCTATGATGGCTTTTAAGACACATGGGGTTAGTGTGATACGTGTATGCATGAGATACATGAGATGCTACGATGTATGGAAATATCAGTCGGCCTATATTTTCATTTTAAAGCATTCAATCATACTATTGGCGGTGCAAACTTGTCCCAGTTGAAAAGGCCCAACAAGTTTATACTTTTCGATAACATGGCTAAACAACTTCAAATAATAAGAGGCCTAACACAAAATGGACCATCGGCATTTTAGAAGCTTCGGCTCAATTGTCAAAGGACACGAACTTGTCCCAGTTTAAATGGCCCAACAAGTTCATATCTCTTGACAAGAGGTCCAACTGAATCCAAATGACGATGATCCCAAACAAAAATATAAAGAAATGATTTCTAATGGTCATACGACTACGGTTCACATGTACGTTTCAAGAGTGTAAACAAAGGCTCTTGCTGACGAAGGATTGCCCACAACTAGGACTCCCCACTCAAGGGTTCGAGCGACCAAGTGAGCGCACCTTTTTATACCTTAAGGTACGTGCCAACGAGTTATAGTATGTGACTGACTGTCAAATGGATTTCCCGTTGTAGATTCCCCAGAGGGAGGGTGAAGCGAACTCTCTTAAATACCCAAGCCTCTTAGGCTCTTATCGCCTTGGTGAGAGGAATAAACAACGAGTCCTCCAAATTAGTCCATCACAATAAGCTACAAGTACATGATTATCTAAGTGCCTTCACAGCTTTTCCATATAGAAAGGTAGTGAGAGTGAAGGAAGACACCAAACCATTACCTAGCCTAAAATGTGCCTTGATTAAACTCCCTAAACCCACAATAGACATGGTTAATTTAAAGCACAAATCACAAACATTACAAGGCATTATTTCGGGGCCGATTCTCTATCCCTAGTGGAGTCACCAGACTGTGGGACACAAAACTGACGACGCATGCTGTTCTAGGCTCGCGACCTAGTTGGGAGTACGGAGTAGCCTGTGGGGGAACTAAACCGGAGAAATAATGGAGTCCCCACCCGGTGTGAATCAGGAAAATTATTTAAGGCCGCACTCACCCCTCGCAAGGGAATACCTCAAACCGTTGGGTTCGGAATGGTCCCTTACTTATGCCACTTGTAATAAAATGATTTGTGCAATAATTTAATCGAGTCTAGCAACATATATTCCTAATGGTATTCTATTTCTAAGTTCGCACGCATAAATCAAAAGTTCATCTAAGTTCACATGTAACACATTTTCATATTTGTATACAACCTATTTGCATATAATCTATGTCCAAATTTGAATACAACCTATTTTCATACAATCTATGTCTGAATTTGCATACAACCTATTCGCATACAATCTATGTCCAAATTTGCATGCATAAAGATAAATTGAAATACGGCAAGCATACAATGTTATAAGCACATTACATTCATGGAAACGGAAATGCAAACGAATGGCAGTTGCACAATCATACGTAATAAAAAGAAACAATTAGGTAAATAATGCAAAGAAATAACCAAAGAGGCAATTGTACATCAAAATAAACGTGCCATGATGCGATTTGAAAGATAAATAATGGAATTGAAAGAAAATAGATGCGACATAGGCCCACATCTATATAGGACTTCAAGTGTCCGATTGAACGTATCTCAAATTCAATCGAATGCACTTTGTCCGGCGTGGCAAAACGTCGTGGCAAAGGTAGCTCGTAGTCTTTCTATCCCTCAAAGTGGAGGACCTTTAATCCAACTTAATTTGCCCATGCGTGATGCAACATGATGCATGATTATGCAAGAAGATGACATACAAAGAAAAACATATAACGAAATAAAAGGCGTGGCGAATTATCGTGGTAAAGGTAGACCGTAGGCTTTTTATCCCTCCAAATAGAGGACCTTTAATCTAACTTACTAAGCCCATGCGCATCACATCATAATGCATATAAAAGTAAGATAACAATATTGGACTTCGTATCCCCGACTGGACAAGTCTTACATCCAACCGAATATACATTATCTGGTGCGGAAAGCATCGTGGTAAAGGCTTTTAGCCTCTCGACATGGAGGACCTTTAATCCAACTTACTAAGCCCATGCGCTAATAACATAATGCATATAAAAATAAGATAACAATATCGGACTTCGTATACCCGATTGAACACATCTTACATTCGACCGAATATACATCATCCGGCACGGAAAAGCATCGTGGTAAAGGATTTTAACCCCTCGACATGGAGGACCTTTAATTCAACTTACTAAGCCAATGCGCTAATAACATAATGCATATAAAAAATAAAGACAATAATATCGAACTTTGTATACCCAATTGAACACATCTTACATTCAACCGAATATACATCATCCGGCGCGGCAAAGGATAGTGGAAAAGGATTTTAACCCCTCGAAATGGAGGACCTTTAATCCAACTTACTAAGCCCACGCGCTAATATATAATGCATATAAAAAATAAAGACAACAATATCGAACTTTGTATACCCGATTGAACACATCTTACATTCAATCGAATATACATCATCCGACATGGCAAAGCATCGTGGTAAAGGATTTTAACCCCTCGAAATGGAGGACCTTTAATCCAACTTACTAAGCCCATGTGCTTTATCTCATCATTACACAAACAAATAACATGCAGAAATTAAATAACAGATAATAAACAAACAAGACAAAATAAATCGAAATATGTGCCGTTTGCTCGAGTGGTACGTAGAGTTGTATCCCAAGTACAGACCGCACTACCGTCCATTTGGATTTGGCTACGGAGTTTACGTATGGATTTCCATCCTATATACCACAAGAGGCGACACATTTTCCATTTTATTCAAGGGCCACAACAAACGTCATTCCAGAATACTCATGCAAATAATAAACTATAAAAATACGAATGAAAATAGATGTAAAAAGTGCCCTCAGGTATAACCTTTTATGTCGACTCTCGGAAACGCGTTACAAGGCCGTCGGAAGGGCTAACACTCCGCAACTTTTCTGGTTCACTGGTTTGCGTATTTCCTCACTGTTTCACTTCTACTTCTCGGGCTGTTGTTTTCCAACATTTCACTGCTATTTTTGCTGCTGTTTTTCAGTCACTATTTTTGTTGTATAAGGACACTATTTTGCGGTTAAGAGGGGTGGTGTTTTTATGGCTTTTTGGCTGCTGTTTATGCGGTTTGGGGCTGTTATTAGGGACTGTTTTTGGTGGTATTGTGGTGTAGTTTGGGGGTTATTTCGGTGATGTTTAGGGCTAATATTAGGGGGGCTGTTTCGGTGATATAAGGGGTTGTTGGTGAGGCTTTAGTATGGTTCACGTGGCTTGTGTTTTAGTGGATGGCGTGAGGCTCTTGGATGCGTGGCAGTGTGATATGCGTGGAGGGGTGATCTGCTTGGTGAGGGTACGTGAGCGTGAGGGCTGTGAAGTGAATTCGCTGAGTGGGTAATGGCAGGCTGTGACGAGTGGAGGGAGGCTAGTGCGCTGATTATGCTAGGTCAGTGGCGTGAAGAACCCAAGGCTGCTACATGTGGAGCAGGCTGCGCGAAGGCAAATTTGTGAATGTTGTGAAGAAGGGTCTTCCGTGAGGTAGTGGGTGGTTTATGTGTTAAAGGGGCGTTGGCTTGTGGTTGAGTGCAGTGGCGTAAGTAGCAATGTTAGGGCTTACGTGAATGGCTTATGATGTTAGAGGCGTGAAGCTGTGGAGTTGTTTGTGAGGCAATGCGTGGTTTGTTAGGTTTAGGGTTTGTCGTGAGGGGAGAGATAGAGAGAGTGGCCGAGAGGTTCAGGGTTATTTTCTTTGTGTTTTGTTTGTGAGATTGAGCTAGGAGGTTTGAAGGGTTGGAATTGGGTTTCTTTTATAGACAAAGGCTAGGGATTCTCCTTGTTTGAAAAGGAAGGAATCAATTAGTGTCTTACAAGGAAAGTCTAATATTTGATTGGGGGACATGTCTTGGCTAGATTAGGAATATGATATATTTAATTTGTTTTTGTTTAGGCATGAGATTTGTTTAGTTAGGAATATAATATACTTGATTGATTTTAATCAGGAATGATTTTATTTGATATTTATTTTAATTTGGTATATGATTTTTAGATTTTATTTATTCCCCATGTGTTAAATATGCATTTTATTAATTTGGATGTGTTTCAAGTGGGCTTGGGCGTGAATGGACTTGGTGTGGGCGTGTGGTTGGCTTTTGGTGGTGGGCTTGGTGTGTTTCAAGGGTTTTGGTCCAAGGTTAAGTGGTTTGTGGGGTTTTTTGGGCCAAGGTGCTTTAAAACGGAGGTCCAACAAGTGAGCCTGAAGCTAAACAAGCGAATAAAATCTAACAAAATTATGATTCCCTTCCGACGTCCGTTTCCCGCGACTTCCGCGACTTAAAAGTTAGTGCCTCTAAATGAGACTCATCATAGGGACTTACATGCAAAAATGCAGTGCCTACACTTTCCTTGTGATATGCTAATTTGGAGATATCACCATTGATTACATGATCTATTTCCTTCCCATGCAAGGAAAACCCTAGCCTTTGCCTATAAAAAAGAAGCCAAAACCAACCTTGAAATCCCTAGCATCCTCACGTCTCTCACTCCTCACAAAAACCCTAGACTCTCATGGCAAAACATAAAAAGAAAACCCTAAGCTCACGTTCTCTCACCTCAGTGCAAGACACGACACTTCGAAATAGCAAACCACTCCACTCACACTGCCCCAACTTCACGCAAATACCCCCCTGACCAGCAGCCCTTCACGCCACCAACAGTCCACTCCATTCACGCCATTACCCGCCACTAACAGTCCACTCCAATCGCGCCAAAAAACACCTTCACAAACAACCGCTCACACTGCCCTCAGTCACGCACAAATAACAGCCCTCACAAAGCCCCATTCCTTCACGCATCAGCCCCTTCAACACACCCCCCTGAACTTCACGCATCAACCACTTGAACCAGCCTTTCCATTCACCGAAAGTCACAGCCCAAAACATTCCTTACAACCACCAAAAATCACCCCTGAAACTGCACTGCAACATCACCGAAAATCACCCCTGAAACTACACTGTAACATCACCGAAAATCACCCCTAAAACTGCACTGCAGTCACCGAAAATATACACTCAAACAATAGCCCAAACACCCTTAAACAGTAGCTTAAATTACCAAAAAATACAACCAGAAAACAGCAGCAAAATAGAGGAAACAGCGACCCAAAACAGCGAAGCGATGAAGGAAAATGGAGAGAATCAGTGTACCGGAAGAGTTGCAGAGTGTTAGCCCTTCCGAAAGCCGTCTAACGAACTTCCAAGAGGCGACATAAAATGTTAGACCTGAGGGCACCCCTTTTTTTATTTATTTCCGCTTATTTCTTTTATTTTGTCAATATTTCTTCGCATGGGTATTGTTGATTAATGTATGTTGTGGCTATTGGATGAATGGAATATATGTCGTCTCTTGTGGTATATCGGATGGAAACCCAGACGTAAATTCCATAGCCGAATCCGAATGGACGGTAGTACGGTCTGTACTTGGGAAACAACTCCACATACTACTTGAGCAAACGGCATGTGTTTCGCTTTATTTAATCTTGTTCATCTACTATTCATATTTTCTTTATTCTGCCATTTACTTTCCGTATGTTACTTATTTATGAATTGTAATGTAATGCACATGGGCAAATCAAGTTGGATTAAAGGTCCTCCATTTTGAGGGATGAAAAGCCTAAGGGCTACCTTTGCCACGACGTTTTTCCGCGCCGGACGAAGTATGTTTGATTGAATGTGAGATATGTTTAATCAGACATACGAAGTCCCATATCATTGTCTTATTTATTTGTATGTATTGTAATGTAATGCGCATGGGCTTATTATGTTGGTCTAAAGGTTCTCAACTTGAGGGAAGAAAAGCCTAAAAGGCTACCTTTAGCATGACATTTCGCTGCGCCTTTTATTATTCCGTTATTTGTTTTCTGTATGCCATCTCCTTGTTAAATCATGCATCAT
Organism: Zanthoxylum bungeanum; assembly: GCA_019454045.1. NCBI lineage: Eukaryota > Viridiplantae > Streptophyta > Magnoliopsida > Sapindales > Rutaceae > Zanthoxylum > Zanthoxylum bungeanum. Next base: position 38,666 of record SKCR01030846.1, read on the forward strand.
AGTGTAATGCGCATGGGCAAATCAAGTTGGGTTAAAGGTCCTCCACCTTGAGGGATGAAAAGCCTAAGGGCTACCTTTGCCATGATGTTTTGCCGCGCCAGAGGAAGTACACTCGATTGAATGGGAAATGTGTTTAATCGGGCATACAAGGTCCCATATTATTTATTTGTTTGTTCATACATTGTAATCTAATGCGCATGGGCTAACTAAGGTGAGTTAAAGGTCCTTCATTCAAGGGAAATGCCTGAAGGCTACCTTTACCATGATGTTTTACCGCGCCGGATGAAGTACACTCGATTGAATGTGAAATATGTTCAATCGGGCATACGAGGTCCTACATCATGTATTTGTTTATCCTTGTATGTGTTTGTGTCATTTCAGATGCCATTTTGGCAATCTCGTTAGAACGTATTTCCAAACGCTACACGAATGTATGCATTCTGCCTCATTCCGTTCGAACGCGTTTAAGAACGCTTCTCAAACGCGCATGTATTCTGCTTCACCATGCATCATGTCTTATCCCGTTCGAATGCGTTTCCGAACACTATACGAACGCGAACCTTCTGTTTACCGTTCGAATGCGTTTTCAAACGCTACACGAACGCACATACAGTGCACATACTTCTTTTCATCACATTTCATGCGTGTTTGCTTCTTTGATCATTTCTCTTGCACTATATGATTAATCATATCATTCCATTATTTACGCTTAGGAAATTATCATCTATTTATATTTTCGTATTTATCTATTTAATGTGTTTATGAATTGTTTACTTGCCGTTATGTCGATTTACTTCTATGCATGCGAACTTAGGTGTAGGTTGTATGTAAACTTAGATGTAGGTTATATGCAAAGTTAGATATAGGTTTTATTTTCATGCACGTGAACTTAGGAGTATGATACTCTTGGGAATATATGTTGTGTAGACTTGGTTAGATTATTGCACAAATCATTTCATTACAAGTGGCATAAGTAAGGGACCATTCCGAACCCAACGGTTTGAGGTCTTCCCTTGCGTGGGGTGAGTGCGACCTTAAATCATTTCCCGGTTCACACCGGGTGGCGACTCCATTTTTAGTTCTCTGGTTTAGTCCCCCGCAGGCTACTCCGTACTCCCAACCAGACCGCGAGCCTGCAACAGTATCGCCGATTTCTGTGTCCTACAATAACACATTCTTCAAATTAAATAACTATTATTTGTAAAATTTAAACTAGAAACTCCCACTGCTCTTGCGGAAATGGCATCCCCTGTCATGACCTTCATGGTGTAGTCACCTTCAGCAAGGTCCATCCATGAGTCAAGTAGCTGCAAAGAAGAACAAACATGGTCAGTGGCTCTAGAATTAACAATCCAGACGGATTTATCATCCGCCACTAATAGAGATTCGATAATGAGTAAATCATATTTACATGTATCCTTTTTCTCCTTCACCTCAGCAAGGTATTTAGGACAATACCTTTTCCAATGCTCGTTCTTGTTGTAGTGTAAACACTTTCCCTTGGGCTTGGCATCCTTGGAGCCTTTCTTGTTATTCTTCTTCATGGGCTTAGCCTTAGCCTTCCCAGTGCTATTCTTCTTCATCTTTGCAGATTTAGAAGACTCGGCAACATTTGCCTCAGCACTGTACTTACGAGACCCACAAGCATGGACTCATAGTGAGTGATCTCATTAAGCAGCTGGATCAAAGTAAAAGTCAACTTGTTCATAATATAGTTGCTTTTAAACTATAGGAAACTCTTCGGAAGAGTTTCCATAATCATGGTCACCTGGCTACGCTCGTCAATACGAGCTCCATGGGTTTCAGCAGTGTTAAGATATGTCATCATCCTCAAGATGTGCTCTCGGACTGATGTCTTATCCTTCATCCTATCAGTCATCACTTAGACCATGGCCTCATGACGTTGACGCCCCGAAGGCTGCCCTAACATGCCCTGCAATGACTCCATCATCTAAGATGCTAAAGCCATAGGTTCATGCTTTGCAGCAAGAACCTCATACATCCCTACTAGCAAGTAGCAGTGAACTTTCTCATTAGCTGCAACCTATTTCTGGTAGGTATCGCACACAGCTTGGCCAGCATTCCTGGCCGGCTCGGGATGACACTCCTCCGTCAGGAAAAACTTTAGGTCTTCACAGACCAGGCATTCATGTTACTTTTCCACTTAACATAATTTTCTCATGTTAATTTATCGTTTGAGAGTATGGAAATAATTGGAGAAACCATGGCTGAAAAATAAAATAAACATCCATTTAACATTCATTCATCGCATATTAAAATCATCAAATAATTTTGGCATAAAATTAAAGATGATGCATTAACCATGAATAACGAATTATAAACCCAACAGAATTACTATGCCACGAAATCTATCATCCCACAAGTAAGTGCCGCCGTAAGGTAGGTCAAGTACTTGCATGATAGATCGAGACAATCTCAATCGATTAATATATACGGGAATAACTTTTATTCCTATATTAAATAGCTACTGTTTGATTCGATCAAGGAATTTTATTAACAATTAATTATTCCTTTGAGAGTGTGACCCGTCATTTCGGGATTCTTAGACTTAACGAGTGAAGTGCCGTCGTAGGGTAGGTCAGTTCACAAGATACATCTAGAACCCCTATCCTCACGGAATCCAAACCTGATATTGACCCAAAATGGACACCATCTGTAGGGGGACGAAAGGAAAACCGTCTCGAGATGCCTTTTGAATCTCACATTTTCAGACTAACAATGGAGATCGCAAGATATACTGTCGTATATCCCTATCTCACTCACTATTGTAAGTTTAAGGTTTCTATTTATAAAATATCTAATATTTTAATTTAACTAGTGTGAATAATTATATGGCAGTTAAATCATAACTCTTATTTACACTAGTACACTATTAGTGACCTATCAAATTTTAACTCTTAAAATTTATATCACTAATTACCATTAGTCTCTCCTAATTGTATTACTCAATTAAACTAATTTAATTAGAGTGGTATTAGTGACCTATTATTTTTTAACCTCTTAAAATACTAGAACACTAATAGGTTTCAAATTTTAGAATCCTAAAGTGGTCAAGATTATATTAAACTATTTAATTAATCTAAGTGCTTTATAAAATCCAATGGTACGTGGAATTGTATCCGAGTGCAGACCATATGACCGTCCATTCGGATTCGGCTATGGAATTTATGTCCGGGTTTCCATCCTATATACCAATGGCATTTATTATGCATTTATTAAGCCCAATATATTAGAATTCAAATTTTAAACCTTAAAACCAATTAATCCAATTAATTATTTTTCAATGCATATCATATTATAATTTAAACATTTTAAATAACATAAAATCATATTTCATTTCTAAAATGATAATGCATCTAAAACATGTTATGGCATGTGAAATGCAAGAGTAGGCACCCGAAGCTATATAACATGTTATTCGAACAATTCGAATTAAATATACATATAACATAAAAAAAAAATTTACATTGACTGGGCTCTTATTTTTCCCTATACTAATCTAATTAGTACAAAAAATACCCAAGGCATCCATTAGTCTTCAAATCACGCTCCAAGGTGGTGTTGGCTCCTTTTGCGACTTCGGTGCTCCAAATTACAACAATTGAAATTTTATATTGGAAAATAAAATTACAACAATTGTAAACAATGGCCTTATGGCCTTACATCCTAAAAACAAAACCAACATGAAAAAAAGAGTCGGAAAAATTTACGTCGAATGCAAAATCCATCCATCACATGAAAAAACAATAATCATTCATCATATGAATATTATTTTGTGCCTACTCATCTAAACATGAAAATCAATATTTATAACTAATATAAACATATTAAGAACATTAACTTTAAATGAAAAATAGAAAGGTTAAGAACACTTTTGAACCTTGCTCTCGATGCCAATTGTAGGAAACGCTTTCCTTGCGCAGCGAAAACGGTTTAGGCACACGGATCGGACTTGAAAAAAAATTTTGCCCTTCCATTGAACTGGTCGAATGTTACTGCCACCACCACTGAAATTTTGCTTCAGTTTTAGACAAAATTCCAGCCCCAAAACTGTTGGACAATTATGACCTATATCATCACTATTTGTAAAAGACATGGTATTTTTGTACAAATTAACTATGTGACAAAGGAAATTTCTCTTTTATCATTTTGTAATTGGATTACTTGGATATATAAATGATAAAAGTCCTTATGATTAGTCCGGATTAATAGGATATGAGACAATATTAATCCACGAACAGTTTAATCATTAAACATCCCTAGTCGTAGTATTATTGAGACTATACATCGATAATGCGGAATAGACAAGTATTAAACTTGTGCGTGTTATGGAAGCTTAACAACATAGTTCTCATTTATTTAACTATTGGATACTTATGCAAGTGTGATATGAGGTTCTGTTAGCCGTTGGACCGGGAACAGCTTCGCTCTGGATAGACCCCTCGGAATCTCATTAGTAGTATGACTATGTGTCTATGGGAATCCGAATCAGGGTAAGTGTATGTGGTTTTAACCTGAGACTTGCATCGCTAATACTTACGACAATCAATACTCTTTGGTTTTGGTCATCCGGAGCTTTAACAGGTTCTGTGTACGCCTCTTCTGGGTTTACTGATAATCGTAGTGTATTGGGTGTGATGTCAAGATGGAAGTATCACTTCAGTCATATGGAGATGATGATCACGCAGGATACAGAACTAATACTCTTAAATGCTACAGCTATCGGGATAGTATGACTAGGTTATGATTATCTGATTACAGAGACTAGTTACAAGTGATCTGATATATACTTCGTACGGGGCAGACATAATCCAACCCTAGGCCTAGCATGTGACATCCGATACTAGATCGTATTACACAATACTTTGTATACTACGTCTGATACAGATTATATATTCCTCGTTGAATATTTCTAGAGAATTGGGTAGGCACGGTGCTTTGCTAGAAGCCAACCATGTCTTGTAAATCGGTAAGAACGTGGTACGGGGTATGCACGTGTTCGGATAGTCCGATGACCGTATTTACTGCCAATATATCCATGGATCTCTTGGGTCGCTTCCCAAAAATTCACCAATGACATTTGACTCGAACATAATTAATCTGGGATTAATTATGAGAGAGAAAATTAATCTGGGATTAATTACGACAAGAATTTATCTGGGATTAAATTCGTCTAGAAGAGATAACGCGATTATTTTGGAATTAATCGGCAAAGTAAATTTAATAGTTAAATTGGATTTTACTATTTAATTATTTAATTGGGCTAAAATAATATATTGGATATATTAATTGAAATTGGATTTCAATGTGGAATTAAAATTGGATTTTAATTCGAGCGAACGAATTAATTTAGAATTAATTCGTAAGCGACTTTCGTAATAATTTTGTGAGGCATAATTATTTAATTAAATTGGATTTAATTATTTAGCGGTGGAAAATTCTTTTAGTCGAATTAAACGAACCGGGCCCAAAGTGTGTTGTGTTAGCCAACTTAAATTTGAAATTTAATTGGGTGGGACCCACAACTTACATCAATTGTTTGACAAGTTGATATGTGTAGTTGGCATCATTTAAAAGGCATCTTTTTGTCAACTCACAACACAAACTTTTTAAACAAGTTTTGGAAACTAAAAAAATCATTATTCATCTCACTCCTCTCTCCTTGTGGCCGATTCTTCCTTCTCTTCTCCTTGAATTTTTGTTGCAAAAATTCACCATTGCTAGCACATTGAGAGTTAAATAAAGGTGATAGGGAAACTCACCCAAGAGTTTGGAACTAAACAACAAAGCTTGGAGCTTCTACATCCAAAGGAATTTTTGAAATCTCCAAACCGCTCAATGTAAGTATTCCACAACTTACTCGTTAAATTCACACTACAAATCACGTTTAGAGATCCTATGGCATATGTAGGACACTTACAATGGTATCAGAGAGCCATATCTAAGCATGATTTGAATCTAGGGTTTATGGACTTTATTTGGGGATTTTATGCTTGGAGTATGAAAATTCGAAATTGGTTGTTTGGTTATGGTTGGATGATGATAACTTGGAGTTATGTACAATTGGATTGTTAAAAATTGATTGGATTAATTTTTCCCCAAATCCATCCCTTGGTCGAATGCATGTACCCTAGATTAAGCTCATGGTAATTTTGCTTTTGACAACTGGATATGTTAAAGCATGAAATGAATATTAATTGTTGATTTAATTGGATTGAAATCAAAATTGGATGTTATTTCATGTAATTTCCGTGAGTTTGAAGCATGTTGAATGAGTTGATTTTGCTTCAATTTGTGTTGGACATGAATTGGAATATTTAAGCATGATTAATTGGATTAATTAGTGTTTTGGAAACATTATATTAATTGATTAATTATGTTAATTACACTTTAATTGAACTAATATGATTTTGGAATATTATGTTAATTTAATATTGTTGTATTGGGTTAATGGGCTTGGTTGGGCCAAGTATGGTTTTGGACAATTGGGTTGGATCCAATTGGGCCTAAAACCTTTTCCATAAATTCGAAAATATGACATTGGGCCTTTAATAATTTAATTGGGCGTAATGGGCCTAAATTGATTTTTGGCATAGGGTGATTCCTAATTGGGCCTTGGCATCTTGGGTTGGATCCATAATTGCCAAAGCCCAGGCCTAAAGAATTAATCGAAAGCCCATTGGACTTTAATTGAATAGGCATTGGATGTGATGGGCCTTTGAGACCCAATTGGATTGGATTTGGAATCCAAGTCCAAAAGGCACTAAAATAATGTAATTGTTTAATTTGGAATTAAACATGAATTAGTATTGGATACAATTTAAAATTGGATTTAAAATTATAGTTCGATATAATTCAAGAATACTTACTTTGAGTATTTATTCTTAAACAAGTTGGACTCGCGCAAATCAAATCGTTGTATGAACATTGGATGGTCACTAATCAAAGATCAATTAATTGGATTAGATTGATTGACAGCATGCTTTGTGTGAATACTTGGATGTATTTGTATGAATAATGTATATCGGATGAATATTAGTTGGGTTGGGGAAATTTTGGAAATTGTTGTAAATTTGGAATTTATTTAAATTGGACTTGCGTGTCCAGCCTTTCACCTCCTATTCTCTTTGTATTTCTCTTCTCACCAATTCCCCTCAATGTAAATGAGGTTTCCTTATGTATTATGTAATTGGGTAGAAGTATGTACAGTGCTAGCGGGAGAGAGAAAATAGAGAGATTTTTTCTAGGAATAAATTGTATTATATATCCATCCGCATATCATTATTATATTTTACCTGGCCTTATTATGCTTTTAGAATGCATGTTTAAGGGTGTATGATGAGACCTAATCAAAGATAATAAATTATTTGCCAATTTACGCGAAAAACCCTCACTACAATATTAAGCGTTTTTCCTTCCATTAAGTAGTTCTTTCTCAAGTTCCAAGATTGGCTTTGATTTTTTGGCCAAATTCAAGATCATTGTCCATCACAGATGTGTTTGAACCACGAAGGCTTTGTTATATATCGCATGTCTTGGGCAGTTGTGACTTGTTGGCCAAACTCAAGGTCACTTCTTGTTCATCGACATGGATTACGAAGCTTTCCCACTGTCAATGGGTCGCGCTTAACTGGAATCATTAAGCTTGTTGAGCCAAAGCCAAGGGTTAGTTGATTCAGAGGAAAAGGTTGAGAAGTATATATTGGAGATATATTTTGGACTTTGAGGTCCACTAACCAGATCTAGGAATTGGATGGGATCTAATTAATTTTAGAGATCTACCTAGTTAAGTTTCATACAGCTTGTTGGCCAAAGTCAAGGTTGTGTGTTATTTAACGGGATCCTAGCCCACTAGGAAACTGGGTTTCCCGAGTACTCCACAGAGGGTTAGAGGCTCGCCGAAAAATAATGGGAGGCCAGTATTAAATTTGCAATTTCATTTAATACTTGCTTACACCTGTGTTTTTATTTTATTTATCGTCGTTATAAATATATTAGTTGGACTAATATTGTTTATTTCTTTCTTTGAACAGTTAGACTGTACAAGATAATACTCCACGTAGTTGGTTATATAGTTGGACTATAGTAACCATTACATTTTGAGTGTACATGATATCATTGATTGGATAGTTGGACTATTGCAATCGAGATGGCTGGAAAGATTAGCGTTGGGACATCATCATGGGTGATAATGTCTTTAACGGCTCCAATTTTCCAGATTGGGAGATGAATCTCAGGATAGTCCTGGGAGCCGAGAAGTTACTCTATGTCATAGAGAACCTCTCGAACTTGAGCCCGGAGTTGAGCAAATAGTAGAGCATGAGCTTTGGAAGACTCATCGTGATGATAACTTTAGTGCTCAATCCGTCAAGCTTGCCACAATGACTCCTCAATTTCGTCTTCAGAACAAAGGATTGGATCCTTATAGTATGATGTTGAAATTAAAGGATCTTCACAAATCTAACCTTAGATCTCAGAAGTATTAATTGCAAAAGAAGTTCTTTCTCTCGCGTATGTCAGAGGGTACATCTGTCGAGCACTATGTGTCACAATTGATTGCTGACATCGAACAGCTAGGTCAGCTGGGCATAACCTTCGAGGCCGAGACTTCTATAGATTTAATCTTACAATCTCTGCCCGACTGCGGGGGGGTTCGTCATGAACTATAATATGATGAACCAAGAAAATACTTGGAGAGTTGATGGTGATGCTGAAAGAAGCAGAGACAGAGCTTCTGAAGGGCAAGAAGCAGAGGGGCATCTTACTTCGACATCCCATAAGGCCAAGGCTGGCCAAGGCTTCTGGGGGTGTGAAGAGAAAAGGAAAAATGGCAAGGCTAAATCGTCACAGTCTTTAGGAAGACTAAGGACATATCCCAAGATGTCTGCCTAAACTGTAGCAAACGAGGTCACTGGAAGCGTGACTACCGTGAGTACAAGGCATACATGAAGGAAGTGAAGGCGGGCAAGGCTCCAGCTTCAGGTATGTTTGTTATATCAATCCACTACTGGTTTTAAAAATTGGATTTTTGATTCTGGATGTGGTACTCACATATGTACGGATGTGCAGGATCTGCTGATTAGCAGGAGACTGGCTTCAGAAGAGATCGACCTGTGAGTCGAAAATGGGACGAGAGTCGCTATTTTGGCCGTTGGGACCTATGTTTTGAACCTGCCCTCGAGGCATGTAATTACATTAGGTGACTGTTATTTTCTACCTAGTTTGACTAGGAACATCATCTCTATATCTTGTTTAACCTGATGCGGGTATACCTTTGTATTCCAGAACACTGGGTTTTTTGTATATAAAGATGATATTTTGATATGTTTAGCATATGTTAATAATGGTCTTTATATTTTGAAAATAAATGAATCTCAAACATATAACATGACAAACAAAAGGCTCAAATTGAGTAACACGGATGAAACTTATCTGTGGCATTGTCGTCTGGGACACATTAACAAGACTCGTTTATCCACACTTTCAAAGAGTGGATACTTGGACGGATTTGATCCTAATTCATATGACGTCTGCGAATCTTATTTATTAGGTAAAATGCCTAAAATGCCTTTTAACGGTAAATGTGTACGTGCCACCGAGCTGTTAGCCCTCGTTCATAGTGACATATGAGGGCTCATGTCTAATCAGGCTAGAAGTGGATATGAATACTTCGTAACTTTTACAGATGATGCATCGCATTATGGCTATGTGTATCTTATAAGACACAAGTCAGAAACTTTTGAGAAATTCAAAGAGTTTCGACACGAAGTAGAAAAACAGACCGGTAAAAGTATTAAAACATTGCGGTCGGACCATGGTGGAGAATACTTAAGCAATGAGTTTCTAGATTACTTAAGAGAATATGGTATTCTTTCACAGTGGACTCCTCCCGGAACACCTCACTAAATGGTGTGTCCGAACAGAGAAACCAAACTTTGTTGGACATCGTAAGCTCAATGATGAGTCGCACTGAGTTACCAATTTCCTTATGGGGATACGCATTGAACAGTGCAATACTTATTTTGAATAAGGTTCCGTCAAAGTCTGTTGGACAGACTCCATATGAAATATGGACATGAAAAAAATCGGGTTCACATTCCTGAAGATTTGGAGATGTTGGGCACATGTTAAACATTTGGATGGTACCAAACTAGAACCCAAATCGGATAAGTGCCTTTTGAAATTGGTTATCCTAGGGAAACCAAAGGATATTATTTCCACAACCCACAAGAGAACAAAATATTTGTTGCTCTTCATGCAGTTTTCCTCGAAAAGGAATTCAAAGATGCAGTGATAAGTGGGAGGAAAGTATAACTCAATAAAAATCAGAGTCATACTGTTCCTGGCACCGACCCCATCACAGAACACGAATAGTTCATCAGGGATGAGACTGTTCCATAATCTTCTAATACACAAGAACCGCGTAGGTCAGAGAGAGTCAGAAAACAACCTGAGAGGTATGGGTTTCTGATCTCACCTCATGTAGATATCAATCTTATTGAGGAAGATGAACCGGATACGTATGAGGAAGCGATACAAGGTATCGACTCCGCTTTATGGTAAGAGGCCATGAAATCCAAAATGGATTCCATGTATACCAACCAAGTTTGGACACTGGTTGATGTAGCAGAAGGTATTGTGCCTATTGGTAGTAAATGGGTCTTTAAAAGAAGACAGACATGGATGGCAACATACAAACGTACAAAGCTAGGCTTGTAGCGAAAGGGTATCGTCAACGACATGGTGTCGATTACGATGAACCTTTTACCCATTGCCATGATTAAATCCATTCGGATAATGCTTGATATTACTGCATATTTCGATTATGAAATATGGCAGATGGATGTCAAAACCATTTTCCTTAACGGAAACCTTTTGGAGGATGTTTATATGCAACACCCTGACGGTTTTGTCGTGCCAAAACATACAAATAAGGTTTGAAAGTTAAATCGATCCATTTATGGATTGAATCAAGCATTGCATTCTTGGAACCAATATTTTGATGAGATCATAATAGAATATGGTTTCATTCAAAATGATGATGATTCTTGTGTATATAAGAAGGTTAGTGGGAGCTCACTGACATTTATTGTCCTATATGTTGATGATTTATTACTTTTTAGCAATGATATTCCCATACTAAAATCGGTGAAAGCTTGGCTTTCATTAAAATTCTCCAAGAAAAACTTGGGAGAGGCAACCTTTATTCTAGGAATAAGGATATACTGGGATAGATCTAAAAGTTGTTGGCACTCTCTGAGAACTCGTACATTGACAAACATGTACTCGACCTGATGTCTCATATGTTTTGAGCATCTGCAGTCACTATCAGGTCGATCCATGTGATGGTCACTGGATTGATGTTAAGAACATCCTTAAGTATCTTAAACGAACTAAGGATGCTTTCTTAGTTTATTGGGAAGGAGAACTTGAACTGACTGGGTTCACCGATGCAAGTTTCCAAACCGATAAAGATGAATGTAAGTCGCAATCAGGGTACATATTTTGTTTGAACAACGGAACAGTGAGTTGGAAATCTTCCTAGCAAGATACTGTTGCCGATTCAACAAAATCAGAATAAATTGATGCGGCTGAGGTAGCAAAAGAAGCATTTTGGATCTATAAATTTCTAATTGGATTAGGAGTAGTTCTGTTAGCAGCTGAGCTGGGCTATAACACAAGCTAAGGAATCACGGTCCCATCAATGATCCAAGTATGTACTTCGATGGTTTCATCTGATTCGTTAGATCATACATCGTGGCGATGTCAAGATCGAAAGATCATTTCAGATGATAACCTTACAGATCCATTGACGAAAGCGATATCTCAGCAAAAGTTTGAGCAACCCGTATATAGCTCAGGTGTTGGACACTTGAATGATTGGCTATAGGCCAAGTGGGAGATTTTTGGACAATTATGACCCATAGCATCACTATTTGTAAAAGACATGGTGTTTTTGTACAAATTAACTATGTGACAAAAGAAATTGCTCTTTTATCATTTTGTAATTGGATTACTTGGATATATAAATGATAAAAGTCTTTATGATTAGTTCCGGATTAATAAGATATGAGACAGTATTAATCCACGAACGGTTTAATCATTAAACATCCATTGTCATAGTATTATCGAGACTGGACATCGATAATGCGGAATAGACTAGTATTACACTTGTGCGCGTTATGGAAGCTTAACGGTATAGTTCTCATATATTTAAGTATTGGATACTTATACAAGTGTGATATAAGGTTCTGTTAGCCGTTGGACCGGGAACAGTTTCGCTCTGGATAGACCCATCGGCATCCCATTGGTAGTATGACTATGTGTCTATGGGAATCCGAATCAGGGTAGGTGTATTTGGTCTTAACCTGATACAGAACTAGTACTCTTAAATGCTTGCAGCTATCACGATAGTATGACTAGGTCATGATTATTCGATTACAGAGACTATTTGATAGTGATCCGATATATGCTTCGTACGGGGCAAACACAATTCCAACCCTAGGCCTAGCATGAGACATCTGATACTGGATCGTATTACTCAATACTTTATATACTACGTTTGATACAGATTATATATTCCTCGTTGAATATTTCTAGAGAATTAGGTAGGCACGGTGCTTTGCTAGAAGTCAACCATGTCTTGTAAATCGGTAAGAATGTGGTACGGGGTACGCACGTGTTCGGATAGTCCGATGACCATATTTACTGCCAACATATACAGGGATCTCTTGGGTCGCTTCCCAAAGATTCACCAATGACATTTGACTCGAACAGAATTAATCTGGGATTAATTATGAAATAGAAATTAATATGGTATTAATTACGGCAAGAATTTATCTGGGATTAAATTCGTTTAGAAGAGAGAACGTGATTAATTTGGAATTAATCGGAAAAGTAAATTTAATAGTTAAACTCGATTTTACTATTTCATTGATTTAATTGGGCTAAAATAATATATTAGATATATTAATTGAAATTGGATTTCAATGCGGAATTAAAATTGGATTTTAATTCGAGCGAACGAATTAATTTAGAATTAATTCGTAAGCGACTTTCATAATTATTTTGCGAGGCATAATTATTTAATTAAATTGGATTTAATTATTTAGCGACGGAAAATTCGTTTAGTCGGATTAAACGAACCGAGCCCAAAGTGTGTTGTGTTAGCCAACTTGAATTTGGAATTTAATTGGGTGGGACCCATAACTTACATCAATTGTTTGACAAGTTGATGTGAGTAGTTGGCATCATTTAAAAGGAATCTTTTTGTCAACTCACAACACAACTTTTGAAATAAGTTTTGGAAACTAAAAAAATCACTATTCATCTCATTCCTCTCTCCTTGTGGCCGATTCTTCCTTCTCTTCTCCTTGAATTTTTGTTGCAAGGGAAACTCACCCAAGAGCTTGGAATGCAACAACAAAGCATGGAGCTTCTACATCCAAAAGAATTTTTGAAATCTCCAAACCGCTCAATGTAAGTATTCCGCAACTTACTCGTTAAATTCACACTACAAATCGTGTTTAGATATCATATGGCATCTGTAGGAAACATAAATAAACAGCCCCAGAACAGTCCCCGAATAGCCGGACAAAAACTGGACTGTTTTGGACTCTATTCGCGCCCAACGCACTGCAGAAATAGCCCCTGAAATGCGTGGACTATGGATGTGTATTGGTTTTGATTTTTCACTTGAAAACAGCCTCAATACAGTCCCAAAATACCACAAAATAATCCCCAAAAAAAACTGGATTAAAACGAAACCAAATCGAGTTCTGTTTCACCAAGTATAGGGGCGACAATGAGTAAAACAAGCCCTCACTGCCATGAGCAATAAGAAATAGATGAAGATGATGATTTGTTCGACACCACAAATTCTTTTGAACCATATCTCATTACTAATGGAAACTTGTGTGGGCAAGCCTCACAAAATCAATCCCTAAACTATTTAGAGATGTATGTTACACAACAAGTTTTGTTATTTTATTTTATTTATCTTTTGTTCTTCTTTTAAATTTTCTCAACAACTTGAGAGGATTTTTTAGAAGAATAAGATGGAGGCTATGGTTAGAATGAAAGACTTCAACAAAAAAGAAAAACAGTTTTCCTTTTTATACTTAGGGTTTAATTTTATAAAATAAAACAAACCCTTCCCTTTTTTACCCTTGTAAAAATCGGCCAAGCACATGTGTGAATCAAAAATTTTGTAACATCAATATTTATTTTCCTTAGTAGAAAAGATGTTACAAAACAAAAGATTAAATGCCTATTAAAAATTGTAACTTCTAAATTTAATCCAAGGGTTTCCAAAACCTAAAATTTAGAAATTACTAACTTAACCTTTTTCATTTAATTATATCTAACATAATTAAATAGCATGTGTTTAAATATCATATATTTAATAAAAACCATATTAAACTTTTAATATAAAGTTTCTTGTGTGACAAAATAATATTATTAATCATATTAATAATATTTATACCTTTGTGAGTATATAATTGGACTATCCAATTATACTAAATCCGCTATTAAATCGAGCTAGTACGAGGACCAAATGGACCTACGGTTCCGAGCTCCAATAATCTCGAAATATTAATTAAGCTCTTAATTAAATATTTCGAATTATTAACTCTAGGTTATTCCACTAAAAATCTGATGTTGCACTCTCGTTGCCGCAGATGAAATATTAAGCCGAACCAAGTCGGTGTCCATTGATATAGTCACTACATACGAATTGACCATTCACGAGTATCTCGTAATTAGAGCAGGGTCATAATGTCTGTTATACCCCTCTAATTATTTTTACCTTAAGTACCATTGATTCTGTAATGAACGATTATTCATAACCATTATGAATTTTAATATTTCTATTCGTAATAGAAAGACTTGAGCGCTCAAATCGTTCTAGTACCGAATCAACCCTTAAGAAATATACTCATCTACTTCTCGCAAGAAGGAGTTAATTCCATATCTATGTAAAACATTCCCAATTACACAACAAACCATGCCTCCAAAGTACGTAGCTATTGGTCGAGACTGATACACCAACCTCACCTGTGTAAATCAAAGGACATAGCCTGCCATACAGGAGTTCGTAGTACACTCAGGATTAAGATCAATCCATATATGACCATCTAGTAGATCGAAATGATTCTCTTTGTTTAATGGATGTTATAAGAATGTCATTTCCATCTGGGTCCAGTCTTATATGATCACATCATACAAGGTGCCTTCATTCTCATGTCTCTACATGAACGATCCCGGATAAAGGTCGCCATACAAATATTGAATGGACCGCAGCTATAGATAAACCACAAACAAAATACCCGCTTTGTTTGCTCTCTATTGACTATTTAAGATTACTAACTTCAGACTTAAATCCTCTTGTGTATGACACTCATACACTAAGTCTGAAGGCACATAAGTAATCTAGGGTATTCAAGATAATTTATAATATGTGAAAATTAAACAAACACTTTGATAAATGAATAATGCATCATTTTATTTCAAAACAAATAAAGCCGTTTACATTACATGTAGCTCTAGGGCATATATCCCAACAGCAGAGTATTGTAGACTGTGCTCATTGTCCTTGCTAACTTAACTGCATTTCAACCAACATCTCAAGCGGTAGGGGCTGAGTCTAGCGAAAAATAGCAAGAGGAGCCCGAGAGGAGAGTAGAGGAAGTTCATACCCTAGATGATGAAGATATGGCATACTATGCTACAAGAAGAACGGACAAGAGGGAGGCCGACCCTGAATTGCAAAACCTAAAAGAACAGATGGAGTTGGTGACCCAAACGATGAAAGGGAAGCATGAGGATATGCTGGATTATAACGCCATGGCCTTCAAGGAACAACCCACTCAATTTAAAATGCATGAAATGGTAAAGTTTAATAGGAATAGGGACTGTTCGACAATTATGACCCATAGCATCACTATTTCTACAGAACATTGTCTTGTTGTACAAATTAACTATATGACAAAGGAAATTGCTCTTTTATCATTTGTAATTGGATTATCGGGATATATAAATGATAAAAGTCCATATGATTAGTTCCGGATTAATAAGATATGAGACAGTATTAATCCTCTAAGGTTTAATCATTAAATATCCCTAGTCGTAGAATTATCGAGACTGGACATGGATAATGCGGAATAGGCTAGTATAGCACTTGTGCGTGTTATGGGCTTGACATCGATATATAATGCTGGACATCGATAATTGATGAGTGGTAATTATATCACTATTTCCCACTCATTTAACCTAATATTTGTATAGTTTCTTGAGTCTTGTGAATATTTTGATGTGTTTTGTGTTATTTTGTAGATAAATAAAGTTTCAGGACATTCTCGAGGGGATTTGGACCAAAACAGTGAAAATTGAAAAAAGGGCATTTTGGTAATTTTCAACATCGCGACGTGCATGCCCTTGGCGTCGCGATGCCTAACATGGGACGAACAGTGCTAACGTGTGCCGGGTCCATAAATCAAAATCTGAGAAAATTTGACTTTGATAACGTGCGCCGTGCCACGTGTCACCATCACAGCTGATCTGCTAACGTGCGTCGTGCCACGTGTCATCATCCTATGGTGCCGACAGTCTCCATCGCCACGTGTCACCACATGTCACTCCACGTTATTGCCACGTCATCATCCACATCACATGTTGACCAAGTCAAAGTGCCACGTGGCTGCCACGTCATCATCAACCAATCACAGCGTGCCACGTGTCGTAATTCTATAGTGCCGAAAGTCAATTTGCCATGTGTCACCATGTCAGCGCCACGTCAGCATCAATTATTGACTAACTTATCCTTATCTGACACGTGGCGGATAAGAATCAGAATCAGCCAATCACGAGCCGCCACGTGTCACAATAATTGAACTTCAACCATCTTGCCACGTGTCACCTTATCCGGAATCTGAAGCCGACGACCAAAGCATGCCACGTCGACAAAACGCGTGTCGCGACGCGAGCTTAGGGTCGCGACGCGCGACCCTTACTGACGCCTATAAATAGAGCTCAGTTTTCTGATTTCAGATGTACCATTCTCTCTGAATTCTCTCATATTAATATGGAGTTTTCTATCTAATTTTTTTTAAATTTTAGTTTTGTAATTAATTTTAATTACTTTTTGTAATAATAGTGTTTTACTTTCTTTACTTTTTACAGTTTTTACTATTTACCATGAGGAGGTAACTTCCCCCTGCTAGGGTGAAAGGTAATTCTTTTGCTATTGCTATTTAGATTAATCTCCCTTAAATATAATATATTCACTATTTAAAATTTGACTTAAAAAGGATACCGCTATATTGGCCGGTTGGTAATTCATTTTAATCTGGTTTAAACCTGACTAATCATGGATACCGCCAGATTGGTCGGTTGGTAATTAAACTTTCTTACCGCCTATATGGCAGGTTCATGGACAAATCTTTTTACCGCCTTTATGGCTGGTTGGACTAAATTTTACTTAATCAGGTTACCGCCTATATGGCTGGTTGGTAAAATAATCACAAGTTAATATATTATATTAAGGGAGATATCTAAATTAGTAAAAGTTGAACCTTTTTACCTTAGCATTTTATTTTATTGCAATTTACTTTACCGCAATTACTTTTCAGTATTTTTACTTTATGTCTTTTATTTTCAAGTTTTTACTATCCCTAGTTATGTGTTGTAACTAAATTAGTTATTTGGGGTTGTGATGACTTTTAATATCACTAGTTTATAAGAGGTTATTTTATAGTTTGGGTAATTTAAAGGTTTACTTTTTAAGTCTTAAGCCTAATGCGTCTTGTTAATTGGCCACTAATAAGATTGATCTGGTAAATCTAAAATAAACTAGACATAGGGATTTTAGGTTTCAGCCTTAGACTTAATCGCCCACGATCTTCCTTGAGGATAAATAACCCTTTAATAGATTTCCTTACATGATAGACATATACCTTTCGGGCGGGGGTAGCCATAATTGGAATTTAAACTTAATGAATCCAGATAATTTTGTTGACATAGACATATGGTTCAATTGGGTTAAACTGGGTATTTGCGTCTGACCATCGACAGAGGCTTTCGCATAATTTAGTGTTCCAGGTTAGTAAACCGATTTATTACACAAACATAAAATAACCACTTCATCTTTAAAATGATATTGGAAGAAATCACAACCCTAGATAGTTTCCTAATATTTAATTTTCTTAAACCTACTTTCGAATAATTTTATTTACTTGTTTTTTAAAATTTAGAATCGTCACCTTTTCAAATCAATCAAACAACCTGTTAGATACTAGTAATCATTTGACCTCATAAAATTAATAGCTTAGGTATTAAGTCCTCGTGGGATCGATACTTTTTATACTACTTGAACGATACGTGCGCTTGCGTTATACGCGTGTGTTTACGCCGGTCAAGTTTTTGGCACCGTTGCCGGGGACTTATTTATCTTTTACTATTAGTTTAGGGGTTAGATATGTTATTTGTATCTAATTTCTTTTTACTTATTATTGTTGTTTTCTTATGTTTCAGGTTCTCAGAAACTACATGAGATGAACCAGAAGCTTTGAACTCCGACCGCTTGACCTAGAAATTGAAAGAACCATCCGACAGTTGAGAAGGGAAAGGCGAGAAGGCCAAAAAGCTTTAGCGAACATGGAACCTGAACCTTTGAACGTTGCACCACCGATTCCCATTTGAGACTGAACCATTCCGGTGGTTAACGGACTAATTTCTTGTATTATACTTCCTCTGTTACCAGCAAATGCGAGTGACATCAAAACATACATCCAGATGATTCAGCAGTCTGTACAGTTTGGGGGAAATGCAACTGAAGATCCTAATTCCCACATCAGCAACTTCCTGGAAGTTTGCGGTACTTTCAATTACAACCGAGCAGCTGAATAAGCAATGAGACTGCGGGTTTTTCCATATTCCCTTAAAGACAGAGCTAAAGCTTGGCTACATTCGTTACCAGCAGGTTCCATCACAACTTGGAACACTCTAGCTACCAAATTCCTTGCAAAGTACTTTCCACCAGCCAGAACTGTAAAGTTAAGGAATGACATCACATCCTTCGTGCAGCAAGATTCAGAGTCCCTTTGCGAAGCTTTGGAAAGATTCAAAGATTTACTCCGGAAATGTCCTCATCATGAGATCGTAAAGTGGCTACAAGTCCAAACCTTCTACAATGGACTTTTTGGAATAATGAGAACCACAATTGATGCTGCTGCTGTAGGAGCTTTAATGGCAAAATGAGAAGATCAAGCATGGACTTAATTGAAGAAATGGCCAACAGAAAGGAGCATGATCCAAAGAATTACAGGAATTTATGAAGTTGGAGCCAACACAGCACTGAATTCCAAGCTGGTTGTGATTTGCAAAAAACTAGAAACTCTTAACATGAAAATTAATGGTGGATCCACAAGTTCACCATTTGGAGGAGCACCTGAGTCAGAATCTTTCAACCAACATAAAGAAACGGTGAATTATGTCAACAATTTCAACAGAAGGGGAACAATCCATAATCGAACACCTACAACCCAGGGTGGAGAAATCATCACAATTTCGCATGGAGCAACAATTCAGGGCAAATGAACAACCCACACCCGGATTCCAACAACAGAACAAAGGCCAGGAGCAGACAAATGAATCAGGAATAACAGAAGTGTTGATCCACTTGAAAAAGATAGAAGCAAAAAGACTCTCAAGCAGCAAGATATGATGCTATGTTCAATCCCAAGCAGCATTAATTCAAGTCAATCAGCTTCTATTAAAGCACTGGAGAATCAAATTGGACAACTGGCCAATGCTCAGAGTTACAGACCGCCAGGTAACCTTCCTAGCAACACAGAACCAAATCCGAGGAACATGGGGGAAGGAGTGTGTCATGCCATCATGTTAAAAAAACGGTACTGAAATCAACAAGATGTTGGAGCCAAAACAACTGCTGAGGAAGTTCAAAAAGAAACAAAGCAACAGATGGAGGAAAAGAAGCAAAGGAAAAAAGAACAGATCACTCCACCTCCACATTTTTCCTCAGCATCTTCAGAAAAACAAACTGGACAAGCAATTTGCTCGATTCTTGGAGGTGTTCAAAAAGCTGCATATCAACATTCCATTTGCAGAAGCGTTGGAACAAATGCCCAGCTATGCCAAATTATGAAAGACATTCTTTCACGAAAGCGGAGATGGGAGAGATTATGAGACAGTAGCATTATCAGAAGAATGCAGCGCTATCATTCAGAGGAAACTTCCTCCAAATTGAAAGATCCTGGCAGTTTCACTGTTCCTTGCACCATAGAAGAACATGACTTCGGTAAGGCTCTGTGTGATTAGGTGCTAGTGTTAACTTGATGCCTTTTTCTATTTTCAGGAAACTGCAGATGGAGAAACAATGCCCACTTCAGTCTCATTACAACTTGCTGATAGAACGCTCGTATTTCCAAGAGGTGTAGTTGAAGATGTGCTGGTAAAGGTTGACAAATTCATTTTCCCAGCAGATTTATTGTCCTTGATATGGAGGAAGACGCAGACGTGCCAATCATCCTCTGGAGACCATTCTTGGCTACAGGTCGAACCATTATTAATGTACAAAAGGGGAAACTACCATGAGGGTACAAGACCAAGAAGTACAATTCAATGTTTTCAAGGCCATCAATTTCCCAGATGATGAAAAGAATGAGGAAGTTTCAGACTTGATGTGATACATTGTACCGTTCAGAACTCTGATGAAAGACAAAGTTCTACTGACAAAATAAAGCATGTCAATACTGTGGAGCCTGAGAGATAAAGCACTGCGTACTGAAGAGCCTATTCTTGCACTACAAGCAAAAGAAGAGAAAAAGTTCCACCAGCTCAACGAATTGGAGGAATTTTCACATCAGCCTTTTGAGGATGCCAAATTGTACAAAGAAAAGGCAAGAAGAGAGACATGATGAGAAGTTAGTGCGCATACAACTGGAACCAGGGCAGAAGGTACTGTTAAACAAATCAAGGGTGAAATTCTTCCCATGGAAGCCAAAATCACGGTGGTCAGGTCCATTTGTGATCACCAAGGTTTACCAGACAGAGCCGTTGAGATAATGATCCTGACTCTAACAAAACTTTCAAGGTTAAAAACAAGCGTGTCAAGCACTACTGGGGAGAATCATTTGAGCGACAAAAAGAAAGTGTCACACTTTCAGATCCAGCCAACGTTCGAGAAGTCACGTCTAGCTGACGACTTTAAACTTAGCGCTCGCAGGGAGGCAACCCATGCAATTTTGTATATATGTGATTTGTGTGATTTAATTTGGTGTGTTGTTTAGTTTTTGCAGATTAAGTCCTTTCACGATGGAAGAAGCTCTCGCAAATCTTCGCAAGTAAATTTCCTTCTCTCCCTCAAAATCTCTGATGAAAGTCTACAAAGCTCGCTTGGAACGGATGAGACTACTGATGATCAAGGTATTCCTACTAACATTCGTTGGATTATTGAAGCACGGGTCCGATTGGCAGGTGAGTCTTCTGACTCTTTTATTTCACATCTGCCTGGCTTAGGAAGGAGCACCTATGCTAAAAAGAGAAGAGCCAAAAGAATGTGGTTTGTTATAAATGTGCTCGCATGTTTTGTAATACTCGTTGTCGTTCTTTAGGAATGGTGTCTGATAACCGCGAAGATAAGATTAACTTCATTAGGGATGGCTTGAGTAAGGAGTCTTTGGATGACATATCTAAAACTCTTGAGACGATCCCAGTGGATGTGTGTATCACAGATTCGTGTGTTATACGCACAATTCAAAAGGAAAGACAACAGTTAAGTCTTGGGAATCTGACTCAAAAAGACCCTGTTTGCCAATTTATAAGAAAATTGGAGGGAAGCTTGTCCCTGACGCATAGACGTCAATCAAGCCGCTACTTTTTTGTACATATTATATCTCTTTGTCTTTCCTGATAATTGTGATTTATTTTGTTGTTTTCTTTATTTTCTCTGACAGGATCCAGACCTTTTTTACTATCACGATTATTTTACTGTTAGCTAATAATGTCATTGGCAGGGTACTAGTGCTATTATTTACTCACCTTTTTCAGGTGTTATTAAATTCAAACTCATCATTGCACTTTTGAAGACATCCAGAGTAAAACATGGAAGCCACTTCAAGAAGACGAGTTGAAAACATTTGTGTGTTTTGCGGTAGTAGTAGTGTTGGTACTAAACCACAATACGTAGAAGCAGCACAAGAATTGGGTCGAGTCTTAGCTGCAAGAAAATATGCACTTAGTATATGGCGAGGCAAATTGGACTAATGGGGATCGTTTCAAAGGCCGTACAGGAAGGAGGTAGTAGTCACGTTTTGGGAATCATCCCAAAACCCTTGCAGAGGCAAATCTTATTGACCATCAAACGGAGAGGAACTGATCGTGCCAGGTATGTATGTTGAACGTTTGGTAGAAATGATAACTGTGATGATGCTTTTATTGCTTTGGCCAGGTGGCTTGGGCACATTGGAGGAAATTTTTATGTACTATCTTGGGTGAACCTGAACATACACCAGAAACCAATTGGGTTGTTTAACGTGATGGATTTTATGATTTTCTTGTGTGTTTCTTGATGATGCTCGGAGAAATGGGTTCGTGTCAAAACCTTTAAAAGAACTACTCTTTACTGCCAGAACTGCTCCGGATCTAATAGACCAAACTCTAGCCTATGAACCACAGTTGACCCTATCCTTTCAAAGATAAATTGGTCGAGGACGATCGTGGTAAGAGGCGTCGGATTAATCTGGATCTTAAGCTTTAATTTTCGTGTAGAATTTCAGCTAACCATGTACTATCTTCTAAAATCTTCTTCTATTGTAAGACATTGGGGACAATGTCTCATTTAGGTTGGGGGAGGAAATTAGATTGATAGTATCTTGTTTTAGTTGTGTGTGTTTTTATTTTTAGTTCAAAATTTTCGAAAAAATACAAAAAAAAATGAAAATTTTCAAAAATTACAAAAATATTTTGTATTTTGTGTTTTATTTTGACTAAAAAGGTGAAATTGGTAAGAGATAGCTGAGTAAGGAGTTTCCACTCCTGAGACGTATCTCAAACCTATTTCAAAAAAGTTAATTTTTGTTTATTTCCTTTTGAATTATTAATTTGTAAATTCTCCATAAAACTGACTAAAATGGATCTTCATATGCTCAATTTTTAGCAGGTATATCAACATGCATAGTAACATATGGACATGACTGTAATTGAAAAAGTTTGTAATATTCAGTGCTCTAGTTTAATTGGAGGAAGCATCTAAAAAAGCAATGGAGTAAAAAAAATCTGAGATCCCAGTTATTAAGTCTGTAAGGGTGTTTTAACACCTAGTGCCCTAAAGCCAACTGGTTTGGGAGTCACTGGCCAAAGCTCGCTACATGGATCAAAGATGCTGCAAAATATATATATCTGAAGTCTGAGTAATTAATCCGTAGGGTGTCTTAAACACCTGGTGCCCTAAAGCCAACTGGTTTGGGAGTCACCGACCCAAAGCTCGTTACATAGACAGGAGATATTGTATATAAATAAATCAAAATCAAAAATCAAAGAAAAAAATCAGAAAAATTATTCAATTGCTACAAAAAGGTGTGAATGATGATAAAACTTTAGGACAAAAATATTACTCTCTTATCAACTGCACTTGTGACTGTTGTGGCAAAAATGAGTTGTTTAATATTTGTTGGCTTTGTATATGGAGAATGGTAAAAAATAATAGGAGAATTTACTTATTCAGTAATTTAGAAAGAAAGAAAACATGGTAAACTTGGAGTAGAGAAATTTCACCTGATTAGTCATAACTTATTTATTCTATTTTCTCTTGTCTTTTTGCTTTTGTGTGCATTAGTTTCACTACCTTTTTACTTTGTAAAATGTTTGTGGGATCATTGTTGTAAACCTTCACGAGACTACAACTCGTCCACTAGGGACACCTAGGGGGTTTAAAGGCTTGTTGAATACGCTAAATGCAACCGTGATCCCTACGAAAGTGGCAAATGCAACCTTGATCCCTACGAAATTAGTTAATTATTTTAGATGTTTATCTATCTGTTTTGCTCGAGGACTAGCAAATGTTAGGTTTGGGGTGTGATGAGTGGTAATTATATCACTATTTCCCACTCATTTAACCTAATATTTTGTATAGTTTCTTGAGTTGTGAATATTTTGATGTGTTTTGAGTTATTTTGTAGATAAATAAAGTTTCAGGACATTCTGGAGGTGATTTGGACCAAAACAGTGAAAATTAGAAAAAGGGCATTTTGGTAATTTTCAGCGTCGCAACGCTAAACATGCGCCGAACAGTGCTAACGTGCACCGGGTCCATAAATCAGAATCTGAGAAAATTTGACTTTCCTAAAGTGCGCCGGTGCCACGTGTCACCATCACATCAGATCTGCTAACGTGCGCCGTGCCAACGTTGTCGCCACATATCACTCCACGTCATTGCCACGTCATCATCCACATCACCTGTTGACCAAGTCAAAGTGCCACGAGGCTGCCACGTCATCATCAACCAATCATAGCGTACCACGTGTCGCAATTCTATGGTGTCGAAAGTCAAATTGCCACGTGTCGCCACGTCAGCGCCACGTCAGCATCAATTATTGACTGACTTATCCTTATCTGACACGTGGCGGATAAGAATCTGAATCAAGCCAATCACGAGCCGCCACGTGTCACAATAATTGAACTCAACCATCTTGCCACGTGTCACCATCACCTTATCCGGAATCTGAAGCCGACGAACCAGAGCGTGCCACGTCGACAAAATGCGTGTCGCGCCGCGAGCTGGGCGTCGCGACGCCCGACCCTACTGACGCCTATAAATAGAGCTCAGGTTTGATTTCAGATGTACCATTCTCTCTGAATTCTCTAATATTAATAGGGAGTTTTCTATCTAATTTCTTTTAAATTTAGTTTTGTAATTAATTTTAATTACTTTTTGTAATAATAGTGTTTTACTTTCTTTACTTTTTACATTTTTTACTATTTACTATGAGGAGGTAACTCCCACTGCTAGGGTGAAAGGTAATTCTTTTACTATTGCTATTTAGATTAATCTCCCTTAAATATAATATATTCACTATTTAAAATTTGACTTAAAAGGATACCGCTTATTGGTCGGTTGGTAATTTATTTTAATCTGGTTTAAACCTGACTAATCAAGGATACCGCAAGATTGGTCGGTTGGTAATTAAACTTTTCTTACGCCTATATGGCAGGTTCATGGACAAATCTTTTTACGCCTTTATGGTGGTTGGACTAAATTTTACTTAATCAGGTTACCGCCTATATGGCTGGTTGGTAAAATAATCACAAGTTAATATATTATATTAAGGGAGATATCTAAATAGTAAAAGTTGAACCTTTTACCTTAGCATTTTATTTTATTGCAATTTACTTTACCGCAATTACTTTTAGTATTTTTACTTTATGTCTTTTCTTTTCAGTTTTTACTATCCCTAGTTATGTGTTGTAACTAAATTAGTTATTGGGGTTGTGATGACTTTTAATATCACCGGTTTATAAGAGGTTATTTTATAGTTTGGGTAATTTAAAGGTTTACTTTTTTAGTCTTAAGCATAATGCGTCTTGTTAATTGGCCACTAATAAGATTGATCTGGAAAATCTAAAATAAACTAGACATAGGGATTTTAGGTTTCAGCCTTAGACTTAATCGCCCACGATCTTCCTTGAGGATAAAAACCCTTTAATAGATTTCCTTACATGATAGACATATACTTTCGGGCGGGGGTAGCCATAATTGGAACTTAACTTAATGAATCCATATAATTTGTTGACATAGACATATGGTTCAATTGGGTTAAACTGGGTATTTGCGTCTGACCATCGACAGAGGCTTTCGCATAATTTAGTGTTCCAGGTTAGTAAACCGATTTATTACACAAACATAAAATACCACTTCATCTTAAAATGATATTGGAAGAAATCACAACCCTAGATAGTTTCCTAATATTTAATTTTCTTAAACCTACTTTCGAACAATTTTATTTACTTGTTTTTTAAATTTAGAATCGTCACCTTTTCAAATCAATCAAACAACCTGTTAGATACTAGTAATCATTTGACCTCATAAAATTAATAGCTTAGGTATTAAGTCATCGTAGGATCGATACTTTTTTACTAATTGAACGATATGTGCGCTTTGCGTTATACGCGTGTATTTACGTCGTTAAAAAATTCATTAATTCGGAATTAAACGAACCCGGGCCCGAGCGAAGTTGGTGTTGGATTGTCCGACTTAAATTGGGAATTTAAAGTGGGGCCCCACCAACTTACATCACAAGTCACTTGATTGATGGAAGTGGTTGGAAGCTTTTAAAGCTTACTGTCCAACACACTTTACTTTTTGGAAAATATAAATGCAACTTTTGATTTGTTTTTGGTAATTGATTTTAGAAATCAAAAAATTTTGAAAACACTATTCACTCTTCCTCAATCATGCTTGGCCGAAGTTCAAGCTTCCATGGTGGAAAATTTTTTCTTTCATTTGTTCCAAGCTAGCACTTAAATGAGTGAATCAAGGTGATATGGAGACTCACCCGAGAGTTTGGAACTCGTCTTCAAGCTCAGAGCTACTACATCCAAAGGAATTTTGAAAGCCTATATCCGGTCAATGTGAGTATTCCGCAACTCCCTTTGATTTATTCACACACAAATCACAACTTAGAGATCTTGGCATGTTCTAGGAACACTTACAATGGTATCATAGACATCTAAGTTTGATTTGAATTTTAGGGTTTATGGACTTTATTTGGGATTTTTGTGTTTAGAACTTGATTTTCCTAAATTGGTTATTGGGTTGTGTTTGAATGTGTTGAATTGGATTTGTCCATCTTCAATTTTGCGAAAAGTTGATAGGATTATTTTCCCCAAAATATACCCCTTGGCCGAATATAAACCCTAGGAAAGCTTATGGAATTTTTGAAATTTGACCATATTGGATGTGTTGTTGGCATGATAGAAATATTGAATGTTGATTTAAATGGATTAAAATGAAATTGAATGATTTTTGTATGCCTTTGCCTTGAGTTTGTAGCATGTTATTAGAATGATTTTGCTTCAATTTGTGTTGGACATGAATTGAAATGATGAGCATGATTAATTGAATTAATTAGTATTTTGGAAGCATTAGATTAATTAATTAATTATGTTAATTACACTTGAATTGAATTAATTTGTAATTTGGAATAATGAGTTATTTAATTTATTGTATTTGGGCTTAATGGGCTTGGTTGGGCCAAGTTTGGTTTAGGATAATTGGTTGGATCCAATTGGGCCTTTAAAATTTTAATTGGGCCTAATGGGCCTAAATTTATTTTTGGCATTGGGTGATTCCTAATTGGGCCTTGGCATCTTGGGTTTGACCCATAATTGCCAAAGCTCATGCCTAATGAATTAATTGAAAGCCCATTGGACTTTAATTGAATAGTATCGGATACTAATTGGGCCTTTGAGACCCATAAAGATTGGATTTGGAATCCAAGACTAAAAGGCATTTTAAAAAGTGTAATTATTTAATTTGGAATTAATATGAATTAGTATTGAATTTAATTTAAATTAGATTTAAAATTATAGTTCGATATTATTCAAGAATACGTACTTTGAGTATTATTCTTAAACGAGTTGGACTAGCGCAAATCAAATCGTTGTTTGAACATTGGATGGTCATTAATTAAAGATTAATTAATTGGATTAGATTGATTGATAACATGCTATGTGAGTGAATACTTGGATGTATGTATGAATAATGTATATCGGATGGATATTAGATGGGTGAGGGAATTTTGGAAATTGTTGTAATAAATTTAGAATTTATTTAATTGGACCTGCGTGTCCAGCCTATTACCTCTTTTCTCATTGTATTTCTCTTTCACCTATTCCCCTCAATGTAAATGAGGTTTTTTAGAAGTATTATGTAATTGGGTAGAAGTATGAATAGTGCTAGCAGGAGAGAGGAAATGGAGAGATTTGTTCTAGGAACAAATTGTTTTATATATCCATCCGCATATCATTATTAATTTATCGCGCCTTATTATGCTTTTAGAATGCATGCTTAAGGGTGTATGATGAGACCTAATCAAAGATAATTAATTGGTTGCCAATTACGCGAAAAACCCTCAATAAATATTAAGCGATTTCCTTCCATTGAATGATTCATTCTCAAGATCCAAGATTGGCACTGGTTTTTTGGCCAAAGTCAATACCTTTGTCCATCGCGGATGTGTTTGAATCATGAAGGCTTTGTTCCATATCGCATGTCTTGTCCAAGTTGTGATTTGTTGGCTAAAGTCAAGATCACTTCTTGTCCATCGACATCGATTACGAAGCTTTCCAAAGTCAATGGGTCACGCTTTACTAGAATCATTAAGCTTGTTGTGCCAAAGCCAAGGCTTAATTGATTTAGAGGAAAAATGTTAGGGAATATATTGGATATATTGGCATATATTAGATATATGTTTCGGACTGGATGTCCACCTACTGATCTAGGAATTGGATGAGATCCAATTGATCTTAGAGATCTACCTAGTTAAGTATCATACAACTTATTGGCCAAAGTCAAGGTTGTGTGTTATTTAACGGGATCCTAGCCCACTAGGAGACTAGGTTTCCTGATTACTCCACAGAGGGTTAGAGGCTCGTCGAAAAAATAGTGGGAGGCAAGTATTAAATTTACAATTTCGTTTAAATACTTGCCAATACGCGCTCATTTCATTTTTCATCATTAATTTTTTAAATATATTAGTTGGACTAATATTTAATTATTGTTTTAATTAAAAGCAGTGGACTGTATTCAAACTATTTCATTTATAGTTGATTATGTAATTGGATTATAGTAATCAAATATATTTAAATTTAACCAATCAAATAGTAGTTGATTATATAGTTAGAATATAGTAATCATTATATTCGATTGTACCCAAAATCGTTGATTGGATAGTTGGACTATAACAATCAAAATAGCTGAAAGATTAGCGTTTAAAACATAATCCTGGTGAAAATGTATTTAAGCGGCTTCAATTTTCAGATTGGGAATAGAATCTCAGGATAGTCCTAGGAACGAGAAGTTCCTTTATTTGATAGAGTTATGTCTCGAGCCTAAGCCTGGAGTTGAGCAAATAGTAGAACATGATCTTTGGAAGATTTATGTGATGATAACTTTAGTGCTCAATCTGTTATGCTTGCCGCAAAGACTCCTTAATTTCTCGTTAGAACTAAGGATTAGATCCTTCTATATGTATTATACTGAAATTGAAGGATCTTAATAGATTATACTTAGATCTTAGAAGTACTAATTGCAATAGATAATTCTTGGAGAGTTAATGGCTTTGCTCAATGAGTCAGAGCTAGAACTTGCAAAAAAGGCAAGAAGCGCAAGGCGCATCTTACTTAACATCCCAGAAGGTCAAGGCTTGGCCGAAGACTTCTAGGATGTGAAAAAGGGCAAAGGCAAAATCGTCACAGTCTTCTAGGAAGACAAAAGACATATCCCACGATGTCTGCCTAAACTGTGGAAAACAGGGTCACTGGAAGCGTGACTGCCGTATGGACAATGCAGACATGAAGGAAGTGAAGACGGGCAAGGCTCCGGCTTCAGGCATGTTTGTTATAAACATGTCCACTACTGGTTTTAAAATTGGATTTTAGAAACTGGTTGTGGTACATAAAAATATGTAATGATGTGCGGGATCTGCTGATAAGCAGGAGACTGGCTTCAGATGAGATTGACCTGCGAGTCAAAAATGGGACGAGAGTCGCTATTTTAACCGTAGAAACCTAAGTTTAGGAACTACCTTTTGGGTATGTACCTAAATTAGGAAACTGTTTAAAATGTACCTAGTTTGACTAGAAACATTATCTCTATATCTAAGTTTAACCCGTTGCCGGGTATATTTTTATTCTAGACACTAAGTGTTTTATTTTTTATAAATGATATTGAGATAAACATATTAGATGCGAATAACAGTATTTATATTTTGAATATAAATGAATCTCAAACATATAAACATGACAACAAATAGCTCAAACTAAATTAATCAGATGATACTTATTTGTGGCATTGTGTCTGGGACACATTAACAAGACTCGTATATCCACACTTTCGAAGAGTGGGTACTAGGACGGATTTGATTCTAATCAAATAATGTCTACGAATCTAGTTTATTGGGCAAAGTGCCTAAAATATCTTTTACTTGGTAAAAGTGGAAATGCCACCGATCTGTTAACCCTCGTTCATAGTGACGTAAGTGGGCCTATATCTAGCAAGGCTATAGGTGGATATGAATACTTCGTAACTTTACGGATGTGGCATCGCGTTATGGTTATGTGTATCTTAATGAGACACAAGTCATAAACTTTTAAAGTTTCAACTCGAAATAGACAGACAGACTGGCTAAAGTATTAAACTGTCACGGTTAGACCGTGGTGGAAAATACTTAAGCAATAAGTTTCTCGAATATTTGAAAGAGTATAGTATTCTTTCATAATGGACTCCTCACAGAACATCTCAATTGATGATGTGTCCGAACAGAGAAACTGAACTTTGTTGGACATAGTAAGCTTAATAATGAGTCGCTTTAAGCTACCATTTTCCTTCTAGGGATACGCATTAAACAGTGCAATACTTATTTTGAATAAGGTTCCATGAAAATCTGTTAGACAGACTTTATATTAGATATGAACAGGAAAGAAACCGGGTTTTCTCATTCCTGAAGATTTGGGCATGCTAGGCATATAATTGAATGTTTGGATGATACCAAACTAGAACCTAAATCGGATAAGTGCCTAATTGTAGGTTGTCCTAGGGAAACCAAAGTATAGTACTTATACAACTCACAAGAGAACAATGTAATTGTTGCTCTCCATGCGTTTTCCTAAGAGGAATTCCTATATGCAGTGGTAAGTGGGAGGAAAGTAAAACTCGATGAAAATCGGAGTAATATTGTTCAAGGCACTAATTCCTTAATGGAACACAAACAGTTCATCAGGGATGAAACTGTACCACAATCTACGAATAAACAAGAACTGCGTAAGTCGGAGAGAGTCAGAAAACAACCTGGGAGATATGGATTTCTGATCTCGCCTCATGAAGATGTCAATCTTATTGAGGAATACGAACTGGCTACGTATGAGGAAGTGATACAAGGTATCGACTCCCTATTATGGCAAAGTGCCATAAAGTCCGAAATGGATTCCATGTATACCAACCAAGTTTGGACACTGGTTGTTGTACCGGAAGGCATTGTACCTATTGGTATTTTATGAGTCTTCAAGTAAGACATACATGGATGGGAACAAACAAACGTAGAAAGCTAGGCTTGTAGCGAAAAGGTATCGTTATCAACATTATGTCGGTTACGACGAAACCTTTTACTCGTTGCCATGATTAAATCCATTCGGATAATGCTTGCTGATGCTGCATGTTTCATTAATGAAATATGGCAGTTGAACGTCAAAACCGATTTCCTTAAACAGAAACCTTTTGGAGGATATTTACAACATCCTGATGGTTTTGTTGTACCAAAACAAGCAAACAAGGTTTGCAAGTTAAATCGATCCATTTATGGATTGAAGCAAGCATTGTGTTCTTGGAACCAACGTTTTGATGATATCATAATTGTTTATGACTTCATTCAAAATGATAATGATTCATGTGTATATAAGGAGGTTAGTGGGAGTGCACTGACAATGATTGTCCTACATAATGATGACAATCATTTCTTGGAAATGAAATTCCCATAATACAATCAGTGAAAGCTTGGCTTTCATGAAAATTCTCCATAGAATACTTGAGAGAGACAACCTTTATTCTAGGAATAAGGATCTACTGAGATAGATCTAAAAGTTGTTGGCACTCTCCGAGAACTCGTACATTGAAAGATATGTACGTGACCTGGTGTCTCATATGCTTTGAGCATAAGGAGTCACAATCAAGCCAATCCAAGTGATAGTCACTGGATTGAGGTTAAGAACATCCTTAAGTGTCTTAGATAAACTAAAGATGCTTTCTTAAGCTATGGAGAAGGAAAACTTGAAGTGACTGGGTTCACTGCTGCAAGTTTCCAAACCGACAATAACGATTGTAAGTCGTGATAAGGGTACTATATAGTTTGAATAACGAAACAGTGAGCTGGAAATCTTCCAAGCAAGATACTGTTGCCGAATAAACAACAAAAACGGAATATTGTTGTAGCTGAGGCAGCAAAAGAAGTAATTTTGGATCTGCAAAATTCCTAATTAGATTAGGAGTAGTTCTGTTAGCAGCTGAGCTAGGCTACAGTACAGGCTAAAGAATTAATGGTCTCATCAACGATCCAAATATGTATTTCAACTGTTTCATCTGCTTCGTCGGATCATACATCGTGGCGATGTGATGATCGAATAAATCGCATCAAATGATAACCTTTCAAATCCGCTGACGAAAGCTGTTTCTCAGCAGAAATTTGAGCGACCCGTACATAGTTCAGGTGTAGAACACTTGAGTGAATGGCTATAGGCCAAGTGGGAGATTGTTGGACAATTATGACCCATAGCATCACTATTTATACAGAACATTGTGTTGTTGTATAAATTAACTATGTGACAAAGGAAATTGCTCTTTTATCATTTGTAA
Organism: Zanthoxylum bungeanum; assembly: GCA_019454045.1. NCBI lineage: Eukaryota > Viridiplantae > Streptophyta > Magnoliopsida > Sapindales > Rutaceae > Zanthoxylum > Zanthoxylum bungeanum. The sequence goes on from SKCR01030846.1 coordinate 71,328, forward strand.
TTGGATTACCGGGATATATAAATGATAAAAGTCCATATGATTAGTTCCGGATTAATAAGATATGAGACTGTATTAATCCACTAAGGTTTAATCATTAAATATCCCTAGTCATAGTATTATCGAGACTGGACATCGATAATGTGGAATAGGCTAGTATTACACTTGTGCGTGTTATGGAAGCTAACGACATAGTTCTCATATATTTTGGTATTGGATACTCATGCAAGTGTAATAGGAGGTTATGTTTACCGATGGTACAGAAGCAGCTTCGCTCTGGATAGACCCATCTGATCCCATTGGTAGTATTAATATGTGTCTATGGGAGTCTGAATTAGGGTAGGTGTATTTGGTCTAAACCTGAGACTTGCATCGCTAATACTTGCGACAATCAGTATACTTTGGTTTTGGTCGTCCAGGGCTTTAACAGGTTCTGAGTACGCCTCTTCTGGGTATACTGAGAATCGTAGTGTATTGGGTGTGATGTCAAGATGGAAGTATCACTTCAGTAATATGGAGATGATGATCACGCAGGGATACAGAACTGATACTCTCTTAAATGCTGCAGCTATCGGGATAATATGACAAGGCCTTGATTATCCGATTAAAGAGACTAGTTGCTGTTAATCCGATATATGCTTCGTACGGGGCAGACACCCTTCCAGCCCTAGGCCTAGCATGTGACATCCGATATTGGATCGCAATACGCAATACTACGTATACTACGCCTGATAAAGATTACATATTCCATGTTGAGCATATTTCTGGAGAATTAGGTAGGTACGGTACTTTGCTAGAAGCCAACCATGTCTTGTAAATCGGTAAGAACGTGGTACCGGGTACACACGTATTCGGATAGTCTGATGATCTTATTTACTGCCAACATATCCAGGGATCTCTTGGGTCGCCTCCCGAAGATTCACCGTTGAGATTTGACTCGAACAGAAAATTATCTGGGATTAATTATGAAAGAGAAAATTAATCTGGGATCAATTATGGCAATAATTAATCTTGGAATTAATTATCAAAAGAGAGAATTAATCTGGGATTAACTGCGTCGAGAATTTATCTGGGATTAAATTCGTCGAGAAGAGAGAACGCGATTAATTTGGAATTAATCGGTAAAGTAAATTTAATAGTGAAATTAAATTTTATTATTTAATTTACTTAATTGGGCTAAAATAATATATATTAGATATATTAATTGAAATTAGATTTCACCGTGGAATTAAAATTGAATTTAATTCAAGTGAACAAATTAATTTGGAATTAATTCGCGAGCGACTTCCGTAATAATTTTACTAGGCATTATTATTTAATTAAATTGGATTTAATTAAGTCACAACGGAAAATTCGTTTAATTCGGAATTAAACAAACCCGGGCCCGAGCGAAGTTGCGTGTTGGATTGTCCGACTTAAATTTGGATTTAAGTTGGGCCCACCAACTTACATCAACAAGTCACTTGATTGATGGAAGAGGTTGGAAGCTTTTAAAGCTTACTTGTCCAACACACTTTACTTTTTGGAAAATATAAATGCAACTTTAGATTTCTTTTTGGTAATTGATTTTAGAAATCAAAAAAAAAAGTTGAAAACACTATTCTCTCTTCCTCTCTCATGCTTGGCCGAAAGTTCAAGCTTCCATGGTGGAAAATTTTTTCTTTCATTTGTTCCAAGCTAGCACTTAAAGGAGTGAATCAAGGTGATAGGGAGACTCACCCGAGAGTTTGGAACTCGTCTTCAAGCTCCGAGCTACTACATCCAAAGGAATTTTGAAAGCCTATATCCGGTCAATGTGAATATTCCGCAACTCCCTTTGATTTATTCACACACAAATCACAACTTAGAGATCTTGGCATGTTCTAGGAATACTTACAGGGACCCGAAGGCACATCTCTGTCAATACGTGTCATTGATGAGTGTAACCGGACTATCCCAAAATCAAGTAGAAAAGATGTTTGGGATGTCATTAGAGGAAGCGGCTGAGGTATGGTATCATGGCCTTGAAAAGAAAATAAATGATGATTGGAGAGCTTTGGCCGAGGCCTTTCTGACTCAATATGTCACTGACATGGAGATTGATGTGTCGTTCCATGACTTGTAAAACACTAAGTTGAAGCAAGAAGAAATGTTCAAAGAGTATGTGAACCGTTGGTGAAGCTAGCTCTTGAAGATGTAGACATGTCCTTCAGAATAACACCAAATCAAGATGATTATCAAAGGTACCAAGCCTTCGATTTATAACAAGCTGAGGAGGATGACTTATATGATCTTTGATTTTCAACAATTGAAGGAAAATATTTTGTATATAGAAGAGGAGTAAGCGGAGAATAGAAAGTTTTATAGCAATAAGAAGACTACAAGGGCATCTTCTGGTGCCAAGGCTAGTCCAGCTGAAATTGTCACTATAAAGAATAAGAGTTTTTCCAACATTGACATACCTTTATCAAAGGTTTGAAGAACATGGCTTACTAACACCCTTATAGCCTAAACCGCATCCAAATCCCATCCTCTGCCATATCAACCTCGATAAATTTTGTAACTTCCACCAACAGAAGTAGGGTGACAGTGACAAATATGCCCGATTGAGACATGAAATCCAAGACCTCATAGACACCAGTAAAATTTCCAACCAAGAAAAATCAGCTATGGTTGAAGAATATGCCCTACAATCATTTGACTAGCAAGCCCATGTCATGGGAGTATGGGATAGCAGTGATATTGATGCTGGAGAATCCGATGACTTTTTTGAACATTTCTTGAGTCGTGATGAAGAAGAAGTGAAAGGAATGACCAGAAGCGGACGATTCTATGGCAACACCTCTGAAAAGGAAAAAGGAGTAGCAGATGGAGAGAAAGAAAAAGAGAAAGGGACATGTGATGGAAAATATGGAGAAGATAATGTAGTGCTCCAACAGTTAAAGAAGACTCGAGCATAGATTAGCATATGGGGGCTGTTGTGCTCCTCTCAAGAACACAAGAAGGCTATGGTGGAGGCCCTTGCAAAGATTATGGCACCCACAGGTACAGACCCCACAGCCGTCATACGATCTATTCATAAAGAGAAGAAGCCAACTATCACCTTTTTCGAAAAGCAGCTCCCAATGGAGGGCCAAAACCACAACTGTTTGTTGTCATTAAGGCCAAAGTAAAGGATAAGAAGGCCTCGTGTGTAATGATGGATGATGGGTCTTCCATTAATGTTTCCCCATTAAAGATATTTCCAAGGTTGAGTATCCAGTCCGAATAGCTCATTCCATCTGACATGAAAATCAAGGCCTATGATGATAGTAAACAAAGAGCGGAGGCCATTTTCACTACCATGGTTAAAGTGGGCCCGATTGAAGATGAAAGGGAGTTCGTTGTGTTAAATATCTCAACCACCTTCTCATTACTTTGGAAAGGCCGTGGTTTCACTAACTCACATGAGTCCCATAAATGATGCATCAAATGATCAAGTTCCTACACGAATGGTAGATTTTCACTATTAGGGATGAGATAAGTAATGTCATAGCCATCTTTAAGGTCCAGCCGTTCACTAGATTTCAAGTTACAGCCATCTTTGAGGAATTGGTTGATCCCAAAGTAGCCAAGATTATGAAAAAGAAGATGAATCATAACATTATGCTAGGAGCGCAAGGCCAATGGGTGAGTACACTGCCAGACTTTAAGAGGTAGACCACCAAGAGAGGGTTAGGATATCATTCTGATTACGAATAGAGGCCAAAGGCTAGGAAAAAATGGGATAGGTTTGTATGACAATTTTATAAAGGCCAAATACCAATAGGCTCAAGAATCTAGAGAGGTCAATCGCGTCACTGTGCCAGGCTTCTAGATCTTCGCAGATGTAGTGGATTGGAAGGGAAGCTTGATGATTGAAGGATAAAGGGAAAAGAATAGTACATAGTCAAAACCAAAAAACAAGTCGGAAGCGAAGTGGGAAGAAGAGTTGCTTATATTTGAAGAACTGATGATAGAAGACTCTGAGAATGACTCAAAAACAATAAAAGAAATTGATTATGAAGAACTCTAAGTACCAGAACTATTTGGTTGTGATTTTGTTTCTTAAATTAATAAGATGAATGGTTTTGTTGACTTGTCTGATCTTTTTTCTTTTAGCATACAACATAACATGCATTATAAGAGCATATTTGAGATTAATTCAACTAAAAGATGCATTTAATCTTGGTAAATGTGAAAATCCTAAGAATATATTAATTACTAGTAAGGTTACCCCTGGAGAGAGAAAAGAATTAGAGAGATTATTGAAAAAATATGTAAAAGTAATCGTCTAGTCCTAGGAAGACATGTCGGGAATGGACAGAAGTATAGCACTGCACTTGATACTTACATATCCGAATGTGAGACCTATAAAGCAGAAACTCCATCGAATGAGGCTAGAATGGGTGAAAAAGAAAAGGGAATAAGTGAAGAAACTAGTAGAGGTGGGATTTTTAGAAGTGGTGAAGTATCTAAAGTGGTTAACCAGCAGCGTGCCAGAACCAAAAAATGATGGAAAGGTCAGAATGTGTGTGGACTACAGAGATCTCAATAAGGCTTGCCCAAAGGATGATTTTCCTCTACCACACATAGACGTGCTGATGGATAGTGCATCCTAGTCAGATATGTATTCATTTGCAGATGGGTTCTCTAGGTAAATCATATATTCATGGTAAATGAGGATAGACACAAGATGGATTTTACCACCAGAGTGGGGGACATACTGCTATAAGGTGATGCCTTTTGGACTTAAGAATGTTGGGGATACTTACAAAAGGATGGCTACAACCTTATTCCATGATTTGATGCACAATGAGGTCAAGGTATATGTGGATGATATGATGGTCAAGTCTGAAACAAGAGAATGACACTTTGTTGCACTAGAAAAATTCTTACATAAGGTAGATAGGTAAAACCTTAGGCTCAACCCCATGAAATGTGTGTTTGGGGTCACATCTGGAAATTTTTTGGGCCATACAGTGGGGAAGAAAGGAATATAGGTAGATCCCAAGAATATCAAAGAAATAACGAAGATACATGCACCCAAGATAGAAAAATAAGTGAGGGTTCCTAAGGAAGATACAATACATAGCAGGTTAATAGTCAAATTGACATCGGTATGTGAACCCATATTTAAGCTACTCATGAAGGATTAGCCGATGGAATGGAACGAGCAGTGCAAAAAGCTTTTGAAAAGATCAAATAATACCTCATTAACCCGCCAGTCTTGAAACCTCCAAGACCTAGTAAACCCTTAGTCCTGTATTTGGCTGTAGAATATGAAGCACTTGACGCGACGTTAGTACGAGAAGATGACACAGGGGTAGAGCATGCAATTTATTACCTCAGTAAAAAGATGTTATCGTATGAGACTAGATACCAGGGAGTATAGAAGATCTGTTTAGCAGTGGTATGGGCTTCCAGGAAATTACGGCATTACATCTAGTCTTATAAAATACAAGTGGTTGCTAAGGAAAATCCATTGAGATACTTGCAGTCGGCACCTTCTTTGGTCGAATATTAAGGAGGTGGTTAGTCTTGTTGGCTGAGTTTGACATTGATTACATCACCAAGAAAGTAATCAAGGGGCGTACAATGGTAGAATTCTTAGCACAACAATCAATCGAAGGAGATCGATACGAGTTCGAGTTTCTAGATAAGAAAGTCAAAGAAATAACTTTGCAGGGTCGAAAGATGTATTTCGACGGAGTTCTAAACTGCAAGGGCGTAGAAATTGAGATAGTTTCGAAAACCCCGGAGGGTGAAACTTTACCAGTCGTTAAAAGTCTAACCTTTACAGTCGCCAACAATATAGCAGAATATGAGGCATGTACTTTTAGGCTAGAAACACTGGTGGCCCTGGGGGACAAAAGACGTAGAAGTTTTTAGAGACTTGATGCTGGTAATTCGATAGATACATGGAGATTGGGAGTTGAAGGAAGAAAAGTTAAGGTCATAAATGTCTCATCTAAAAACATTGATATAGAGTATCTTGGGATGCACCATTCATAACGTGCCTCGAGAAGAAAACCAAATGGCAGATGTCTTGGCAATTCTAGTCTCCGTATGGGAGAATCCTGAAAATTTAACTATGAGACCCTTGGTGTTAACCAAGGTTAGTAAACCTAGTTATGAGATGGGAAAAATAATGGAGGTTGAAGATGGCAAGCCGTGGTATTACAACATCAAAACAAATTTAGATAATGGGGAGTTTCTAGAAGAAACAAGTAAGAAGAACAGGGTAGCGATACTGAAGTTGGCCCCTCAATTCATAAGTTTTAAGGGAACTTTGTAATGTTTTATTAGTTGTATGTCGGAACATTGGCCATTCTCAGCATATGGTATAGACATGATTGGTGAAATCAAGCCACAGGCTTCTAACGAGCACCGGTTCATAGTGGTAGCTGCATACTATTTCTCTAAGTGGGTGGAATCTGAGTCTTTCAGTAATGTCACTGCCAATAAAATTTCCAAATTAATAGCACGAAATATTGTCTGTCTGTATGGGATGCCACACTATGTGGTGACCGCCAATGGGGTATATTTTCAAGGGGAAACCAAGGTTATGCAGCAGATTTATAGGATTAAACACCACAAGTCTTCACCTTATAGACCACAAGCCAAAGGAGCAGTAAAGGCTGCCAATAAGACTTTGAAGAAGTTCTTCGCTAATATGACAAAAATATACAAGGATTGGACAGACGAGTTTCCATTCGTACTATGGGGGTATAGGACTTCAGTCAGGATGGAGACAGGGGAACCACCTTATTCTTTGGTGTATGGAATTAAGGTAGTACTGCTAGTAGAAATAAAGGTACAGTCAATGAGGGTTATGGTGGAATGAGACTTGTCTGAACAAGAATGGGCCACAATGAGGTTTGAACAGTTAGCCTTGGTTGATGAGAAAATGATGAAGGTCTTATACCACACTCAGTTGTATCAGAAGAAGATAGCTAGAACTTTCAATAAAAAAATTTGACCTAGAAGGATTAAAGAATGAGACCTAGTAATGAAACAGCTGAGGTCTCTAACAATGGACTCAAGAAGAAAGTTTATGGTGAATTTGGAAAGGTCTTTCCTAGTCCAGAAAGTGTTAAAAAATGGAGCGGTTTGATTATCCGACCTAAAGGGGAATGAGTTTACAGAGCCCATCAACATTGACAGGATGGAGAAAAACTTTGCATAAAAAATAGAAAGAAATGTTCATTAAGTCGAAAATCCATGAAGGATGGCCTAAAGAAAACTTAGAGCATTTCCCGCTAAACTAGAAATGGTTTTGGAAAAAGTTAGGGATAGAATGCGCAGAAAAATAGTTAATTGGAAAACATGAAGAAGCTAGTTAACGATAGGGGTACCCTTGTAATAAGTGAATTAATGTATTCACACATATACTAGGAGAAAATGATAAAGTTTCATTGAAATAAAGTCTAAATATGTTCATAACATGCGAATTGTTAAAAGATAAAAGTTTAGAACAAGCATGCATAAATCATCTTCTTTGCCTTTTCAACCTAGAGTCTGAGTCAGAAGAGTGAGTGAGGGGAATGCTTCGAGATGTGGAGGCAGCAATGGTCTAAATACGTCGATGAGTCCATCTATCATGGAGATGGTCAAGAAAATGATGAGATAAAGAACCGCCATGGAAAGTCCGTATTCTTGGAATAATATGAGAGGGGCACCCATATTATTGATAAAGTCGGGTTGGCAGATAGAAAGAACTAGAAGGGAGACCTGGGATAGGAACGTAGCAACCAAATAAGTCTATGGTGACATGCTTAAGATGCCACCAAGGACACATCCACTGGATCACGGCACCAGATATTTGATGTAACCACTATCTTCAAGTGTCCTAAGGAATGTTCTTTTTTTCATGACATGTGTTATATGGTGTCGCTGACCATAAGAAATGAAGATATATGATGGGGGAGGCATAATGAGCCTCAACTTCTCTTAAGCCACACCTAAAGAAACAGAGGAAAAATATTAGCTCGCTGGGTTGAAAACCTAAAAAGGCGCCCTAGGCAACAGTTAGAGTTGCCACACCTGAACTAGGTTATGGATGCCAATTTAAGTTTAAAAGACTAACCATATGTGTTTTGATCCTAACGGATGCACACATATGTCCAGACGGATATGCTTTCATCACTGGTCGGATATACAAAATTGGGCGTGGATATGTAGAACATCTAGTCGGATATAAATGGACGATGCAAAACCCTGAAAGTACGAAATGGAAAAAGAAGAAGAATTAGAGAGGGAATTTACCGGCTCCATATAAGAACAAGTATAATCCCCCAGAGCAAGCATTGTGGGCACGACGTCCGCAAATTTATGACCAAATAAACATTTTCGACTCGCGGCACGGTCTAAACTCCAAAAAAAAAAAGATGATGGTCTGCGGGGCCATGGTCGGGGCTAGAAGACCTAAGGAAAACATTAACAACAATGGAGATGAAGGATTTCTGAGGTTTTACCAACATAGATGGCTTTAGGAATCGAAGGTATCGGTGACGAATGAGAAAGAGAACCTGTGATTTCATACTCTCGACATATATCTGGCCAGATATGTACTCAAAAACCCTCATCCGGATGTGTTATACCTGCGACCGGATATGCATGGAGAACTTTGGCAAATCAGAATGTTGGGGGCGAGTTCCGCCCCGAAAAGAAGATAATGTGGCTAAATTTTACCCAAAGAACGGGTTCTAATGAAAGAAGTAAATCACTCCAGACGAGTCAACATTAGACACAATGGATTCTGCTAAAAGGACCAAAGAGTGAGGATAGATAACCAGATAGCATCAATGACCTACTAGTCTATCAACCATGAGAGTTGGGAATGAATCCTGACAAGATCGAAGAATCTCAACACTGATCAAAGTTTCAGCGGCTTATGAGTCCATCACCTATGAGAGCTGGGAATGAAGCCTCGCGAGATAGAAACATCTCAACACCGATCAAAGTATCAATGACCTACGTGTCCATGAACCACAGAGAGCTGGGAATGAAGCCTAGCAAGATCAAAGTATCTCAACACTTATCGAAGTATCAGCGTCCTATGGGTCCATCACCTATGGGAGTTGGGAATGAAGCTTGGCGAGATCGAAGCATCTCAATACTGATCGAAGTTTCAGCGGCCTATGGGTCTATCAACTACAGGGAGCTCAGAATGAAGACTGGCGAGATCGAAATATCTCAACACTGATCAAAGTATTAGCGGTATGCGGGTCCATCACCTATTGGAGCTGGGAATGAAGCCTAACGAGATCGAATCATCTCAACACTGATCAAATTATCAGCGGCCTACGGGTACATCAACTATGGGAGCTGGTAATGAATCTCAATACCATATGAGGCATCAAAAGGCTCGAGGGCCTACGTGACAGAAGCAGGTAAGTCCGGCGACGTCAGACGAGCCAGGTAAGTGAAAATACATGCATGACTTTGATTGGCATGTCACTATCACACACTGCACAAGTATATCAAAATGGGGGTGATTGTAAAGATTGCATTTTCATGGCTCGATGATGAGTCTCATGTAAGGGCACTATATGAAAGTTGAGGAAGATTTTAAGGTTTAAATGCTAAATAGAAACCATCTACATCTAGACGGATATAAACCATAAGCCTTGCCAGATATAGCCATCACCTCTGGCCAGAGACACCTCCACATCTGGCCGGTTGCGTTTCTAGTTTTGCATAAGGACTCAATATTTTTCCTTCTTAGCCATTTTCATAAACCCATATTCTTTCCTACTTAAACATTTTCCCCAATTATCTTTTTCCATATTACCATCTCCCATAATTATCATTTTCCCTTCTAAAGATATTGTTTCCCTTCTAAACTAAGAAATCATCACTATAAAAGAGAGTACCTTCACAAAAACAATGGACCTTTGGCCAAGTTAAAATTTTGAAACTTCTTAACTGGTCCTCTGAAAAAAAAAAGTGAAATAGACTCGCCCAACTGCAAAAATAAAGACCTAAGGAAATCTCTTGAATCTCTCTAGTAGATAAAGCCTACAATCAACCAAGACTTTCAAAAGTGTTTTTAGAGCCGAGATACACCTAAGGTAAGACTTGAGGGCCTTTATCACATAATTTCACATTTACTGTTCTGACACAATTGTTAGACAGTTATGACCCATAGCGTCACTATTTGTAAAAGACATTGTGTTTTATACAAATTAATTATGTAGCAATGGAAATTTCCTTTTATCATTTCGTAATTAGATTACTTAAAAGTGTGAATGATGAAAGTCCTTAAGATTAGTTTCGGATTGAGATGATATGAGACAGTATCAATCCACGACGGTTTAATCATTAAATATCCCTAGCCGTAGTATTATCGAGACTGGACATCGATAATGAGGAATAGACTAGTATCGCACTTGTGCGTGTTATGGAAGCGTAACAGCATAGTTCTCATATATTTAAGTATTGGATACTTATGCAAGTGTGGTAGGAGGTTGTGTTTTACCGATGATACAGAAAACAGCTTCGCTCTGGATAGACCCCATGGAATCCTGTTAGTAGTATGACTATGTGTCTATGGGAGTCCGTATCAGGGTAGGTGTATTTGGTCTTAACCTGAGACTTGCATCGCTAGTACTTGCGACAATCAATACGCTTTGGTTTTGGTCGTCCAGGACTTTAACAGGTTCTGTGTACACCTCTTCTGGGTTTATTGAGAATCGTAGTGTATTGGGTGTGATGTCAAGATGGAAGTATCACTTCAGTCATATGGAGATGATGGTCAAGTAGGGATACCGAACTAGCTCTCTAAAAGGTTGCAACCGTCGGGATAATATGACTAGGTCATGATTATCCGATAATAAAGAGACTAGTTGCTAGTGATCCGATATATGCTTCGTACGGGGCAGACATTGTTCCAGCTCCAGGCCTTGCATGTGACATCAGATTCTGGATCACGAGATACACAATACTATGTATACTACGCCTGATATAGATTATATATTCCATTAAGAAAATTTATGGACAATTGGGTAGGCATGGAGCTTTGCTAGAAGCCAACCTTGTCTCGTAAATCGGTAAGAACGTAGTACAAGGTACGTACGTGCTCGGATAGTCCGACGACCGAATTTACTGCCAACATATCCAGGGATTTCTTGGGTCGTTTCCCGAAGATTCACTGATGACGTATGATTCGAACTTTATTAATCTGGGATTAATAGAGGAGAGACTTTATCTGGGATAAAGTACTATTTGAAGAGAGAGAACGATTAATTTGGAATTACTCGATAAAATAATATATTCGATATATTATACGAAATTGGATTTCGACGCCGAATTAAAATTAGATTTTAATTCGGGCTAACGAATTGATTTAGAATTAATTCTCAAGCGACGTGAATAGTAATTTTGCTAGGCATGATTATTTAATTAAATTTGATTTAATTACGACGCAACAGAAAACTCGTTAATTTGGAATTAACGAAATCGAGCCCGGAATATGTTTGCGACGCCACTCCGATTTTGAATCAAGTGCGGCCGTAAGTCACATCGCGAGTCACATCACTTGTCACTTTAGTGATAGATGTCTAAGTCACTTTTTTGGTGAGTGACATGCAGTCACTATTCATGAAAGGGGTTTGTGTGGGTATTTAATGCCATTTTGGAGCCAAAATTTTGGTTTGACTTTTGAAATATATACCAAATATTTGGTAATTGGTTTTAGGTAATTATTTTTAGAAAACAATAACACAAAATCAAAGAAGAACTCTCTCTCCCAAAAATAGCCAAAGAACCGTGACTCTCCAAGGAAGAAAGGGAATTGTTTTATTTCATCTTTTGCTAGCACATTCAAGGAATCCATACAAGGTGATGGGGAAACCAAACTAAGAGCTTGGGATCCATTTAAAGCTTGGAGCTTGATCATCTTCATCAACAAATGGAAGCCTTGGCCGAATCCCTTAAAGTGCAAGGAGAAAGTTTTGTTGATCATCATATCCAAAAGTCGTTCAATGTAAGTTTGTTTCTGCCACTCTTCGTTGTGTATTCATTCTATTTCTATACTTATATTGATCTTGGGACCACCCTAGAAACCAACAAATGGTATCAGAGCAAGGTTTAAGCATGAAAATGATTAGGGTAAAATTTGGGTAAATTGATTTTGAGCATGTTTTGACTGAATTACTTGTTTGAGCATGCTTGTATATGGATGACTTGGAGTTATTTATAATCAATTTCATGAAAAATTAATTGGATCAATTTTTCCCCTTAATCTTGTCTTGGCTGAGAGTTTGGTACCCTTTTATGTCATGGTATTTTTTGTTTGTTTGATCATTGGATGACTTGAAACAATTGGGTAATGTTGATTTGAGATTCAATCGGATTGAAAACGAAATCGGACAAATAAAACCCACTAATGCCGTGAGCTATTGAGCATGCAATGAGATGATTTTTTGAATCAATTATGTTGGACATAATTTGAGGATAATAAGCATGATTAAAGGATTAGATTAGTATTTTGGAAATGTTAATTTAATAGATTAATCATGGCTAAACACTTTGGTTTATTAAATTATGAATTTTTGAAAATTGGAATTTAATAAATTGGGCTTGATTTTGAATTGGGCTTGTAATTGTTGTATTTGGACCTTATGGACTTGGTTGGGCCAAGTAGGTTTGGTCCAAATGGATTGGATCCATATTGGGCCTAAATCATTCCAATAAGTCCAAATATAACAAATGGGCTTTAAATGTTTAATTGGGCCTAATGGGCCAAAATTGCTTTCTTGGCAAATAAGGGTGATTCCTTACTTGGGCCTTGGTATTTGGTTTGACCCATATTGACCAAATCTCATGCCTTATGAAATCAATTGAAATCCAATTGGACTTTTAATTAAACAACATTGGATGTTAATTGGGCTTGAGACCCATTTAGATTAGATTTGGAATCTAAGTCGTTAAAGCGCATTAAAAAGTGTAGATATTTAATTTGGAATTAAATAAATGAATTAGTATTGAATACGAATTAAATTAGATTTAAAGAGTAGTTCGATATAATTCAAGAATTCGTACTTTGAGTACTTATTCACAAACGAGTTGGACTCGCGCAAATCAAATCATTGTTTGAACATTGGATGATCACTAATATTCAAAGATTAATTAATTTGATTAGATTGATTGAATAAAATGCTTGAATGAATACATGGATGTGATGAATGAATAGCGTATATCGGATGGATATTAGAAGGGAAAGGGCAATTTTAGAAATTGTTGTAAATTTAGAATTTATAAATTGGACCTGCGTGTCCAGCCTTCTCTCTGTATTGATTCTTTGTATTCTCTTCTCACCTAATTCCCCTCAATGTTAATGAGGTTTCTATTATTGTATTATGTAATTAGGTAGAAGTAGAATAGTGTTAGCCGGGGAGAGGAAATGGAGTGATTTGTTGTAGGAACAAGTTGTTAAATATCCATCCGCATATCGTTATTAATTTACTTTCCGCGTCTTATTATGCTTTTAGAATGCATGTTTAAGGGTGAATGATGAGACCTAACAAAGATAATAAACTGGTTGCCAATTTACGCGAAAAACCCTCAAAACATATTAAGTGTTTTCCTTCCATTGAGTGATTCTTACTCAAGATCCAAAATTGGCACTGGTTTGTTGGCCAAAGTCAAGACCTTTGTCAATTGCGGATGTGTTTGAATCATGAAAGCTTTTTTCCATATCGGTGTCTTGTCCAAGTTGTGATTTGTTGGCCAAAGTCAAGATCACTTCTTGTCCATCGACATTGATTACGAAGCTTTCCAACGTCAATGGGTCCCGCTTAACTGGAATCATTAAGCTTGTTGTGCCAAAGCCAAGACTTAGTTGATTCAGAGGAAAAAGGTTAGGAAAATATATTGGATATATTGGCATATATATTGTATATGTTTCGGACTTGGAGGTCCACCTACCGGATCTAGGAATTGGATGAGATCCAATTGATCTTCGAGATCTACCTAGTTAAATATCATACAGCTTGTTGGCCAAAGTCAAGGTTGTGTGTTATTTAACGGGATCCTAGCCCACTAGGAAACTGGGTTTCCCGAGTACTCAACAGAGGGTTAGAGGCTCGCCGAAAAATAGTGGGAGGCTAGTATTGAATTTGCAATTTTGTTCAAATACTCAGCTTTACGCGCTTTCAAATATTTCATCAAAATTATTTTATTAGTTGGACTAATATAATGTTATTTTTCTTGTAAAAATTAGACTGTCCCCTACATTGTTAATTGGATAATTAGATTATTGCAGTTAAAATGACTGGAAAGAACAGTGTCCGAGACATCATCATGGGCGATAATGTCTTCAACGGCACTAACTTTTTCGATTGGGACATGAAACTAAGGATAGTCCTTGGATCCGAGAGGTTGCTATATACTATAGAGAGACCTCTTGGGCCTAAGCCCAGATCTGATAAGTTGCTCGAGCTAGATCTTTGGAAGACACATAGTGATGACAACGCAACTGCTCAATCTATCATGATTGCTGCTATGACTCAGTAATTCCGTCGACAGAACAAGGGATTGGATACCTATACTTTGTTGGCGAAATTGAATGATCTGCACCGATCTAATCTTAGATCGCAAAGATATGAGTTACAGAAGAAGCTCTTCCGTGCTCGGATGTCGGAGGGTACGTCTGTTGAACATCACGTGACACAGATGATTGCCGATATCAAGCAGCTTGGACAAATGGGGATTGTCTTTGAGATAGAAACCTCTATAGATTTGATCTTGCAGTCTCTCCCCGACACTTGGAGTGGGTTCATCATGAACTACAATATGATGAACTAAGAGCAGACTCTTGGAGAGTTGATGTCCACGCTGCGTGAGGCAGAAAAGGAACTTCTTAAGGGCAAGAAGCGTGAGGCGCACTTTGCTTCTACATCTCGGACTTCGAGGGCTGGGCCCAAGGCGACTAGAGGTGTCAAAAAGAAGAAGCATAAGAAGAAGGGCAAGGGCAAAACGTCAAAGGCTTCTCGGAAGCCAAATGACAAATCTCAAGATGTATACCTCCAGTGCGGCAAGCGGGGTCACTGGAAGCGTGACTGCCGCGAGTACAAGGCGCTCCAGAAGGAGATAAAGGCGGGCAAGGCACCGGCCTCAGGTATGTTTGTTATAGAAATAAACATGACTACTTCTAATTTTAAAAATTGGATTTTTGATTCTGGTTGTGGTACTCACATTTGTACTGATGTGCAGGATCTGCGGATTAGCAGGAAACTGGCGTCATGAGAGATTGACCTGCGTATTGAAAATGGGACTCCAGTCGCCGTTTTGGCCGTTGGCACTTTTGTTTTAGAACTGCCCTCGGGGCATGTACTTGAACTTACAAACTGTTATTTTGTACCTAGTTTGACTAGGAATATAATTTCTGTATCTATGTTAACCCAATGTGGGTATACTTTTGTATTTCGAAACACTGGGTGTTTTATGTATAAAAACGATATAGAAATTTGCACAGCTGATGCAAATAATGGTCTTTATATTTTGAATATAAATCAATCTCAAAATGTAACAAACAAAAGGCTTAAAGTAAGTCATAAAGATGAAACTTATATGTGGCATTGTCGTCTGGGACACATAAATAAGACTCGCATATCCACACTTTCGAAGAGTGGGTACTTGGACGGTTTTGATCCAAATTCATATGACGTCTGCGAATCTTGCTTATTAGGTAAAATGCCTAAATCACCTTTTAGCGGTAAAGGTGTACGCTCCACCGAACTGTTAGCCCTTGTTCTTAGTGACGTATGTGCGGCCCATGTCTAGCCGGCTAGAGGTCGATATGAATACTTCGTAACCTTTACGGATGATGCATCACGTTATAGTTATGTGTCTCTTATGAGACACAAGTTGGAACTTTTGAGAAATTCAAAGAGTTTCGACACGAAGTTGAAAAACAGACCGGTAAAAGTATTAAGACATTACGATCGGACCGTGGTGGCGAATACTTGAGCAATGAGTTTCTTGACTACTTGAAAGAATATGGTATTCTTTCACAGTGGACTCCTCTTGGAACACCGCAATTAAACGGTGTGTCCTAACGGGACAAACCGAACCTTGTTAGACATGGTAAGGTCTATGATGAGTCGCACAGAGCTACCTATTTCCTTTTGGGGATATGCATTAAACAGTGCAATACTTATTTTGAATAAAGTTCCGTCAAAGTCTGTTCAACAGACACCATATAAGATATGGACAGGAAAGAAACCAGGTTTCTCATTCCTGAAGATTTGGGGTTACTGGGCATACGTCAAACGTTTGGAAGGTACCAAACTTGAACCCAAATCGGATAAATGCCTATTTGTAGGATATCCTAGGGAAACTAAAGGATATTACTTCTATCACCCACAAGAGAACAAAGTATTTGTTGCTCTACATGCGGTTTTCCTTGAGAAGGAATTCCTAAATGCAGTGATAAGTGATAGGAAAGTAGAACTCGGTGAAAATCGAAGTGATACTATTCCTGGCATAGAATCCTCAACGGAATATGAACAGTTCATCAGGGATGAAGCTGTACCACAATCTTCGATTACACAAGGACCACGTAGGTCAGAGAGAGTCAGAAAATAACCTGAGAGGTATGGGTTTCTGATCACACCTCATGTGGATATCAATCTCATTGAGGAAGACGAGCCGGCTACGTATGAGGAAGCGATACAAGGTATCAACTCCGATTTATGGCAAGATGCCATGAATTCGAAATGGATTCCATGTACACAACCAAGTTTGGACACTGGTTGATGCACCAGAAGGCGTAAAGCCTATTGGATGCAAATGGGTCTTCAAGAAGAAGACCGACATGGATGGCAATATACAAACGTACAAAGCTAGGCTTGTAGCGAAGGGGTATCGTCAACGACATGGGTCGATTACGACGAAACTTTCTCACTCGTTGCCATGATTAAATCCATTCGGATAATGCTTGCTATTGCTGCATATTTCGATTACGAGATATGGCAGATGGACATCAAAACTGCTTTCCTTAACGAAAACCTTTTGGAGGATGTTTATATGGAACAGCCTGATGATTTGTCGTGCCTAAACATGCAAACAAGGTTTGCAAGTTAAATCGGTTCATTTATGGACTGAAGCAAGCGACGCGTTCTTGGAACCAACGTTTTGATGAGATCATAAAGAATATGATTTCGTTCAAACGAAGATGATCATTGTGTATACAAGAAGGTTAGTGGGAGCGCACTGACTTTCATTGTCCTTTATGTTGATGATGTATTGCTTATGGGCAATGACATTCCCATGTTAACATCGGTGAAAGCTTGGCTTTCATTAAAATTGTCCATGAAAGATTGGGGAGAAGAAGCAGCCTTTATTCTGGAATAAAGATCTACCGGGATAGATCTAGAAAGCTGCTTGGACTCTCCCAGAGCACGTACATTGACAAAGTGTGAAGAGATTCAACATGGATCAGTCCAAAAGAGGACTGTTGCCAATGTCACATGGCGTCACTCTATCTAAGGACATGTGTCCTAAAACTCAAGATAAGAGAGACAACATGAGTCAGATACCGTTCGCCTCGGCAGTCGGATCGATCATGTATGCCTTGATATGTACAAGACATGATGTCTCCTATGCTTTGATAATGTGTAGTCGCTATCAGGCCGATCCAGATGAAGATCACTGGATTGCGGTTAAGAATATCGTTAAGTATCTTAGACGAACTAAGGATGCTTTCTTAATCTATGGAGATGGAGAACTAGAGGTAACTGGGTATACCAATGCAAGTTTCCAAACCGACAAAGATGACTTCAAGTCACAATTCGGGTACGTATTTTGTTTGAACAACGGAGCAGTAAGCTGGAAATCTTCCAAGCAAGAGACTGTTGCCGATTCAACAACTAAAGCGGAGTATATTGTTGTAGCTGAAGCAGCAAAAGAGGCAGTTTGGATCAGTAAATTCCTAATTGGATTAGGAGTAGTTCCGTTAGCAGCTGCGCCTGTTCCATTGTATTGTGACAATAATGGGGCTATAGCGCAGGCTAAGGAACCGCGGTCTCATCATCAATCCAAGCATGTTCTTTGTCGTTTCCATCTAATTCGTGAGATCATACATCGTGGCGATGTGAAGATCAAGAAGGTCGCATAAGAGGACAACATTTCAGATCCGCTGATGAAAGTTATACCTAAGCAAAATTTTGAGCGACATGTACATAGTTCAGGTATTAGATGCTTGAGTGACTGGCTATAGGCCAAGTGGGAGATTGTTAGATAGTTATGACCCATAGCGTCACTATTTGTAAAAGACATTGTGTTTTTGTACAAATTAATTATGTAGCAATGGAAATTGCCTTTTATCATTTCGTAATTAGATTACTTAAATGTGTGAATGATGAAAGTCCTTATGATTAGTTCCGGATTGAGATGATATGAGACAATATCAATCCACGACGGTTTAATCATTAAATATCCCTAGTCGTAGTATTATCGAGACTGGACATCGATAATGCGGAATAGACAAGTATCGCACTTGTGCGTGTTATGGAAGCGTAACAGCATAGTTCTCATGTATTTAAGTATTGGATACTTATGCAAGTGTGGTAGGAGGTTGTGTTTTACCGATGGTACGGAAAACAGCTTCGCTCTGGATAGACCCCACGGAATCCCATTGGTAGTATGACTATGTGTCTATGGGAGTCCGTATCAAGGTAGGTGTATTTGGTCTTAACCTGAGACTTGCATCGCTAGTACTTGCGACAATCAATACGCTTTGGTTTTGGTCGTCCAGGACTTTAACAGATTCTGTGTACACCTCTTCTAGGTTTATTAAGAATCATAGTGTATTGGGGGTGATGTCAAGACGGAAGTATCACTTCAGTCATATGGAGATGATGGTCACGCAGGGATACAGAACTGGTTCTCTAAAAGGTTGCAACCGTCGGGATAATATGACTAGGTCATGATTATCCGATAATAAAGAGACTAGTTGCTAGTGATCCGATATATGCCTCGTACAGGGCAGACACTGTTCCAGCCCCAGGCCTTGCATGTGACATCAGTTACTGGATCACAAGATACGCAATACTACGTATACTACGCTAGACATATATTATATATTCCATTAAGAATATTTCTGGAGAATTTGGTAGGCATGGCGCTTTGCTAGAAGACAACCTTGTCTCGTAAATCGGTAAGAACGTAGTACAAGGTACGTACGTGTTCAGATAGTCCGACGACCAGATTTACTGCCAACATATCCAGGGATCTCTTGGGTCGTTTCCTGAAGATTCACCGATGACGTATGATTCAACTTTATTAATCTGGGATTAATAGCGGAGAGACTTTATCTGGGATAAAGTACTATTTGAAGAGAGAGAACGATTGATTTGGAATTAATCGATAAAATAATATATTCGATATATTATACGAAATTGGATTTCGACGCGGAATTAAAATTAGATTTTAATTCGGGCTAACGAATTGATTTAGAATTAATTCGCAAGCGATGTGAATAGTAATTTTGCTAGGCATGATTATTTAATTAAATTTGATTTAATTGCGACGCAACGGAAAACTCGTTAATTTGGAATTAACGAAACCGAGCCCGGAATATGTTTGCGACGCCACTCCGATTTTGAATCAAGTGCGGCCGCAAGTCACATCGCGAGTCACATCACTTGTCACTTTAGTGATAGATGTCTAAGTCACCTTTTTGGTGAGTGACATGCAGTCACTATTCATGAAAGGGGTTGTGTGGGCATTTAATGCCATTTTGGTGCCAAAATTTTGGTTTGACTTTTGAAGTATATACCAAATATTTGGTAATTGGTTTTAGGTAATTACTTTTTAGAAAACAATAACACAAAATCAAAGAAGAACTCTCTCTCCCAAAAATAGCCAAAAAACCGTGACTCTCCAAGGAAGAAAGGGAATTGTTTTCTTTCATCTTTTGCTAGCACATTCAAGGAATCCATACAAGGTGATAGGGAAACCGAACTAAGAGCTTGGGATCCATTTAAAGCTTGGAACTTGATCATCTTATCAACAAAAGGAAGCCTTGGCCGAATCCCTCAAAGTGCAAGGAGAAAGTTTTATTGATCATCACATCCAAAAGCCGTTCAATGTAAGTTTGTTTCCGCCACTCTTCGTTGTGTATTCATTCTATTTCTATGCTTATATTGATCTTGGGACCACCCTAGAAACCAACAACAATATATCCGGCCATATACACCTTCACATTCGGTCGGACATATACTAGTGATATATCAACTCCGGCCATACATAGGCTATATCTTACAGTACGCTTTCCTTTGATAAATAAGATTGAAATCCAGACATAAATTTCATAGCCGAATCTGAATGGACAATAGTGCGGTCTGTACTTGGGATATAACTCAAAGTACCAAGGAAATTATGACTATCGATTTATTTTGTCCTTAATTGTTATTTGGCACAATTTGGAATATATCTTTGTTATTTGTTCTACTGGCATGTTTTCCTTTTTGTTCCTTATCTTTTTATTATCATTGCATTTATTGTTATGATTCTGGATTACATTGTACATCTGGACAGACCTCTAATAAGTTTGGCCAGACATACATCTAAAAAGATAAATCTGGTCGACCATTCCCATGTCCGGCCAACCATGGTTAATTTTATTTTTTTTTCTTTTATAACTATAATGCCGCTCTATGGATATTATGTTTTTTTATATTATGTTTATACTTTTGGGTGTTTTGAATTACTTTGCATAATATTTGCAATATAAGGCATGGTGATATCTCTTTTCGAACCTTGATATTATATTGACATTAGTAAGGGACGCTTCCAAACCCAAACGAGTTTAAGTTCGACCTTGCGATGGGTGTAGTACGGACTTAAATCATTTCCAATGTCTTATACTAAATGGTGACACCTTTATTCTCTGATTAGTCCCATGTGGGCTAATTGAACTCTCTACGAGCTGCGAGCTCAGCAGTGTCGTGGTCACCGACTTTATAGGCATAGCGAAAAATCCTACTTCACTCCTACAAGTTGTCTATGATGTTTCGACCTCATTCCTGAAGTCTACACCCTATTCTCGGAGTCGTTTGATGTTTTTTCCTCGTTCCCAATGCTCTACATCGTTCCCGGAGTTGTCTGTGATGCTTCGACCTCATTACTGAAGTTTGCACCCCATTCCCAGAGCTATTTGTTATTTTGTCCTCATTATTAGGCTCTACACCATTCCCCGAGTAGTTTCTTCAGCATTCTAAGCCCATCATATTTTCTAATGATGGTGTTTTGATCCATCTATGGTGTTTTGATCTGTCTGATGGCCCTTTGTTCCAGCTGCTTCTAGCATTTTGATTCGTCTGATGGCCTTTTCTTCTATCTACTTTTGGAATTTCAACTCCACCCGGTGTCCTAAATCCTAATTATGTGGTGCGAACCACTCCCAGCCACCACGTCCAAACGGTATTTGCCCTAGTATTCTCTTTTAGACGGGCTTCACCTTTTTCTTGATTTTGGATTCTTCGTGTCTCATGGGCTCTCGCAACATACCCCATTTCTCTAGAAATCTTCTTCTATACTTGCTTTGTATTAAATTCCTAAGAAAAAGATGTTATTTGTATGTATACATATATACAAATGACTTCTGGTCGTATGCTTGTTCTTCAGCTTGAGAAAGTGCATAAGTCCCGATATTTCTCCACAGAGATATCATCAGGTCTTGTATCACTTTTACCCAAACTATCTTTTGGTGTTCTTAAATCATTGACTTTACTTTCGAAATTCTTTTATTTTATTTTTATCATGCAATGACTCTTCACATGTTCTCAAAATCTTTCTTCTTGAAATTTCATCTCTTTTCTAAAGTGTGAATATTGTCTAAATTTAAAATTCAATTTTAACAAAGGTTTCACCTTTCGAATGCTTCTCCATGTGTGTGTGTGTGATTCTTTTACAAAGAACTGCATGCAACCCAGATTGGTTTATGTTGGTGCTAAATAAATATTAAGGCAAACACTTTAGTTCATTTTATCATTTCCTTCACCTAGATAAGCTAACACCTAGTTAAAGATCAATAAGATTATAGGATTTATTAAAAGTTTATTTCATGTAGGGTTTATCTTCATCCCTAGCTTCCCTAAGTCTTCAAATTACCTTTTGACGCAAAGTCTACACATTTGTGATGCGACCCTATGGTTACTCAATAATTTCACTAACTCAAGTTGTTTTGCAAACTCAATATTTTAGTGTTCGTTTGACGTAAAAGTACTCGTGGGGTTCACGATACTCCTGTATAACACCCCACCAGAGAAAAGATGCTACTGGTAGGAGACAGGATTGACCTATCTCTATAAGCTCCTAAATTTACAAAAACTTTGACATGATGTATCCTAAAACTAGACAACATAGATCTCATTCCAGCATCAAAACAGACCTGAAATAAACATCATATATCAAAATGGATCTCAAGTCCACACCAACATATCAAAATCATCACCTAAGTGCTCTATGCCCATATCATCTATCAACACTCAAGGTCTCTGTGCCCACAATATCATAAGTAATCAAAACAATTACTTAATACAAACGACGTGATCAGCACAACAACAAAATAATAAATCAAATATCCTAATCTTCTAAAACTTCTCCCAGGACACTTGTGAGGGTGACAGCCGCTTAGGTGATTCACGTCTCAAGCATGACTTCAAAGTTGAAATGGTTGACCCATCTGGTAGCCAACTTGCAACACTAGCAAATTAGTTTGGTGTGAGTTAAAAAACTCAGTAAGTAACTATGCTAGTACTATACCAAACAAGTCAAATAGAAACTTCAAATAAAAAAATTAAACATATCAGTAGTTTATCATAATTACTAAATTGTTACAAGTTCAGATTTTATTAACTTGTTATTATCCTTTATACTTAACTCATGTCAAACTTTCATATTTACTTATCTACATATGCGCTAATCTAATAGCTAATATCCAAAACATATAAAGCAAAGTATGAATACCATAAAAAACATTGTTTAATATCAAATACAACTCAATCACATTAAACATGAAGTCATACACATATATTTTTATCACAATTATCCATCTTTGAAATATCATCAAATCAGAAACTCAAAATTGTCTTCTATACGGATACCACTATCTCCAATACCAAAACAAACTTTCTTTAACTCTTGACAAACTTTCTTCAATACCAAAAAACTTATGATAAATTAACATTCGTATTTCTTTCACAATATATGTATATACAATACAAACTTAGCACACCGATTTACATGTCACATACACCATCCATACATATCACAGGATCTATCATACATACACATATACTCAAGCATACACAACAGTCAAAACATCCAGGAACACACAATCAAGACAGCACATACAATGCTCGTAGGGAATCATTACCTATTTTATAATAGGTATGAGATGAATCATTCGAACGAATTTCCTAACCAACTCAGCTACTACACCACGAAATCATTAACCAATTAAACATACACACATATATACATATCACGTGTCACAAACTCATTTCACGATTTCTCGTACACAATCATATACATGACAAATATTGCTTAATCATTCAGAATCGTCATACACATACGTTTATATATATATCAAACATATGAATATAATTATTACTTCGAATTCTGATTCCATGACCTTTATAATCCTCACACTCTTTACTTATCAATCAACATTCACCATTCATATACGTATCCAATCAATAACGAACTTCCATCACTAGGAAAAGACTTAGCATATACCAACTCAACCTCTATACCGCTAAATCGTATACATTAATCAATAATAAATTTATCCCAATGATGCACATCTACACGTACTATTACAAATTCTAAGGTCATAACTTATTTCTTTTATAGATCCTTTATACCCAAATCATACATATCCGATCATCTCATATATATATAAATACGCGTTCATATGCTTATACACATGCTTATACATACTCATACATTTACAAACACGAATACATATTAGTATTGATTCATACACTTCCATACATCCATATGTCCGCACAAACATTGAGCTCATTTCATACCTTATTTCATATTATATCAATAACAAAGTTCCAGACCCGTGGTGGTCGATTATCCTAACCATGCGTAACCTAGAACTTTCTTTTCAAGAATATCTTTTATCTATTCTCGTTTTATGTTAAACGCTTCAATCATAAATATTTAAAACACCAATCAATTATTTAAGCACTCATCGCATGAGTTACTTACCTGGCTTCGCGAGCACTCCAAGTCCTAGTCACATCTATCAAAACAAACGGCAAAAAACCGTCGGAATTGAAACTTTACAAGATTCTTGACTTTACTATGATAAAATTCTGGATCTTTCCGGGATAACCAAATCGAGACTGATTTGAATGTTTTTAATTTTCAGTAATCTTAAAACATCATTACAAACTATTCCAAGCCACTAGTTCACCTAAATTCTTGATTTACACGTTTTTGGAAAAATTTTCGAAAAAATTTCCGCAAACGCTACGAACGGGTCCCGAACCCTCCGAACCTATCCAGATTTTAACTCATAACTATCGTTAAAATCAAAACACATCACTACACACAAAAACCCACTTTTATCGGAAACTTGCATATTCTATCGGATCGACAAAACTCGTTCCGTTTTCATTCGGATTCTACCAAATACATATATTCAATATACTCATACTCAACAATTCAATTTATATCAATACTCTAATCTACGAAGCTACTGTATACATCCGAACATTTAACGAAAAACTTGAAATTAGTGGATTTTTACTGAGAGGTCTCCAAACGATCCCATAAACACGCTGGAATCGACATAATTTCGATCGAAGCTACTATTCATCATAGGTCACTATTATCAGAATCTTCTTCTTTCAATGCACGTGAAACCAAGCGCTGTCCTGCTAGACCGACACCGCAATCTTGAAGTACTCTCTGAGAACTTCGATTTGGCGTATGGCTTGGGCCGTGAAACGAAAGGACGAGTTGAGATCGAAAAATTCTCTACACTCGTATATCTCTCTCCTCAAACCGTGCGCGGTGTGTTGGGGCTAACGCCGGCCACCGTTGGAAGCAGGGTGGTCAGACGCCCCTCCTGGTGCCGTAGCGAAGGTTGGCCGTGGCCGGCTGGCCGCCGGCGCGAGTTGGCAGTGGCTTCTCCAGTTTTAGAGACGGAGGGGTGTTTTGGGGAGATAAATGAATTCTGATATTTTCACAATTTTTGAAAAATTTAGGGTGTTTATAAGAAATGTTTCTGAAATTTATACTTAGACCCCCGAAAATTACAATTAGGCCCATGTCATAGGGCTTCCTTGTAAATTCATATTTTTGAAGCCTTTCTGGTACAAATTCTGAAAAATGTTAAACAAAAAAGTTGTTAGTCTTAGAAAATTGAGTCTAATGGATCAAGAATCAGCTCAATCGGAGTTCGTTTGAAAGTTTTATAGTCGAAAAAAATCTTTTACGCGTAGAATGATGTAAACAGGAATCGCTTAATCGGTTCTCGAAACAACATGTTTTCCAATACGACAAAGCTTCACTTTAAGACATTCCAATTTTTTTCCCACACATAAACTCTTATTTTCGATTACCATCCCGTTTCAAATCCATATCTTTAATTCGAGAATCTTCCTGCACTGTACCGAAAACTCGGGATATTACATTCTCCTCTCCTTATAAAAATTATGTGCTCGAAATTTTTCCGTCCTTATGTCTGATCATTCTAAACCGATCGTACGTACATTATCATATTGTTTGTATTCAAAAGTCACCTCACTTTGCATCTTTTCGAAAGTTACGTATTTCACGCTTCAATACAAACTATTCTATTTCAAAACCAAACATATCGAATCATACATTTTATGTCAATAACACATCAAACTTTTCATCTCAATTCACACTCATCCATAGAAACACGCTCAAACCATTTCACACTCATCCATAAACAGGGGAAAAAAAGTCAAACACGGATTCTATACAGCCAATCACATACAACATCTGAAATGAGGAACATAGTACATGTTCTTTGCATGCAATCCAATACAGTATCAAAATGGAAACTTAACACGAATTTCATACCATCTATTTCGTCCACAATACAAAACAGAACTCATTCATTTCACATCAGGTCATTCCATATCATATATATAAACGATATGAATATCAAAATTTACATACGTACATATCTCATCGCACATAAAATTTTATATGGCTGACAACATAACATATATAATAATCACAATGCTCAAAAAAATTATGACCAACTATAAACTTACATACGTACTCTTAAAAGAAACATAAACTTTTATACCAACAAATACATCTATCGTCATAGCTAGAAATAACAAATAATCATACATGTTCTTATGATGTTGATAGTCTAAAATCTTTCAATCTCTGTCATCATTCAAAATAGAAAACATAAAACGAACTCTTTCAAAAATCATTTCGAAAATACATTTGAAAAACTCATTTACATTTGGAAAAAAAACTCTTTTACTATAGTAAAATCAGTTTCAAAATCTATCATCGTAAATCCATATCGAGCATCCAGTATAACGTAACTAGACGAAACATAACGAGCACTCAATACTCAAATCGCGCGCACAGATCGGACAATGAATGAAATGATCCCCCATCGACAGAGGGTCGAGTCGGCCCACTGCAGTTGGGCAAACCCCTATACAAGCGCCACAGTGGAAATATATCATATCAAATTATAAAATTGTAAAAATTATATACAACCGTCGAGACGGAAACATATCATATCGTATAATATCATGAACAATGTTGAAATACATCAAAATCAAAATGTAATTCTTTTGAAATTATTTTTCCCCCAAAACATAAATATGTAAAAAATGAAAATAAATCTATAATGCGAACTTTTCAAAATACATATCGATCGTCCACTATTCAGTCGCGCGCACAAACCAGACAGTGTACGGACCATATCGACAAGGTAGTGGTCCAACCATTTTCTAATGGTCTGGGCCCCATAACAAGCACCCCGGTCAAGTCGGAACGAAACATATACAAGCGCCACGGAGGGTCAATAACATAAAATCATCAAGCACCGTGACGGAAACATATTTTCGAGCGTCTCGATGGAAATAAGTTTTACAATTTTAAAAACATCAAAATTATTTTTGAGCGCTGAGACGGAAACATATTATCAAGCACATTGATGGAAACATATCGATAAATCTCAAAACATGAAAAGGTGAATCAAGCGTTCGAGGCGGAAATATTTCTTTATCCTTTATTATCAAAATCAAAAAATATAAAAACTTTCTTTCTTCTTTCTTTCCTTTTCTTTTTCTTTTCAAAACACCTTTATGCCAAAAATCAAATACCAAATTTTCAAAACATGGTTCAAAATATCAGTTTAAAATTCAGACTATCAACATCATAGCATAACTTGTTCCCCATAACACCTTGAATTCACATTACTTACTTATACATATACCTATATAAACCACATAATTTTAACTTAGTCTACCTATACACATACATATATTCATAGTACACGAATTTATATAGATAATCCAAATCACCTATATCAATCAAAATCATAGCATATCATACCATATATCAAAAATCAATTCAAGTCAAGTTACAAACATGAGACCTATATAGTCTATACATAGTAGAAAACTTACTCAGACAATCAGATACCATGCAGCTGCAGTCACCGACACCTAAACCTTTGCTTTTATACCACAACTGTAACACCTGTCAGAGACAGGATGCTACCGGCAGGAGGCATGATTGACTCATCTCTATAAGTCCTTAAATTTATAAAAAAAAATCGGTATGATGTATCCTAAAACTAGACAACATGGATCTCAGTCCAGCATCAAAATGGACCTCAGGTCCACACCAACATATCAAAATCATCACCTAAGGGCTTCGTGTCCATATCATCTATTAACACTCAAGGGCTCTGTGCCCACAACATCATAAGCAATCAAAACATTTACTTAATACAAATGACATGCTCAACACGAAAATAAAATAATAAATCAAATATCAATATCTTCTAAAACTTCTCACAAGACACTTGCGAGGGTGACTGCCGCTTAGGTGATCCACGTCTCGAGCATGACTTCAAAGTTGAAATGGTTGACCCATCTGGTAGTCAACTTGCAAAACTAGCAAACTGGTTTGGTGTGAGTTATAAAACTCATTAAGTAACTATGCTAGTATTTTGACGAACAAGTCAAATATAAACTTCAAACAAACATATCAGTAGTTTATGAGAATTACTAAATTGTTATAAGTTTAGATTTTATTAACTTGTTATTATCCTTTATACTTAACCTATGTCAAACTTTCATATTTACTTATCTACATATGTTCTAATCTAATAGCTAACATCCAAAGCATACAAAGCAAAACATGAATACCATAAAGTACATTGTTTAATATCAAATACACTTCAATCACATGAAAAATGAAGTCATACAAATATACTTGCATCATAATTATCAATCTTTGAAATATTAAAGCTACCAATGGGCGATTGTTAGGACCACTATGAGGAGAAATACTACCTTGAAGGGTGTGTTGAAAAAAAATGAAAAAAAAATGAAAAATATGAAAAAATCATACCATATTGAGCACAAAATAGGCAAATATATAGTACTTTTGAGATATCTATGTTGGTTTGACTCATCGGATCTCAATTTTTTAGACGAAATCATCGAGTTGGCTAACTTAGGAGTCGAGCTATGAATGAACCTTTACACACACACACACACACACTATGAGTCTAGCTTAGATGATTTATTCAAGAACTTAGATTTGAGTTGCATTGAGTACTTTGAAGATTCTTTGATTTCATTGGTAGTATTCTTTGAGGACAATATTATGTGTAACTATTGGGACTATTTTATTTTCTTTTATTATATTTTTGCATGATTGCATGTGTGTACATGACGTTTGTGGGTGCCATCGCTACAAGCCCTCATGAGACTATAACTCGTCTACTAGGGCCACCTATGGGTTTAAAGGCTTGTTGCATACGCTAAAGGTAATCGTGATCGCTACGAAAGTGGCTTAGTTAATTTTTTTATTTTTGTTTGTTTATTTTTATTTAGTCTTTTGCTCGGGACTAGCAAAAGCTTAAGTTTGGGGGTGTTTGATAAGTGCGGTTTATACCCACTTATTCATTCATTCCTAGCTTACTATTTTGTTATGTTTCGTGTCATTTTATGTATTTTGTAGTTTCTTTTATATTTTATTGATAGGAAGCATTGGAACATGGATTTTGGAGCAATTGTACTTATTTTGGGACCTTAAGGACGCATCAGAAGCACGCGAGAAGGCTAAAAATGCAAATATCATCAAATCGGCAACTCAAACAAATTATCTTCTATTCGGATACCACTATCTTCTATACCAAAACAAACTTACTTTAACTCTTGACAAACTTTCTTCAATACCAAAAACCTTATAATAACTTAACATTCGTATCTATTTCACAACATACGTATATACAATACGAACTTAGCACATATATTTTATAGCATCTTATGGTCACAACGGTTTACATGTCATTCTTTCATTCCATGCACACATACACCATCCATACATATCACAGGATCTATCATAGATACACATATACTCAAGCATAGACAGCAGTCAAAGCATCCAGGAACACACAATCAAGACAACACATACAATACTCGTAGGGAATCATTACCTATTTTAGAATAGGTATGAGATGAATGACGTCCGAATGGATTTCCTAACCAGCTCGGCTACTACACCACGAAATCATTAACCAATTAAACATACACACATGCATACATATCATTTGTCACAAACTCATAGCATGATTTCTCATACACAAGCATATACATGACACACATTGCTTAATCATTCAGAATCATCATAAACATACGTTTATATATATCAAACATATGAATATAATTATTACTTCGAATTCCGATACCATGACCTTTATAATCCTCACACTCTTTACTTATCAATCAACATTCACCATTCATATACGTATCCAATCAATCATGAACTTTCATCACTCGGAAAAGACTTAGCCAACACCAACTCAACCTCTATATCGCTAAATCGTATACATTAATCAATAATAAACTTATCCCAATGACGCACATCTACACGTACTATTATAAATTCTAAATTCATAACTTATTTCTTTTACCAATCCTTTATACCCAAATCATACATATCCAATCATCTTTTACATATACAAATACGTGTTCATATGCTTATACATATGCTTATACATACTCATATATTTACATACACGAATACATATTAGTACCGATTCATACACTTCCATACATCCATATGTCCACACAAATATTGAGTTCGGTTCATACATTATTTCATATCATATCAATAACAAAGTTACATATTTATGGTGGTCGATTATCCTAACCATGCGTAACTTCAAAATTTCTTTTCAATAATATCTTTCATTTATTCTCTTCTTATCCTAAACACTTCAATCATAAATATTTAAAACACCAATCAATTATTCAAGCACTCATCGCATGAGTTACTTACCTGGCTTCGCGAGCACTCCAGGTCCTAGTCACATCTGTCAAAACAAATGGTAAAATATCGTCAGAATCGAAACTTTACAAGATTTTTGACTTTACTATGATAAAATTCCGGATCTTTCCTGGATAATCAAATCGAGTTCGATTTCAATGTTTTCAATTTTCAGTAATCTTAAAACACCATTACAAACTATTCCATGCCACTAGTCACTTAAATTCTCGGTTTACATGTTTTAGAAAAATCTTCCGAAAAAGTTTCCGCAAACGTTATAGAATGGTCCCGAACCCTCCGAACCTACCCGGATTTATCCAAACAAGTTCGTAGTATCATATATAACTCATAACTATCGTTAAAATCAAAACATATCACTATACGCAAAAACCCACTTTTATCGAAAACTTGCATATTCTATCGGATCGACCAAACTCGCTTCCTTTTCACTTGGATTCTACCAAATATATATATTCAATATACTCATACTCAAACAATTCAATTTATATCAATACTCTACTCTACGAAGCTACTGGATATATCTGAATATTTAACAGGAAACCTGAAATTAGCATATTTTTACCGGGAGGTCTTACCAAGATTTCAAGGCCATATAAGAACTCCAAACAATCCCACGAACGTACTGGAATCGGCAGAATTCTGATCGAAGCTACTATTCACCATAGGTCACTATTCATCTGAATCATCTTCTCTCGATTCGCGCAAAACCAAGTGTCATTCCGCAAAACTGACACTGTAACCTTGTAGTACCCTCCGAGAGATTCGATTTGGCGGGTGGCTCGGGCCGTGAAACGAAGTGACGAACCGAGATTAAAAAATTCTCTACGCACGCATATCTTACTCCTCTCGCCATTCGCCAGCGTGTTGGGGCTGCCACCGGCCACCTTTGGACGCAGGGTGGCCGGACGCCCCTTCTAGTACCGTCGGTGCGAGCTGGCAGTGGCTTCTTCAATTTTAGAGATGGGGGGCATTTTGGGGAGATGAGGGAATTCTAACAATTTTGCATTTTCTACAAAAATTAAGGTATTTATAAGAAATGCTTCTGAAATTTATATTTAAGCCCATATCATGGGGCTTCCTCAGAAATTCACGTTTTTGAAAGCCTTATGGTGTAAATTTCGAACCTTATTCAACACGAAAGTTGTTCGTCTCGGAAAAATGAGTCTGATGATTCATGAATCACCTCAAGCGGAGTTTGTTTGAAAGTTTTATAGCCGAAACAAGAATCAGTTACGCGTAGAATGATGTATACAAGAATCGCGTAACCAGATCTCGAAAACATATATTTTCCAACATGACAAAGCTTTACTTTAAAATGTTCCGATATATTTTTCCATACATAAACTCTTATTTTCGATTACCATCCCATTCCAAATCCTTTTCTTTAATTTAGGAATCTTCTTGCACTGTACCGAAAACCCGGGATATTACATCCTAGTTACTAAATATTTTATACAGTGGAATAAATTATTATGGATTCACCATTTTCCTCTTTCTTTTTTTTCCTTTTGTTTAGGCCATCTCATGAACTTAGTGTCGTCTTAGACTTATCTTTTAGAAAAGAATCAAACAAGTGCCAAGTGTTTTAACAATCTCTACCAGTTGTGTCTGTTGGACAATTATGACCCATAGCATCACTATTTGTACAGAACATGGTGTTGTTGTACAAATTAACTATGTGACAAAGGAAATTGCTCTTTTATCATTTGTAATTGGATTAATAAGATATGAGACAGTATTAATCCACTAAGGTTTAATCATTAGGATATCGATAATACGGAATAGACTAGTATTGCACTTTTGCGTGTTATGGGAGCATAATGACATAGTTCTCATATATTTGGGTATTGGATACTAATACAATTGTAATAGGAGGTTGTGTTTACCGATGGTACGGAAATAGTTTCTCTTTGGATAGACCCATCGAAATTCCATTGGTAGTATGCCTATGTGTCTATGGAAGTCCGAATCATGGTAGGTGTATTTGGTCTTAACCTGAGACTTGCATCGCTAATACTTGCGACAATCAATATACTTTGGTTTTGGTCGTCCAGGGCTTTAACAGGTTCTGTGTACGCCTCTTCTGGGTATATTGAGAATTGTAGTGTATTGGGTGTGATGTCAAGATGGAAGTATCACTTCAGTCATATGGAGATGATGGTCACGTAGGATAAGGAACTGGTACTCTTGTGTGCTGCAGCTATTGGGATAATATGACTAGGTCATATTTATCTGATTATATAGACTAGTTACCAGAGATCCGATATGTGCTTCGTACGGGGCAAACACAATTCCAGCCTCAGGCCTAGCACCTGACATCCGATACTGGATCGCAATACGCAATATTGTGTATACTACGCCTGATATAGATTACATATTCCCTTAAGAATATTTTTGGAGAATTGGGTAGGCACGGTGCTTTGCTAGAAGCCAACCATGTCTTGTAAATCGGTAAAAACATAGTACTAGGTACGTACGTGTTCGGATAGTCCGACGACCGGATTTACTGCCAACATATCCAGGGATCTCATGGGTCGCTTCCTGAAGATTCATCGATGACGTATGACTCGGACATAATTAATCTGGGATTAATTATAAGAGAGAGAAAATTAATCTAGGATTAATTACAGAGATATTTTATCTGGGATAAAATATTATTTAAAGAGAGAGAACGATTAATTTGGAATTAATCGATAAAATAATATATTCGATATATTATACGAAATTAGATTTCGACGCGGAATTAAAATTGGATTTTAATTCGGGCAAAGGAGTTAATTTAGAATTAATTCACGAGCGACGTGAATAGTAATTTTGCTAGGCATAATTATTTAATTAAATTTGATTTAATTACGTCGCAACGGAAAATTCGTTAATTTGGAATTAACGAACCCGAGCCCGGAATGTGTTTGTGAGGCCACTCCGATTTTGAATCATGTGTGGCCCACAAGTCACGTCGCTTGTCACATCACCTGTCACTTTAGTGATGGATGTCAATTCACCTTTTGGTGATTGACAACCAGTCACTATTCATGATGGTGGTGGTTGTGGGAAATAAATGTCATTTTGCCTCCAAAATTGGTTTTTGATTTTTGCTTTTTTGAAAAGCTTTTACTAAATTTTGTAAGGACTTTTGGTATATGTTTTTTGAAAACAAAATACCAAAAACACACAACACATCTCTCTCCCTCTTATTCCTCTCCTTGGTCGAATGGCCCTCACACATTCTCTCACTCTCTTAGTTTTTGGCTTGGCCGAAACTAGCAAGACACAAAGAAGAAAATTATGGCAATTTTCTAAGATGCTAGCACATCCAAGGAGTCATTCAAAGGTGATAGGGAAACCCATTCATGAGCTTGGAATCAACACTCAAAGCTTGGAGCTTAAAGATCAACACAATGAGCACAAAAAAAAGGCTTGGCCGAAACTTCAAGGAAGAAATTTTATTGTGTTCATCACATCGCAAAGCCGATCAAAGTGAGTATTTCCGCTACTTTACTTTGTTGTATTTGCACATTTCATTTCCTTAATATGATCTTGGTTTGACCTAGAAAACCCAACAATGGTATCAGAGAGGTTATTTAGCATGAAATTGAATTTAGGGTAAAATTTGGGTAAAATTGATTTGAGCATGATTTGATAAAATTGATTGATTGAGTATGCTTGAATGATGATAACTTAGAGTTATGCATGATCAATTTGATGAAAATTGAATTGGATTATTTTTTCCCCAAAAATTGGCTTGGCCGAATGCATTAGATGCCCTAAAGTCATGGTATTTTGTTCTTTTGATCATTGGATGAGTTGAAAGACATGGGATAAATTGATTTAGGATTTAATTGGATTAAAATCGAAATCGGATTTTTAAAACCCTAAAATGCCGTAAGCTATTTAGCATGAAATGAGATGATTTTTTGATTCAATAATGTTGGACATGTGTTGATGATGATTAGCATGATTAATTATTTAAATTGATATTTTGGAAATGTTAATTTGAATAATTAATTATGGCTATACACTTTAGTTAATTAAATTATGATATTTGGAATATTGAAATTTAATTAGTTGGGCTAAATTTGGAATTGGGCTAATAAAGTTGTATTTGGGATTAATGGGCTTGGTTGGTCCAAGTTTGGTTTAGGTTAATTGGTTGGATCCAATTGGGCCTAAAACCATTTCCATAAAGTCCAAATATGATTAAATGGGCCTTTAATATTTTAATTGGGCCTAATGGGCCTAAATTGATTTTTGGCAAAGGGTGATTCCTTATTGGGCTTTGGTTGCCAAAGTCTATGCCTTATAAATTAATTGAAAGCCCATTGGACTTTAATGAAATTGACATTGGATGTTAAATTGGGCTTTGAGACCCGTTAAGATTAGATTTAGAATCTAAGTCGCAAAGGCTTATTAATAAAGTGTAATTATTTAATTTAGAATTAAATAAAGAATTAGTATTGAATACAAATTAAATTGGATTTAATATTGTAGTTTGATATAATTCAAGAATTCGTACTTTGAGTACTTATTCTTAAACGAGTTTGACTCGCGCAAATCAAATCGTTGTTTGAACATTGGATGGTCATTAATTTCAGATTAATTAATTGGATTAGATTGATTGATAACATGCTTTATGTGAATACATGGATGTTATGTATGAATAATGTATATCGGATGGATATTATATGTGTGGGGGCAATTTTGGAAATTATTGTAATAAATTTAGAATTTATTAAATTGGACTTGCGTGTCCAGCCTATTACCTCTTGACTCATTGTATTTCTCTTCTCACATATTCCCCTCAATGTAAATGAGGTTTCTTTAGAAGTGTTATGTAATTGGGTAGAAGTAAGGTTTGTGCTAACGGGAGAGAGGAAAGTGAGAGATTTGTTCTAGGAACAAGTTGTTTTAAATATCCATCTGCATATCATTATTAATTTATTTATCGTGCCTTATTATGCTTTTAGAATGCATGCTTAAGGGTGTATGATGAGACCTAATCAAAGATAATTAATTGGTTGCCAATTACGCGAAAAACCCTCAATAAATATTAAGGGTTTTCCTTCCATTGAATGATTCATTCTCAAGATCTAAGATTGGCACTGGTTTGTTGGCCAAAGTCAAGACCTTTATCCATCGCAGATGTGTTTGAATCATGAAGGCTTTGTTCCATATCGCATGTCTTGTCCAAGTTGTGATTTGTTGGCCAAAGTCAAGATCACTTCTTGTCCATCGATATCGATTACGAAGCTTTCCAAGGTCAATGGGTCTCGCTTAACTGGAATCATTAAGTTTGTTGTGCCAAAGCCAAGGCTTAGTTGATTCAGAGGAAAAAGGTTAGGGAATATATTGGATATATTGGCATATATTGGATATATGTTTCGGACTTGGATGTCCACCTACTGGATCTAGGAATTGGATGAGGTCCAATTGATCTTAGAGATCTACCTAGTTAAATATCATACAGCTTGTTTGCCAAAGTCAAGGTTGTGTGTTATTTAACGGGATCCTAGCCCACTAGGAAACAATGTTTCTCGAGTACTCAACAGATGGTTAGAGGCTCACCGAAAAATAGTGGGAGGCAAGTATTAAATTTGCAATTTCGTTTAGATACTTGCCAATACGCGCTCATTTCATTTTTCGTCAATATATAAATATATTAGTTGGACTAATATTTAATCGTTGTGTTAAATTAAACAGTTGGACTGTATTCAAACTACTTCAAATTAAAGTTGATTATATAATTGGATTATAGTAATCAATATATTTGAATTTAACCAATCAAATTATATTTGATTATATAGTTAGACTATAGTAATCATTATATTCAATAGTACCTGAAATCATTGTTTGGATAGTTGGACTATAGCAATCAAGATAACTGAAAGATTAGCGTTTAGAACATAATTCTGGGAGAAAATTTCAACAAACGGCTTTAATTTTCAGATTGGGAATAAAACCTCAGGATAATCCTAAGAACTAAGAAGTTACTCTATTTGATAAAGAAACCTCTTGGGCCTAAGCCCGGAGTTGAGCTCATAGTAGAACATGATCTTTGGAAGATTCCTGTGATGATAACTTTAGTGCTCAATCTATTATGCTAGATGTAATGACACTTTAATTTCGCTGTCAAAATTAAGGATTAGATCCTTGTACCATGATGATGAAATTAAAGATCTTCATAGATCTATTCTTAGATCTTAGAAGTACAAATTGCAAAAGAAGCTCTTTCGCTCGTGTATGTCAGAGGGTACATCTGTCGAGCCCTAGGTGTCGCAGATGATTGCTGACATCGATCAGCTAGGTTAGCTGGGCATTACCTACGTGGCCGAGACTACCAAATATTTGATCTTATAGTCTCTACCCGATAGCTGGGGCAGGTTCATTGTAAACCAAGAGTAAACTCTTGGAGAGTTGATGGCTATGCTCTAGGAGGCAGAGCCAGAGCTTCTAAAAGGGGCAAAGAAAAATCATCACAAGTCTTCTAGGAAGACAAAAGACATATCCCAAGATTTCTGCCTAAACTGTGGAAAACGGGGTCACTGGAAGCGTGACTGCCATATGGACAAGGCAGACATGAAGGAAGTGAAGGAGGGGCAAGGCTCCGACTTCAGATATGTTTGTCATAAACATGTTCACTATTAGTTTCAAAATTGGACTTTGATACTAGATGTGGTACATAGATATGTATTGATGTGCGGGATCTGCTGATAGGCAGGAGACTGGCTTCAGATAAGATTAATCTGTGAATCGAAAATGGGACGAGAGTCGCTGTTTTAACCGTAGAAACCTAAGTTTAGGAACTACCATTCAGGTGTGTACTTAAATTAGGAAACTGTTATAATGTAACTAGTTTGACTAGAAACATTATCTCTATATCAAAGTTTAACCCGTTGCGGGTATACCTTTATATTCTAGAACACTAAAGTGTTTTATTTTATAAAGATGATATTGAGATAAACACACATTAGATGTGAATAACAGTATTTATATTTTGAATATAAATGAATCTCTAACGTATAACATGACAAACAAATAGCTCAAACTGATTTGATCAGATGAGACTTATTTGTGGCATTGTTGTTTGGGACACATTAAAAAAGACTCGTATATCCACACTTTTGAAGAGTGGATATTAGGACGGATTTGATCCTATTCAAATGATGTCTACGAATCTAGTTTATTAGGCAAAGTGCCTAAAACACCTTTTACTTGGTAAAAGTACAAGTGCAATCGATCTGTTAGCCCTCGTTCATAGTGACGTGAGTGGGCCCATGTCTAGCCAGGCTAGAGGTGGATATGAACACTTCGTAACCTTTACGGATATGGCATCGTGTTATGGTTATGTGTTTCTTGTGAAACACATAAATTGGAAACTTTTGATAAACTCAAAGAGTTTCGACACGAAGTAGACAGACAGATTGGCTAAATTATTAAACAGTCACGGTTAGACCATGGTGGAAAGTACTTAAGCAATAAGTTTCTCAATTACTTGAAAGAGTATAGTATTCTTTCAATGTGGACTCCTCTCGGAACACCTCAATTGAGCGGTGTGTCCAAATGGAGAAACCAAATTTTGTTAGACATGATAAGGTTAATTATGAGTCGCTCTGAGCTACCATTTTCCTTCAAGGGATACGCATTAAACAATGCAATACTTATTTTGAATAAGGTTCCATAAAAATATGTTTGACAGACTTCATATTAGATATGAACAGGAAAGAAACAGGGTTTTCTCATTCCTGAAGATTTGGGAATGATGGGCTTATGTTTGGATGATACCAAACTAAAACCCAAATCGGATAAATGCCTAATTTGTAGGTTATCCTAGGGAAACCAAAGTATAGTACTTATACAACTCACGGGAGAATAATATAATTGTTTCTCGCCATGCGGTTTTCCTAAGAGGAATACCTATATGCAGTGGTAAGTGGGAGGAAAGTAAAACTCGATGAAAAATATGAGTAATACTGTTCCAGGCACCGATTCCTTAATGGAACACAAACAGATCATCAGGGATGAAATTGTACCATAATCTTCGAATACACAAGAATCACGTAAGTCGGAGAGAGTCAGAAAACAACCTGGGAGGTATGGGTTTCTGATCTCACCTCAAGTAGATGTCAATCTTATTGAGGAAGACAAACTGACTACATATGAGGAAGTGATACAAGGTATCGACTACCTATCATGGAAAAGTGTCATGAAATCCGAAATGGATTCCATGTATACCAACCAAATTTAGATACTGGTTGATGTACCGGAAGGCATTGTGCCTATTGGTACAATATAAGTCTTCAAGAAAGACAAACATGGATGGCAACATACCAACGTACAAAGCTAGGCTTGTAGCGAAAAGGTATTTTTATCAACATTGTGTCGATTATGACGAATGTTGGAATTTTCTAAGCATCCAAGGATCATTTTAAAGCAATGAAACAAGTATGAATTCACAAAAGAATGAATGGCGGAATCATACTCACAACGATCGGATTGGATGCATCGAAGAAAAAATCTTTTCCTCCTTGTTGGTGAAGCTCTCGGCCATGGTGGGTTTTTGGACTCCATCTTCATCTTCAAGCTTCAAGCTTCATCAATGGTGATTCCATGCTCATGAGATGGTTTCCCTATCACCTTGTATGCCTATTTGTGTGCTAGCACCTTGATGATTTTCCACAAATCATCATCTTCTTCCTTGTTATATTCGGCCTTGCCAAACAAAATTGGAGAGAAGAATTTTGGTCTCAAACCATGAGAGGGAGAGGAGGGAAAAGCTCCAAAACCGTGAGCCTTTTTTGGAGAGAGAGAGATGAAATTACTTTTTGTATATCTATATTGATTTTCCAAAAAAAATTAAACATATACAAATTTTTCAATTTCAAAAATCAAAAAGCAAAAGGCATTAAAGCCTTCCCAACTACTCACATCAAGTCAGATCACTAATGAATAGTGACTGGTGTCAATCACTCAAAGTGAAAGACATCTATCACTTGATTGACGAATGATGTGACACTAGATGCGACTAGCGATTTGACGCTTGATTTGACTTGCGTGCCGCACTCGAATTCGAAATGCGAATGCGCTCATAAAAATCCAGGGCTCGGGTTCGTTAATTCCAAATTAACGAATTTTCCTTTGCGTCCTAATTAAATCTAATTTAGTTAAATAATCATGCCTAGCATAATTACTATTCACATCACTAACGAATTAATTCTAAAATAATTCATTCGCCCGAATTAAAATCTAATTTTAATTCCGTGTCGAAATCCAATTTCTTATAATATATCAAATATATTATTTTATCGATTAATTCCAAATTAATCGTTATCTCTCTTTAATTGATATTTTATCCCAGATAAAATATCTCCGCAATTTCTCTCTCATCTAATTAATCCCAGATTAATAAAAGTGCGAGTCATACGTCATCGGTGAATCTTCGGGAAGCGACCCATGAAATCCCCGGATATGTTGGCAGTAAATCGGGTCGTCGGACTATCCGAACACGTAAGTACCTAGTACTACGTTTACACCGATTTACAAGACAAGGTTGGCTTCTAGCAAAGCGCCATGCCTACCCAATTCTCCAGATACATGCTTACAGGAATAAGCGATCTATATCAGGCGTAGTATACGTAGTATTGTGTATGTCGATCCAGTATCGGATGTTCACATGCTAGGCCTGGGGCTGGAATTGTGTATGTCCCGTACGAAGCACATATCGGATGTCTGGTAACTAGTCTCTATAATCGGATATACATGACCTAGTCATAATATCCCGATAGCTGCAGCATTCAAGAGAACAAGTTCTGTATCCTACGTGATCATCATCTCCACTATAACTGAAGTGATACTTCCATCTTGACATCACACCCAATACACTACTATTCTCAATATACCCAGAAGAGGCGTACACAGAACCGGTTAAAGCCCTGGACGACCAAAACCAAAGCATACTGATTGTCGCAAGTATTAGCGGTGCAAGTCTCGGGTTAAGACCAAATACACCTACCCTGATTTCGGACTTCCATAGACACATAGTTATACTACCAATGGAACTCCGATGGGGTCTATCTAGAGCGAATCTGTTTCCCGTACCATCGGTAAAACACAACCTCATATTACACTTGCATGAGTATCTTATACCCAAATATATGAGAACTATGTCGTTATGCCCTCATAACGTGCACAAGTGTAATACTAGTCTTTTACGCATTATCAATGTCCAATCTCGATAATACTCTGACTATGGATATTTAATGATTTATCCTTCGTGGACTGATACTGTCTCATATCATTCTCAATCCAGGAACAAATCATAGGGACCTCCTATCATTTATATATCTTGGTGATCTAATCACAAATGATAAGAGAGCAATCTCCTTTGTCACATAGTTAATTTGTACAACAACACCGTGATCTGTACAAATAGTGATGCTATGGGTCATAATTGTCCAACAACGAAACATTTTACTCGTTGCCATGATTAAATCCATTTGTATAATGCTTGCTAATGCTGCATGTTTCATTTATGAAATATGGCAGCTGAACGTCAAAATCATTTTCCTTAAACGGAAACCTTTTGAAGGATGTTTACAACATCCTGACGGTTTTGTCGTACTAAAACAAGCAAACAAGGTTTGCAAGTTAATTCGATCCATTTATGGATTGAAGCAAGCATTGTGTTCTTGGAACCATCGTTTTGATGTAATCATAATGGTATATGATTTAATTCAAAATGAAAATAATTCTTGTGTATATGAGGAGGTTAGTGGGAGCACACTAAAAGTGATTGTCCTAAATAATGACGACATATCATTTATTGGAAATGACATTCCCATAATACAATCGGTGAAAGCTTGGCTTTCATGAAAATTCTCCGTAAAATACTTGGGAGAGACAACTTTTATTCTAGGAATAAGGATCTACTGGGATAGATCTAAAAGTTTTTGGCACTCTCCGAGAACTCGTACATTGAAATATATGTACGTGACCTGGTGTCTCATATGCTTTGAGCATATGGAGTCACAATCAAGCCAATCCAAGTGATGGTCACTGGATTGATGTTAAGAACATCCTTAAGTATCTTAGATGAACTAATGATGCTTTCTTAAACTATTGAGAAGGAGAATTTGAAGTGACTGGGTTCACTGTTGCAAGTTTCCTAACCGATAAAATGGATTATAAGTCGAATAAGGGTACTATATAGTTTGAATAACGGAACAGTGAGCTAGAAATCTTCCAAGCAAGATATAGTTGCCAAATAAACAATAAAAGCGGAATATTACTGCAGCTGAGGCAGCAATAGAAGCGATTTGGATCTATAATAATCCTAATAAGATTAGGTATAGTTCTGTTAGCGGCTGAGCTAGGCTACAGCACAGGCTAAAGAATTAATGGTCTCATCAACGATCCAAGTATATACTTCAACTATTCATCTGATTTGTTCGGATCATACATCGTGGAAATGTGATGATCATATAAATCGCATCAGATGATAACCTTGCAAATCCGCTGACGAAAGCAGTTTCTCAGCAGAAGTTTGAGCGACCTGTACATAGTTCAAGTGTAGGACACTTGAGTGATTGGCTATAGGCCAAGTCGGAGATTGTTGGACAATT
The DNA here is from genome assembly GCA_019454045.1 of Zanthoxylum bungeanum. Taxonomy (NCBI): domain Eukaryota; kingdom Viridiplantae; phylum Streptophyta; class Magnoliopsida; order Sapindales; family Rutaceae; genus Zanthoxylum; species Zanthoxylum bungeanum. The sequence continues at coordinate 113,501 of SKCR01030846.1, forward strand.
ATGACCCATAACATCACTATTTGTACAGAACATGGTGTTGTTGTACAAATTAACTATGTGACAAAGGAAATTGCTCTTCTATCATTTGTAATTGGATTACCGGGATATATAAATGATAAAATTCCATATGATTAGTTCCGGATTAATAAGATATGAGACAGTATTAATCCACTAAGGTTTAATCATTAAAACATCCATAGTCGTAGTATTATCGAGATTGGACATCGATAATGCGGAATAGACTAGTATTGCACATGTGCGTGTTATGGGAGCATAACGGAATAGTTCTCATATATTTGGGTATTGGATACTCATGCAAGTGTAATAAGAGGTTGTGTTTACCGATGGTACGGAAACAGCTTCGCTCTGGATAGACCCCTCGGAATTCCATTGGTAGTATGAATATGTGTCTATGGAAGTCCGAATCAAGGTAGGTGTATTTGGTCTTAACTTGAGACTTACATCACTAATACTTGCGACAATCAATATACTTTGGTTTTGGTCGTCCAGGGCTTTAACAGGTTCTGTGTACGTCTCTTCTGGGTATATTGAGAATCGTAGTGTATTGGGTATGATGTCAATATGGAAGTATCACTTCAGTCATATGGAGATGATGATCACGTAGGATAAGGAACTGGTACTCTTGTATGATGCAGCTATCAGGATAATATGACTAGGTCATGTTTATAGAGACTAGTTACCAGAGATCCGATATGTGCTTCGTACGGGGCAAACAAAATTCCAGCCCCAGGCCTAGCGCGTGACATCCGATACTGGATCGCAATATGCAATACTGTGTATACTACGCCTGATACAGATTACATATTCCTTTAAGAATATTTCTGGAGAATTGGGTAGGCACGGTGCTTTGCTAGAAGCCAACCATGTCTTTTAAATCGATAAAAACGTAGTACTAGGTACGTACGTGTTCGGATAGTCCGACGACCGGATTTACTACCAACATATCCAGGGATCTCACAGGTCGCTTCCCGAAGATTCACCGATGACGTATGTCTTAGACATAATTAATCTGGGATTAATTATAAGAGAGAGAAAATTAATCTAGGATTAATTATGGAGATATTTTATCTGGGATAAAATATTATTTAAAGAGAGAGAACGATTAATTTGGAGTTAATCGATAAAATAATATATTTGATATATTATACGAAATTAGATTTCGACGCGGAATTAAAATTGGATTTTAATTCGGGTAAATGAGTTAATTTAGAACTAATTCGCGAGCGACGTCAATAGTAATTTTGCTAGGCATAATTATTTAATTAAATTTGATTTAATTACGTCGCAATGGAAAATTCGTTAATTCGGAATTAACGAACCCGAGCCCGGAATGTGTTTGCGAGGCCACTCCGATTTTGAATCATGCGCGGCCCACAAGTCACATCGCTTGTCACATCACCTGTCACTTTAGTGATGGATGTCAAGTCACCTTTTGGTGATTGACAACCAATCACTATTCATGATGGTGGTGGTTGTGGGCAATAAATGTCATTTTGCCTCCAAAATTGGTTTTTTCTTTTTGGAAAAGCTTTTACCAAATTTTGTAAGGACTTTTGGTATATGTTTTTTGAAAACAAAATACCAAAAACACACAACACATCTCTCTCCATATTATTCCTCTCCTTGGCCGAATGGCCCTCACACATTCTCTACCTCTCTTAGTTTTTGGCTTGGCCGAAACTAGCAAGACACAAAGAAGAAAATTGTGGCAATTTTCTAAGATGCTAGCACATCCAAGGATTCATTCAAAGGTGATAGGGAAACCCATTCATGAGCTTGGAATCAACACTCAAAGCTTGGAGCTTGAAGCGCAACACAATGAGCACAATAAATAGGCTTGGCCGAAACTTCAAGGAAGAAATTTTTTTGTGTTCATCACATCGCAAAGCCGATCAAAGTGAGTATTTCCGCTACTTTACTTTGTTGTATTCGCATATTTCATTTGCTTAATATGATCTTGGTTTGACCTATAAAACCCAACAGTGTCAACATAAATTCTTTCAAAATATACTTTACAATTCCAAGTGTAAGTCTTAATGCGTAATTTTTAGATGGCATTCTGCCCATGATTCCAAAGTTTAAAAAAATATTTTAAGAACTTAGACATGCTCATTTTTTCGATAGACAAGATATTCTATCGTAATTCTGTCACAAACCTTCATGATAGAAAATATTCTATCATAATTTTATCACAAACCTTCATGATAGATAATTTTTTGTCATAAGTTTATCATAAATTTCCTAATATAAAATATTTTATCATTAGTCTATCAGAATATGTGATAAAAGATTTTTTCACAGAAACCATCACGAATTATCTGTCAAGGTATGCCAGTTTTCTCATAGTGTGTCCAATTTTCGGTGGTGACTATGGGAGAGAAAAAAAGAAATCAAGCATAATCTCGGGGCCTAATGCGTTTCAACTGCGTGAGACAATTTCCCGTGAAGAGTTCATGCGGAAATCCCTACACCCACCTCTTGTAGTTGCATTTTATGGCGGATCTAATTCCTGAGTATTCTCTATTCTTTTGAGTGATGCCTCATAGAGCTTGACCTGCTCTAAATTGTTTTCGGAGAGTATCGGTCCTCATGGTTTTTGTGGTGTGTATCAGATAAAGGCCTATTATCAGCCATAAATTGAAACATGACTTTAGTTAAATAGTCTCTTCGATCTTCAAGATACATCTTTATTTTCCTCGAGCCATATTTCTTTGTACCTCCGATGGGTGTTTTTGGTTTTATCGAGCCCCTTCTTTTTTGGAGCTGATTTCTTCCCATTAGAATTACATCTTCAATTACCTTTCTGAAATAGTCATGTTCTTTTATCTACTTCTTTCTTTCCTCTTTATGTTCTTCCTTGATTCTCATTCCTCATTCTTGTATAGATATATCATCATGGTTGTTTACATCAACATTGTGTAATCCATAATTTTTGTCTCATTCCATCTTCTTAAATATTTATTCTCTTTTTATACAAGATCTCCATAGACAATGCAAACTGCTGAAACTAGATTTTCATTTTGAATGAAAATGAGAGAATTTACTCTAAGAACCAATTTCGAACACATAAATTTATTTGGTTGCAGAAAAAATTCGCACAAAAAAATATATTAAGAGCACGAGAATTGAAATTGAATTGTTGTGTTTCTAGACCTCAAATTTTATAGTCGTTACTAATATCTGAATCTTTATTGGAATTATCATGCCTCATTTGTGTCATGTTTGGATTCCTTCTCCTCATAGGATATATTGCTACTTGTCTTTATTATAGTCAAAATTGTACTCTTCTTGATAGAATTAAGACACTAGTGTGTGGTCATCAGGTCGGGTAATCTGTACAAGCGAAGCGGGGTTTACCATTATACCTACGACCTCAACGACCACGACATTACTGGGCTCGTAGCCCTTAAAGGGTACGGATAGCTCACAGAGGACTAACCTGAGGATGATGGAGTCGCCATCCAGTATAAGATACTGAGAATAATTTAAGGTTGTACTACACCCTTCGCAAGAGCCGACCTTAAACCCGTTTGGGTTCGGAATGGTCACTTACTGATGCCAGTATAATTATAACATCCCAAATTTTTGGAATAGTTCTGGAAGGTTCTCGGTTCAAAGTTTAGATCTCGGAACAGAATGTTATTGGAGAATACAAGTTTGAGTGTTGAAAAATATTAGTCGAAATATCTTGAAGTTGTGTTTCGAAGCTTTGTAAATCACGTAATTCGAGAGGGCCGTTTACACGTATTTTTGGAATATTTTTATTTGAGGAAGATTTGATATTTCGGCTATAGAAATAGCAAACCAATCCCGATTGAGCTGTTTTTTAATTCGTTAGAAATATTTTTCGAAGACGAATAATTTTCGTGTTGAACACTTTTTGAAATTTGTACTAGAATGGTCTCCAAAATATAAATATCTGAAAGAGCCCAAGTATAGAGACCTGGATGCCATTTCGTGATAATGTCCTATAAATACCCAAAATTTAACTAATTATAAAAGAGCATAAAGTTTTCAAAGCAGCCTTACTCAACCTCATCAATGTTTTGGTCCGAGAGAGTCTTAAGGCCATCGGCCAGCATTTGGCCACCGCCGTCCGGCACACCGGTGGGTTTAGGATTGTCCGGCCACCGTGCGTCCATTGGTGGCCGACGGAGGCCCTGAAGTCGCCAAAAAATGGTGAGAGAGAAGGAAAGTCTCATTCACATCAAAGCTTCGATCCCAGCTCGTTGTTTTATTTCACGTGTCGAGCCACCCACCAAATCGAAGCCCTCAATAGTACTATAAGATGGCGGTGATGGTTTCTCTGATCCGTGCTCGTTGGCATACCAAATGAGGCAAAACCAAAGTACTATGTGGGGTTGTGTAGCTCGGGTGCTCCACATGAAATTCCGACCACACTAGCGCGTTCGTGAGCTCATTTTGAGTCTATTGGTGGTCTCAAAAGTTTGGTAAGAGTAGTATCGTATAGTAATGTATTGGCATATATTGAATTGGATTAGTTGGAATGTATCAAAAATGTACTATTAGTAAAATTTAGGTGAAATCGAAATGAATTGGATCGATCCGGTAGGATTAGCCAGTTTCCGGTAAAATCAGATTTCACATGTGTTTATGCTTTGATGAACGAAATTGTAGATATGAGTTAACTATGATGATTTTATGATGTGTAGATGGTTTCAAAAAGTTTCGGAGGGTCTAGAATCCTTCTGTAGCGTTATCGAAAGCTTTTGTAGAAGATTTTTTGAAAACACGTAATTTGCATATTTGAGCTACTGAATTGATATAGAATAGTGTATAATAATGTAATATAAGTATTAGATGTGTTCTGAGTGGAATGGGATGGACCTGAAAAGTTTCAAATTCATCTGCAATGTTTTCGGACTTTTAGAAAGATTTTCTAAATTTTAGCAAGAAAATGAAACTAGTGCTATAGATATGTTATATTCGATGTTTTAAAAGTAAGGAAATTGAAATCGTTGAAAACATATTATTTTGGGTGTTCCGAGTAGATCTATAAGTTTGTATAGTTAAGTCAAGAATTATATATATCATCGGTTCTAATTATCTTCGCCGCTTGTTTTGACATATTTGACTTGGATCATAAGTGTTCGTGAGACGATATAAGTATTCCAAGCAATGTATACAAACATTGGATGTTGTTGTTCGTATGTGTGTGTAAGTATGTATATCTATATAGAAATATATATAGTTCAAGTGTCTAAACCAGTACGGGTTTGAGATGGTTGAAGCCACGGGAATGGGTGGTTTGGTTCAACAATATATAATCGTACATTATAGATACATAAATATATATATATATATAAATACTAAGTTAAAAGTATGTTGTTGATGTGTATGTGATACGATTTCAATGTGAATCGATATACGAGCCGATTGGGAATTCTTAGTAACCTTGAAACATATTGTGTGATGTGTCTGACCAATAGGCTTCTTGTTGAGTGATGATGGATAAATAAGTGTTTTGTGATGTATCTAAACCGTGAATGGATGTTTCTCTTTTTTTTGTTTTTATGATATTCTTGTTTCATGTCCTTACGCTACTTTTGATTGATGTTTTGATGATATTGATGGTTTATTATTTTTAAATGATCAATAAGTAAAGACTTTGGAAAACTTGTTTTGATCGTTAACTATAAAGAAATTTTTTTGCCTCGACGCTTGTTTATATGTTGATATTTTATGATTATAATTATGTTTCTGTCTAGACGCTTATTAAAGAAATGTTTCTGCCTCGACGATTGACCTATATTTTCAAGTTTTATGTTTTAACTCTATGATTCCATCCAGACACTTGATGATATGTTTCCATCCCGGTGCTTGACTTATGTTTACATGATTTATGGTTTATAATTATGTTTTCGTCGGGACGCTTGTTATGGGGACCTGACCATCGAAAAATGGTTAGCCCACTACTTTATCGATATGGTCTTGTCCGTACATTGTCTGATCTGAGCGCGTGACGCAGACAGTGGACGCTTGATAAGTGTTCTGCAAGGTTTGTTTTCATGAAAATTATTTTGAATGATATGAATTCGATTTTCGCTCACCTTCTCAAAAATTCGTTTTTGACTAAGACATATTTAACATTTTGGAAAAGAGTGATGTCAAAAGAATTATATTTTGAATGAGATACATTTGATTTTGTTCATGATACGATATGATATATTTCCGCCAAAGCGCTTTTACTATGATTCATGGTTTTTGAATCTGTTATGGCGCTTATTTAGGGTTCTGTCCAGCTATAGTGGATCGACTGGCTACCCTTTATGGACATGAGATTAATTCATTCATTGTCCGGTCTTTGCACACGATTAGGACATTAGACGATTTTTATGTTTCTTCCTAGTTGAGTGGTCATGAACACTTGATAAGGTTTTATGAGAAATGGGATTTCGGAAATTATTTGTTTGCAACAAAAGAGTTTTATAAACAGTTTTCAAAATGAATTTAAAGTGAATATTTTATGTTATCTGTTTGATGATATATAGAATGTTGGTGTAGAATCCACATTTGTAAAGAGTAATGAATGGATGTATTGTGGTCGCTTGCCTCTTCTGAATTTGATGACGTATGCAATTTTCTTGCGCAAGAGTTTGTCTTCGTTATAAGTATATGTGTATGGGTATTGAGTGACGAATTGTAGTGCAGAAGTTAGTACATATATAAGTTTATGACTTAGTCTTAAGTTCTTAAGTGTTTTCGAGGGATGCGTATATTACTGTTGTCAATTATGCGGCATTTTATTTGTTTGAATATGTAGATGAATGTGTTAGTGTGGAAGTGTTTTAGGTATGTATGTTTTGTAAGTGAAAGATATAAGAGTCAATAAAAGATAAGTTTCTCTGAAACTATACAGGTATGAATATGTGTTAGATATTTGAATATTTATTGAATGGTATGTTTTGACTTGGGCACAGAGCTTGTAGATTGATGATATGGTTTGAATTATTTTGAGTTTGGACCAGAGGTCTTATTTTCCTAGTTGATATTTGTACAGGTCTTTTAGGGTGATGGACAGCGATCTAAGTTTTCCATTTTTAGGACGCGTCATGTCTTTTTTTCGTTAGGATTGAGGCCTGGGGAGATTGGTTATTCATGTTTCCTGCCGGTAACATCTTGTCTCAGACGGGGTGTTACAATAATACTCAGGTTTGAAAAGAGGTTTAGACATGTCTTATAATGCAACATCATATAACAACAATTTAAAGCATACTATGGTGCAATCATTAATAATAAACACAATAAGATAGAAATATAGATAGTTACAAATGTCCAGAAATTATTAAAGTAACAATAAAAACTAACTAAACAGAACATGGTGCATATCTCGCTGAAGCCTGGCCAGATATTTTCAGTGTAATTAATGTCTGGACGAACTTAGTTCAAGTCTGGCTAAATATTCTTTGTGAAACAAAGTGTAAAAAAACATACATAGAAACAGTAATATGAAGTGATAATAACATAACAGTAATAAAATAATCATAAAATAGAGATAAAAGTAATGAAACAATAAAAATTAAACAAGATAGTGTTAGACAGTAATGACCCATAGCGTCACTATTTTGTAAATGATATTGTATTATTGTACAAAATAACTATGTAGTAATGAAATTGCCTTTTACCGTTTTGTAATTTATTTTTTACTTTGATAAATAAATGGTAAGTCCCTATGATTAGTTCCGGATTGTGATGATATGAGACAGTATCAATCCATAAAGGTTTAATCATTAAATATCCCTAGTCGTAGTATTATCGAGATTGGACATCGATAATGCGGAATAGACTAGTACTGCACTCGTGCATGTTGTGAGGGCACAACGGCATAGTTCTCATATATTTAAGTATATGATACTTATGCAAGTGCGGTAGGAGGTTGTGTTTTTTACCGATGGTACGGAAAACAGCTTCGCTCTGGATAGACCCCACGGAGTCCCATTGGTAGTATGTCTGCGTGTCTATGGGAGTCCGCTTCAGGGTAGGTGCATATGATCTTAACCTGAGACTTGCATCGCTAGTACTTACGACAATCGGTAAACTTTAGTTTTGGTGGTCCAGGGCTTTAACGGGTTCTGTGTACACCTCTTCTGGGTTTATCGAGAATCGTAGTGTATTGGATGTGATGTCAAGATGGAAGTATCACTTCAGACATATGGAGAAGATGATCGCGAGGGATACAGAACTAGTACTCTATAATGGTTGCAACCATCGGATAATATGACTAGGTCAGGATATCCGATTCAAAGAGACTGGTTGCTTGATGTCCGATATGTGTATCGTACGGGGCAGACACATCTCCAGCCCCAGGCCTTACATGTGATCATCCGATACTAGTTCAATATACACTATACTACGGTATGCTACGCCTGTTATAGATCTAATATTCCAGTAAGAATATTTCTAGAGAATTGGGTAGGCATGGCGTTTTGCTAGAGGCTAACCTTGTCTTGTAAATCGGTAAAAACGTAGTACTTGGTACGTACGTGTTCGGATAGTTCGACAACCGGATTTACTGCCAACATATCTAGAGGTCTCTTGGGTCGCTTCCCGAAGATTCACCAATGACGTATGATTCAAACTCGATTAATCTTGGATTAATTACGGAGAGACTTTATCTTGGATAAAGTACTAAATAAAGAGAGAGAACGATTAATTTGGAATTAATCGTGAAATTATTATATTCGATATAATAATCGAAATTCGATTTCGACGCGAAATTAAAATTAGATTTTAATTCGGGCAAACGAGTTAATTTAGAATTAATTCGTTAGCGACGTAAATAATAATTTCGCTAGGCGCAATTATTTATTTAAATTCGATTTAATTAACGTCGCGACGTAAGTTCGGTATTTCGGAAATATCGGACCCGAACGCGTGAGTGCACGTGGGCCCACTTTCATTTGGAAACGTGTGGGGCCCACATGACACATGTCATTATTTGCATTATTTAATTATTGATGTATTGCATGGAGATAGTGTACAATGCACTCAAGGGTTTTGCATGGAAATTGAGTGTTTGACACTCTAAGCCTTTGCATGGTTTGTGTCATAAGTTTATTATTATTTAATAAATATTATGGCATAAATATAAATTGATTTTTGTAACAAAAATCATATCTCTTCTCCTCTCAAATTACCGAAACAGTGAGCAAGTTTTGGCTCTCTCCATTTCTTAATTTGTTTTGTGGCAAGACTAGAAGAAAGTGTACAAGTTTGGAACTTTAATTCACAACTTTGGCTAGCACCATCAAGGGATCATACAAAGGTGTTATGGAAACTCATCTTAGAGCTTGGAAGGATCAAACATTGCTTGGAGCTTCTCTTTTCACCTTGGCACTTGGCCGAAACCCTCACTGCACAAAGGAGGAAGTTTTTTTTTCATCAACGCATCCGCATTCCGATCTTTGTGAGTATGATTCCGCCATACTTCAATATTGTTCATTCTTTATATATATTTTGCTTGTGCTTTTGATCTTGGGACATGGATTAATTTTTCCAACAGATAGGGTACATGTCTCATAGATATGTCTGAAGTCAGGCCAGACATTATTTCATATCATTAATGTCCGGCCGGACTCCAGATATGTCCGGTCAGATATTTTACGTAAACCATGATAGAGATAGTAGTAAATAAAACGGTAATAACATAATAATAATAACATGGCAATAGTGAAACAGAGAAAATAGCAACAAAACAGTGAAACAGTAATATCGTAATAAAAACAGTAATATGGACGAATGTTTTTAACATTTGTTCGAATATTTCTTTGACAATTGTGCATGTTCGGTCGGACAAATATCAAGTCCGGTCAAAGATATTATGCCAGAACATAAACATAAACATGCATAAATAAAGATTAAGGAGCCACCATGTTGTACCTTAACTGAACCGACGGTTCTGGTTCCTGCTGAAAGAAGAATCAAAACCAAACCATACAGTATATGGTTCGGTTCAGTTCTGGTTCAGAATCAGTTCCTGAATCGGATCGTAGAACCTGTTCCGGAACCGAAATCGAATTATAAGTAAGGATTTGACCAAATTTATTTTGTTGTATACATGATTTATTTTATTCATATATAAATTAATAATCTCATTATATATCAATGACTAAATTATGAGTCCTTTATAAATATGATAGGAGTGTTAAACATTCATGAACTTATTTTAGTTAAACAAATACATAGAATAATGATAATTCATAATTTTGTAATTAGGTAATATTTATATAATCACAATACATAATATTAATTTAAATATTTCTGGAAAAAAATTAACAATACGTTGATAAATTAATTTTTTATTAATTAAAGTATAAATTAATAAATATTAATTTAAATATTATCCTCATTAATTAATAAATTTTGTTCGTTTTGCGGTTCGGTTCCGCAGCTCGGTTTCAAGTTTCGATTTCGCGGTTCAATTTGGTGGTTCGGTTCTTAAATTTTGAATAACCGGAATCAAACCGGTCCTTCGACGGTTTCGATTCGGTCGGAACCGCCGAATAGTTGATCGATTGGTTCCGGTTCTGACCCGATTAGGTTTCGGTCCAGTTCACAGTTTGAAATCAAACCGCGGTCAGGGCTACCTTAAGTGTAGCTGACTCGGAATGTACCTTTGTAAGGTGGACGATTATCGGATTACTCGCCGGACAGGGGAAACTCCAAGGAATTTTTGGGATTCTTTCACATTTTTTCTCTCTCAAACACTCTCTCATATTTCAGGACTAGATCTTTTCAAGCTAGGAACTTAGGTTCAGACTTCTGGCTTTCCCCCAAGATTTCATATTTGGTCCCTTGTACAAGATTTTAGGTTCTATTTATAGTGCTCAAATTAGATTGAAAATGGAATGGGAAATCAAATCCCCAATGATTCAAGTGATTGCTAATCTGCATTGTCAGCTATCGCTCGATCTATGTCTGGCCAGATATTTATTTTGAGATATATGTTCGACCAGATATTAATCATATGTTGTGATTTTAGTAATTGAAAATCTCTAGACTCGCTAACAACTTCATAGATGTCAGGTCAGATATTTATTTCAAATATATGTCTGGCCGGACATTAATCAGATTATGTGATTCCAGTAATTGACAATCTACATACTCACTAACAGCCTGTCATATGTCCGACCTGATTTAGGATTTCAAATGTATGTTCGGTCGGAATTTATGGACTGAGAAAGGTTTGGTCGAACATAGGTTATGTGTAGTTGGACTCGGCTATTTTCAGAATTCTCCGAAGTTTTTTACTCTTCTGGCATTTAACCTTGCAACTTTCCAAACCTTCATATGATGCCCCCATAAGAGATTCATCATCAGATTATGGGTAAAAATGCAATGTCTACATAGTCATTACCTTGTTATGGTCTCACCAAACCCACATTGATGACAACCCTTCGAAGTTGAGGTGAGCTAACAGGTTGTGCTTAAGGTTTAAAGGCTTCGGGGTTAGCATTGGTTATTTACCCTAGATCCAATAGGGATAAATATGTAATTTTATATTATTATATTGATTAATAAATTTGGCAATTTATTTATAAGTATTATCTATAAATAATTTTGATTATTTGTAACATAAAGTCCTTAGAATGACGATTAAAGGAATTAAATTAAGTTTAATTTATGAGATCCCATCATTCTTAAAAGTTCCCGATCACAGGATTATCAACACTAGGACATTGATAAGTCCAGTTTAGATCAACATATGTTATGTCTATTTCCTGGGAGAAGAAAGGTAGATGATCTCATAAGCTACTAGTAAAGGTGGTCACTTAATCTAATATATGAATGCTTGTTGGAGAACAAGCACATGGAACTTACCTGCTTGAGAACCTATATGGAGTGTTTTCCACATGTTTATAGGAATTCTCTTAGTTACAATAGTATGACTAATCCTTAGACTTGGGGTCTCCATAATACCTTTTATGTGGATGATATATGCTTTGATATTACAACTCTATATTCCATAGTAATATTGTGCATAGGGTCTTGATTGGGTAATATGAAAAGAACACAAAAGTTAAGAGGGATCAATAAAGGATTCTTCGCTCTGGATGACATAGAGTCGATATCCTAAGAGGCGCAATTTGACATAAGTGATAATATAAGTCCATTGCCATGGCGAATTCTGAAATGAGTTATATATATATATATAGACACACACACAATCAACTTAAGTCAAAGTTCTAATAGCCATGATTTAATGGAGTAGACATTTCTCATACTCTAGAATCATTGGCGAGATATGTATGAGGCGAAAGGATTGAATTATACGATAATCATTTACATAATAGGTTTTACTAAAGTTAGTATTCTTTCTTAATTTGGGGTCATGATGCATTGCTAGTTGCCGCTCTTGATCAATGGAAATTTATTTTTTAATTAATGAGTTAATTGAGGATAAATTAATTCGATTAATTTATGTAGACTTATGAAGTCTATAACTATTTGCATTGCCAACATAAAAAAGAATCTAATGGGTTACACACTTTAAAGTATTGATGATTAAGGATAAATTATGTAAAATTAAGTTTTATGAGTTAAATGTTAAATTCTTAAACTTATAGGGCAAATTCATAATTTCAAAAGATATAGATAAAATGCAATTCTGGAAATTTTGGGCTAAAATACAAATCTGAAAATTATGGGTTGTTTGGTAATTTCAAAAAATACATGGGTTATTTATAATTCTAAATATATAGGTGTTGAAATATAATTAAGTAAAGTGTTTGTATTAAATTATAATTTCATATTTATAGTATCATAATTTGATTAGGATTGATGAATTTTATTTAATTAATTTAATTAAATAAAATGATAGATAATTATTTTATTTAGGATGGATTATGATTCCTATTTTAATAGTATTAAATCTTATCCTTATTTAAACAATCCTAATTTAATTGGGAACAAAACAATTCAAATCAAAATCTATAAATATCCTTTTCATGCTAGTCATCAACGTGAGAGTAAGAAGAATTTGGTGGGAAATAAATTTTTGAATTTCATTAATTAAAGAATTTTCTTTTAATTAATAAAAGTAAAATTTTTTATATGTAAAATTCCATAATTCCCAAAAAGTATGGGTGGGCATAAAAACTGAAACTGATCTAATTGAACCGAAAATTTTGGTTCGGTTCGGGTTGACGGTTTATGTTCGATTTTAGTTTTTGTTAAATCGATCGGTTCAAGATTCGAACCGAACCGATGAACCGATCGATTTAACGATTTAAAGAGAAAAGCAAATTCTATTCTTCATTCATATTGAATTTTTGGTGTTTAATGCTTGTTTATGAAGTGAGATTTTGGTTTTTTCGTTTGTTTAGTCGAGGAAGTAAGAGACAAGTGAGAAAATTTTAAACCCCAAGCCTTATATGTTCTTATCGTTAGTGTATATATGTTCATGGGTTTCGGTCGGTTCCATTTTGAGCAGTTTTGAACCAAAATCGAAAGCCGAAAACTGAAACCGAACTGAACGGTTTGGTTTGGTTCCAGTTTTCAGTTTGAGTTCGGTTCCAACAATAACGAATCGATCAGTTTTCGGTTCGGTTTGGTTCACTCCAAAACCGAACTAAAACCGGTTCTTCCCACCCCTACCCCAAACGTCTCTTACCTTAAGCTTGTACTAAATAAAACATACTTATATAATCTTGAATTTTAGATATCCAAAATCCTTAATTCTCTACTTTGTGTGGATATCGTTGAAGGTCATATTTTTTAGTGGCTCTGAAGATTATACGAAGAGTGAGTCGATGATTTATTTCAAATTCCATTGACAATAAAAACTTAAGATAAGATCTTTTTATATGGTTGTTAATATAAATAATATCATGAAGTATGTAAATTATTAAGTTATTAGATTGGAAATTTAAATTTAAAATTTATGAATTTTAAGTTTCTACCGCATATTATATATTAAATTTCAACAGTTAGGCCTAAAGTCTTATGTTGAAAATCCTCCGCCAATAATATTAATATTTGCGGGGCCTTTTCATAGAATGAGATCGGTTGCCTAACTCGCCTGTGAGAGGAGCCAGAATTGGCAATGGCTGAAAAATAACGGTGGTGGACTCGAAAATGGAGAAAGGAACTAATCAATGGAGGCTACCAGTCTTAGCCATCATTAGGTAGAGAGTAGCTTTTATTCTTAAATGGCCTTGCTGATCGGACCCATTGATGAAATCTCTTTGGCAGTTCTTCAGCAGGCTCCACATTGGGACCAAATCAATATGGGCCTCAAGTTCCCTCATCAAACAAATTGACTTATGTGCCTCAAAAATCTCTGTCAAATGTCACTGTAAACCCTAGCTTGCTTCCTCATTCTATATATTACACGAATTGCCAAATGAAGATCGTGTAAGAAATAATAACATAATGGGATAAATGAACATTGCAAATGGTGAAACTGGTGAATTAAAAGATCATCATGTAAAGTTGTAGAAATATTGTATATTAATGGAGGCCAGTTGCGTGGTTCTAGAGAGAAGGGATACCATTATGGATAAAATCAATCATTGAACTTTGATTCTATTCAATGTTGAGTTTTTTATAAAATGTGATTGATAATTATTAGATAAGAATTCATTTATTATATAAATGCAAGCGTAAAAAAAAATGAAAACTCAACGAAACTCAACTCAAAACTCAAAACTGAGGTGAAATTGATTTATTAGAGTGATCCATTTCTTTTGTGGGTCCTTATCTTTTATATCAATGCTTTATAAGTGCTAAATGGTTCAATGGCCAAATGCTGAGAGAGAGCAAGAAACTCAAAACTCAAAAGGCCTTCTTCTCTAAATATGGCTTAGCTCTCAAAGCTTCGTGCCTCCCCTCACTCCCCCTTCCTTTCTTGCTAAGTGATGACGTACATATCTGCATTGAATTGAATATATATTTATTTTTTACGTATCAACTCATCAATCCTTTCACATAACACAAAAACAGGCACTTTGTTTACACTGCCCATCTCTTTTCTCTATTTTGCTTCCAAACAACAACTTTCACTTTGCCTCAAGCTTCCTTCGTTCTTTTCATTTTACTCCCTTGTTTTGGTTTTATGAGCATGATCCAAATAATCACTATCTCATATTCAGTTTCATCAACAAAATGAGGGAACCGCAAGCTTCACCCACTTCACGAAACTCACTTTTAAAGAAAATAAACGTCCAAGAAAATAACAACCAGACCCCCCAAGATTCCAAAAAGATCAAAAGAATGAGAGATCACTCAAACAAGCACCCGGTTTATCGGGGCGTCCGAATGAGAAACTGGGGCAAATGGGTCTCCGAAATCCGTGAGCCCCGCAAAAAATCGCGTATCTGGCTCGGTACTTTCCCTACAGCCGAAATGGCTGGACGTGCGCATGACGTGGCCGCTTTAAGCATCAAGGGAAACTCAGCCATTCTCAATTTCCCCGAACTCGCCGACTCACTTCCACGTCCTGTCTCTCTCGCCCCTCGTGACGTTCAAGCCGCTGCTGCTAAGGCAGCTCAGATGGAGAATTTTGATTCCACTTCATCTTTGGTTTCTGCCATGGATATGTCAACTGGGTCAGAAGAATTGAGTGAGATTGTTGAGTTGCCGAGTTTGGAGACGAGTTCTGATTACAACTCTGCCGAGTTGAGAAATGAGTTTGTGTTTGTTGACTCGGTAGACGGGTGGATGTACACACCGCCTTGGTTTCAAAGCGTTGAAGATTGTAGTAATAATGGGTATGGGTATGCATCTGATCATCAGCTTGGACTGTTGCCGCCAGAAAACAGTGTTTTTGCAAATAATTTCCGAGAAGGTTTGTTGTGGGAATTTTGAAAATGCAAATGTGAATTGTGAATGTGTGTGAAATAATTTTTTTTTTTTTTTTTTTTTGTTTGTTTTTGTTTTCTTATTTTGGGTTTCCAAGTTTGAAGCTCGAGCCCTTTCGGTTTTTCTTGTAGGGATTAAGCTAGAACTAGAACAATCTCCATTTCTTTTATTTCTCTTACTCGAGTTTCAATCATGTAACCTCTTAAGTCTTAAATGACTGATCTAACTGTAGGATTTAAAAATGTCATAAATTCCTCTACTGTGTTTGGTACGTGCTCATTAAAACTCCGACTCCTCTCCTGCTTCCTGGGGCGGTTCAAATTTTTTTTAAAAGTTTTAAACAAAAAATTTGGTGAGATTTTATTAATTATAAATATTTTTAAAAAATTATATTATTTATTTTGAAAATAAAAAATATCAAAGTAAATATTTATTAAAATATAATAATTTAATAATTTAAATAATTTTATATTATAATTAATTAATCAATTAAGAAATTTATTTTAACATGAAATTAATAATAATTTCATAATATATTTAAATTTTTATACGACCTTACATGACTGTCTAAATTTGATTATTGATCGACTCACCTATCTTCCTTCAAGCAACAAACTTCTCTAATTTATTTGTAGGTTTGATTTTCCTCTTTCTTTTGAATTTTGAATGAAATGTGTAGGACATGGCGACATGCAATCCAATACACCATATAAAATGAATTAAATAAACAAATTCTATTCTAGAATTCTGTGGATTGCTTTTGGGTATTGGCTGGAGCTAGTGTTGGAATCTTCGGGAAGATTTTTTTGTAAATCACAAATCAATTGATTCCTAATTTTTTAGGTAAAAAGTTTAAATTATGAAAAATTATTCGGAATTTTAATTTGATTTTTTATTCGGAACAAAAAATTATCTCAATTCTTAAAAAAAATTTAATCAAGATAAGAAAATTATCTCGAATATTATATTAAATAATATAAAATCCCGAATACTATGGATATTTCAGATTTTTTTACCGTCTATTGGGTGCAAGAGAATGATAAGCTCTCCTACTCTATCATTGGGGCATGCCAAAACAGGGAGGTGATATATCATGTTTCGAGTGTATACGTCATCTCTTTCACAACAGTTGGGTCTCATACAGTTGTGGAACCCGGCTATTGTGAGAGAGATAGCATATACGCCCGAAACATAATATAATTTTTCCAAAACAGGCAGGGAAGTATGTCACTATTCACTATAATCACTACTGTTATGTATATATAAGTCCTTCGTCCCAATGAGTGTGGTTTGGTGGTGTAGAGTTCAGGATCTTATCTTGAGGTCCTGGGTTCGAATCTAGGGAGTACGTTTCTTATAAAAGTTGGTGACAGCCAGAAATCTTACATGCTCCGTTGAAGCACGAAATGAGTGGTTTGATGGTGAGGTTTCCAAAGATTTCAATATATATATTTTGGGTCTATACTAATTTAAAGGAATAATGACACCCATTCACTCTTTAAATTAATGTTATGATATTTTGTTCCTATAAATTCGAAAATATCAATTTTAGTACCTACCGTTAGCAAATCCATCAGATGTAACTTTGACTGATTTTGACTTTGGATAAAAGACTTCAATACCCCCATAAAATACAAAGGATTAAAATTTACAAAAAAAAAAAAAAAAGGTTAACAGCTAAACTTAATAAATAAATTTAGTATTTCAAAATGATACATTAAATTTGTAAATAAATCAATTTAGTCCATATTCCATACACATAAAATTTGTAAATTTTTAAGTAGTTATTTTTTGATGCTGTAAAATGAAAATATTTTTAAGTTCACATACTTTTATTGAAATATTTTTATTAAATTTGATATTTTAATTCCATTAATTAGAAATAGTTAATATTTAAATATAACTATTCTATTAACTGTTAAAAATAGTAATTATAAAATATTATAATTATTGAAAGTTTCCTGTTTTTGCACGGTAATTATATATTTTTATTATTTATGTTATTAAAAATTTACTTAATTTGTTTGTTAAATTTATGTGTTAAAGATGGTATTTTTGAATTTGCATTTGGGAGGGATTTAGGTGTCATTTTCCTTATTTTAATTTGTTTATTGTTGACGGCTGTTTTTAGTTTTAAGGGTAAATAAGAGAATTCACCTCTTGAACAAACTTCATTCAACGGTGAATTTGTTTGGTTAATGAGAACCGCACTAACTTGACAAAATACATATAAATCACAGAAGTAATGATTTACGTGGTTCAACGAAGAGTGGCTCCAACCGACGTCTGTTAGGGTTGGTGTTCAGAATGCCAATCTGAAATGTATTTATGTCCGATTCATAAATACGGGAAATTCCATTTTCCATAATATTACTTATTTAATGGTAGAACCTCTTGTCTTTTATACACATATTCGATCTAATTACGATTAGATTGAAACTAAATATGGTTTAGTGATACGTGTATATTAGACAAAGACCTAGGATTTACAATGTAGTGCGCAGTTACAACATAGTTTGTAATTGACATTGGGAAGCGTGACTATAAGATGTATATATTTAAATAAAGTTCATGGTCAAGATTTACTAACACGGGTCGGTTAGTAAAATCCGCTGAGACCAGTACATGTCGTGTATCGTGACTTAGTCTGATGGTTTATCCCAATGAACCATGAGTCTCGGGAGACTCGTATAGACATGTAGGTGTTTATTTGATAGACACTGAATGAGTCACTGAAGATTTCTTAATAAATGGTACACCAACGTCAATTGGAATCTTCTCGAGTTGAACGAGCATAGTGGTTCTTCGACTTGAGATACCACTGTGGATATATGAGTTATCCTCCACACTTTGATGGCAGTCACGTCACCGATCTATTTAAATCAGACCTCCGCATGTTTGTTGGGTGTGGACTGATGCTCATGATATCCTGTGCGTATCAAGATAGAATATGTCAGTCCTGTGTACAGGGCATAAGCATCTTTCACGTGTTTGCGATCTAGTAAATTCATGGCTGTGGTATAACATCGGAAATCAGTTCCGAGTGTTATTTAGAGATCGTAAATTGAAAGTCGACTATATTATACCGAACGGATTTGACGTTCTTATCTATATCACAAGTATAATATGGATAGCCTGTGACAGAGAGATTATACGTATGCAATGACCTCGACTTGCATAGTTTAGCGAGATTATCTGTGGTCGTCATAATTCATGAGTGGGTGAATTATGAACACAAAATTGGATTTCGTGACGGATAAACCTAAACTTAGAGAGTCCCACAATATGAAGTGTACTCGTTGAGCACTTGGGCAACGCGTTATGAATAATACAGATTATTCATAATACTTCACCGGATTAAATGAGTTAATTCGGATCGTTTAATTGGTTAAACGATAACACATGCATAAGGGCATTTTTGGTCAATCGTAATTAATATGTATTTGTATTTGATACAAAATTTGATTTGATACATATTAATTATTTTTCAAATGAGATTTTGACACATGCCATTAATATATGTATTTGTTATTTAATGTAAATAAAAATACATATATAATAATAATTATATTAATTAATTATTTACATATTTAATTGTTAAATATTTGAATAGTTAAATAATATCAATATTTCATAAATGTTATGAAATATGTTTAATTATTATTGGAACACATGACATGATTTAATTAAACTTTATGAGTGCAATTATGATTGGTTAACATAAAGTTTAATAAAATTTAATTGGATTAAATTTTAAAATTGACCAAAATACCCTTGTATAAGTCGGCTAAGGCTTTTTAAAATGAAAAAAAATTATTTTCTCTCTCATGAAGCTCCCATGGCCGATCATCACCATACCCAAAAGCTCTAAAATCTTGTTTGATGAAACAAAGAAGAAAGTGAAGAAAAATTCAAGAAAAGCTTAAGGATAATTGGAGATTAGAGGTCATCTTTATCATTCTTGAGTTTAGAAATTTATTTCATGTTATTGAATTGTTAGAATGGTTCTAGGGTTTACTTTCCTCTTATAAATTTGGGCTTCTGGATTTGGAGGATGAATTGGAAGGATTTGAGCATGTGTGAAGTAGTATTGGATGATATTATTGTAATATTGATTCAATTTTGTCATTTGATGATATGTTGTCATTCTAGAGTGTTATGACCACTCTTGTAATGCCTAGAATTGTTCTTGAGTAGTTCATGTGTGGTGACTTTGATTGGTGTTTTGATTAATTGGATTAATATTGAAATATTGGATTTAAAGCATGAAAATTGGTGTTTTTGTATTCTGGATCAGATCTAGAAAAACAGCGAATATGTTGATGAAATTGATGTCATTTGAAGGTATTGGATGTGTTTGGGTATTGGAACAATTTCCGGAAATTATTTCGGAGTTGAAATAAGCGAAAACGGCGAAAAACGGCGTTACCGGGTGACTTTTGAGCCAACCAGGTGACGGCTATCTAAACAGTGAATTTGTCATTGTTCGGGCAGCCCATGAACTGCCTTAATACTATTGGGGCTGACCTGGGTAGCCCTCATGTGTATTGGGTGGTCGGTTCGGTCAAAAACGTGTTTTATGCCATTTTACGGAAAATCATTTTCGTAAAAGTTTCGCGACGTTTCATATATATTTATGTCTCTCTCATGAAGCTCTCATGGCCGATCATCACCATACCCAAAATCTCTAAAATCTTGTTTGATGAAACAAAGAAGAAAGTGAAGAAAAATTCAAGAAAAGCTTAAGGATAATTGGAGATTAGAGGTAATCTTTATCATTCTTGAGTTTAGAAATTTATTTCATGTTATTGAATTGTTAGAATGGTTCTAGGGTTTACTTTCCTCTTATAAATTTGGGGCTTTTGGATTTGGAGGATGAATTGGAAGGATTTGAGCATGTGTGAAGTAGTATTGGATGATATTATTGTAATATTGATTCAATTTTGTCATTTGATGATATGTTGGCATTCTAGAGTGTTATGACCAATCTTGTAATGCCTAGAATTGTTCTTGGGTAGTTCATGTGTGGGGACTTTGATTGGTGTTTTGATTAATTGGATTAATATTGAAAAATTGGATTTAAAGCATGAAAATTGGTGTTTTTGTATTCTGGATCAGATCTAGAAAAACAGCGAATATATGATGAAATTGATGTCATTTGAAGGTATTGGATGTGTTTTGGGTATTGGAACAATTGCCGGAAATTATTTCGGAGTTGAAATAAGCGAAAACGGCGAAAAACGGCGTTACCGGGTGACGGCTGTCTAAACAGTGAATTTGTCATTGTTCGGGCAGCCCATGAACTGCCCTAATACTATTGGGGCTGACCTGGGCAGCCCTCATGTGTATTGGGTGGTCGGTTCGGTCAAAAACGTGTTTTATGCCATTTTGCGGAAAATCATTTTCGTAAAAGTTTCGCGACGTTTCATATATATTTATGTCTCTCTCATGAAGCTGTCATGGCCGATCATCACCATACCCAAAAGCTCTAAAATCTTGTTTGATGAAACAAAGAAGAAAGTGAAGAAAAATTCAAGAAAAGCTTAAGGATAATTGGAGATTATAGGTAATCTTTATCATTCTTGAGTTTTGAAATTTATTTCATGTTATTGAATTTTTAGAATGGCTCTAGGGTTTACTTTCCTCTTATAAATTTGGGGCTTTTGGATTTGGAGGATGAATTGGAAGGATTTGAGCATGTGTAAGTAGTATTGGATGATATTATTATAATATTGATTCAATTTTGTCATTTGATGATATTTGTCATTCTAGAGTGTTATAAACACTCTTGTAATGCCTAGAATTGTTCTTGGGTAGTTCATGTGTGGTGACTTTGATTGGTGTTTTGATTAGTTAGATTAATATTGAAAATTTGGATTTAAAGCATGAAAATTGGTGTTTTTGTATTCTGGATCAGATCTAGAAAAACAGCGAATATGTTGATGAAATTGATGTCATTAGAAGGTATAGGATGTGTTTTGGGTATTGGAACAATTGCCGGAAATTATTTCGGAGTTGAAATAAGCGAAAACGGCGAAAAACGACGTTACCAGGTGACTTTTGAGCCAACCGGGTGACGGCTGTCTAAACAGTGAATTTGTCATTGTTCGGGCAGCTCATGAACTGCCCTAATACTATTGGGACTGACCTGGGCAGCCCTCATGTGTATTGGGTGGACTGGTTCGTCAAAACGTGTTTTATGCCATTTTGCGGAAAATCATTTTCGTAAAAGTTTCGCGACGTTTCATATATATTTATGTCTCTCTCATGAAGCTATCATGGCCGATCATCACCATACCCAAAAGCTCTAAAATCTTGTTTGATGAAACAAGAAGAAAGTGAAGAAAAATTCAAGAAAAGCTTATGGATAATTGGAGATTAGAGGTAATCTTTATCATTCTTGAGTTTAGAAATTTACTTCATGTTATTGAATTGTTAGAATGGCTCTAGGGTTTACTTTCCTCTTATAAATTTGGGGCTTTTGGATTTGGAGGATGAATTGGAAGGATTTGAGCATGTGTGAAGTAGTATTGGATGATATTTTGTAATATTGATTCAATTTATCATTTGATAATATGTTGTCATTCTAGAGTGTTATGACCACTCTTTTAATGCCTAGAATTATTCTTGGTAGTTTTCATGTGGTGACTTTGATTGGTGTTTTGATTAATTTGATTAATTTGAAAAATTGGATTTAAAGCATGAAAATTGGTATTTTTGTATTCTGGATCAGATCTAGAAAAAACGAATATTTTGATGAAATTGATGTAATTTGAATATATTGGACGTGTTTTTGGGTATGGGACAATTGCCGGAAATTATTTCGGCGTTGAAATAAGCGAAAACGGCGAAAAAACCGGCGTTACCGGGTGACTTTTGAGCCAACCGGGTGACGGCTGTCTAAACATGAATTTTTCATGTTCGGGCAGCCCATGAACTGCCCTAATACTATTGGGGCTGACCTGGGCAGCCCTCATGTGTATTGGGTGGTCGGTCGGCGGTCAAAAACGTGTTTTATGCCATTTTACGGAAAATCATTTTCGTAAAAGTTTCGCGACGTTTCATATATATTTATGTCACTCTCATGAAGCTCTCATGGCCGATCATCACCATACCCAAAATCTCTAAAATCTTGTTTGATGAAACAAAGAAGAAAGTGAAGAAAAATTCAAGAAAAGCTTAAGGATAATTGGAGATTAGAGGTAATCTTTATCATTCTTGAGTTTAGAAATTTATTTCATGTTATTGAATTGTTAGAATGGTTCAAGGGTTTACTTTCCTCAAATAAATTTGGGGCTTTTGGATTTGGAGGATGAATTAGAAGGATTTGAGCATGTGTGAAGTAGTATTGGATGATATTATTGTAATATTGATTCAATTTTGTCATTTGATGATATGTTGTCATTCTAGAGTGTTATGACCACTCTTGTAATGCCTAGAATTGTTCTTGGGTAGTTCATGTATGGTGACTTTGATTGGTGTTTTGATTAGTTGGATTAATATTGAAAAATTGGATTTAAAACATGAAAATTGGTGTTTTTGTATTCTGGATCAGATCTAGAAAAACAGCGAATATGTTGATGAAATTGATGTCATTTAAAGGTATTGGATGTGTTTTGGGTATCGGAACAATTGCGGAAATTATATCGGAGTTGAAATAAGCGAAAACGGTGAAAAACGGCGTTACCGGGTGACTTTTGAGCCAACCGGTGACGGCTGTCTAAACAGTGAATTTATCATTGTTCGGGCAGCCCATGAACTTGTTGGTTATTATCTAGGTCCCAAGATCAAACAAGACATGAAAACAATGTGTGAACACATCAACGGAGGTATCGGAATACTCACATCGATCGGTTGAGTCGATTTGAAGACGAATGAAGCCCAAAAGCCCACTGTTTTTGGCGCCACTGGCAGCAGTTCACTGCCCTCCAAATCTGAAATTTTGAGCTGCGAAACGGAGCTCCAAGCCTCGTCGAACGGATCCCGGCTCATGGGTGAACCTCCCTACCACCTTCGCAAGACTCGTATGTGCTAGCCTTGCGGTTTTTGCCACAAAAACCCAACTCTTGCTTCCCATTGCTCACGCCATTTTGGCTTCAAAACCAGTCCACATTTTCTGTTTGGGCGTGAGGAGAAGAGAGAAAAAGAGAGAAAGAAAGTTGTGTAATGTGTTAATGAAAAGCTTTTCTAAAAAGCTTTATATATTTTCAAGGAAAAATAATAAAACCAATTACTTAATTGATTTAAATAAAACCAAAAGTAAATGATTTTCCCTCCAAACACTATTACACCAACTTACATCAACTATTCACATGTCACTTTAATAAAGTGATGTGATGCAAGTCAATCCATCAATCCATCAATCAATCAATCAATCAATCAATCACTCAAAGTGACTTTTGATTTGACGCTTGATGTGACGATTGATTTGACGCTTGATGCGACTTGCGATACCGCACTTGAATTCGAAATACGAATGCACTCGCAATCACACTCGGGCTCGGGTTCGCTAATTCCAAATTAACGATTTTTCCGTCGCGTCGTAATTAAATGATTACGCCTAGCGAATTCACTATTCACGTCGCTAACGAATTAATTCTAAATTAATTCGTTCGCCCGAATTAAAATCTAACTTTAATTCCGCGTCGAAATCTAATTTCGTTTAATATATCGAATATATTAATTTACCGATTAATTCCAAATTAATCGTTATCTCTCTCTAGACGATATTTTATCCTAGATAAAATATCTCCGTAATTAATCCTAGATTAATTTTCTCTCTCTTCTATATAATCCAGATTATTCAAGAGTGCGAGTTGTGCGTCATCGGTGGATTATCGGAAGCGACCCATGAGATCCCCGGATAAGTTGGCAGTAAATACGGTCGTCGGTGTATCCGAATCACGTACGTACCAAGTATTACGTTCTACCGATTTACGAGACAAGGTCGGCTCCTAGCAAAGCACGATGTCTACCAAATTCTCCGGTCATATCCATTTAAGAATATTAAGATCTGTATCAAGCGTAGTATACGATTGTATTGTGCATATCGGCCCAGTATCGGATAGTCACGTGCTAGGGCTGGGGCTGGATAAGTGTCTGCCCCGTCCGAAACACATATCGGATGTCTGGTAACATAGTCTCTATAATCGGATATTCATGACCTGGTCACAATATCCCGATTGGATGCGCATCACTCAAGAGCACTAGTACCGTATCCTGCGTGACATCATCTCCACTATGACTGAAGTGATACTTCCGTCTTGACATCACACCCAACACACTACGACTCTCTGATAAACCCAGAAGTGGTGTACGCAGAACCGGTTAAAGCCCTGTACCACCAAGACCAAAGTCTATCGATTATCGTAAGTATTAGCGATGTAAGTCTCAGGTTAAGACTATACACACCTACCTTGAATTCGGCCTCCCATAGACACATAGTCATAATACCAATGGGATTCCGAGGGGTCTATCCAGAGCGAAGCTGTTTCCCGTACCATCGGTGAAACACGACCTCCTATCGCACTTGCATAAATATCTGATACTTATATATATGAGAACTATGCCGTTGTGCCCTCACAACGCACACAAGTGCAATACTAGCCTATTCCGCATTATCGATGTCCAGTCTCGATAATACTCCGGCTAGGGATATTTAATGATTAAACCTTTGGGGACTAATACTGTCTCATATCATTCTCAGTCCAGGAACTAATCACAGGGACCTCTCTTCATTTATATATATATGGTGATCTAATCACAAATGATGAGAGTGCAATTTCCTTGTCACATAGTTAATTTGTTACAACAACACAATGATCTGTGCAAATAGTGACGCTATGGGTCATTTTGTCCAACAATCTCCCACTTGGCACATAGCCAGTCACTCAAGTGTCCTACACCCGAACTATGTACGGTTCGCTCAAATTGCTGAGGAAAGGTTTTCGTCAGCGGATTTGTTTGATAATCGTCTGACGCGATTTATACGATCATCACATCGCCACGATGTGTGATCCGAACGAATCAGATGATATAGAAGTATATATCTGGATCGTCAATGAGACCTTCAATTCCTTAGGCTGTGCTGACGCCTAGCTCAGCTGCTAACAGAACTATATCTAATCTAATTAGATTTATTTTCGACCCAAATGGCTTCTATTGCTGCCTCAGCTGCAGCAATAATCCGCATTTGTTGTTTATTCGGCAACAGTTATCTTGCTAGGAATTTTCCAGCTCACTATCCCAGTGTTCAAACTTAATAGTACCGTATTATTTAATCGTTTGAAACTTGCAGCAGTGATCCCAGTCACTTCAAGTTCTCCTTCTCCATAGTTTAAGATATCATCTTTAGTTCTCTGAGATACTAACAGATTTCTTAACTTCAATCCAGTGACTATCACTTGGATTGACCTGATCGTGACTCCATATGCTCGAAGCGTATGAGACACCAATACAAGTACATTTTAAATGTACAATTTCCCAGAGAGTGTTAACAACTCCAAATCTATCCCAGTAGATCTTTATTCCTTGAATAAAGGTTGTTCTACTCCCCAGAATTCTACGGAAAATTTCTATGAAAGCCAAGCTTTCATCAATTGCTATATGGGAATTAACTGTCAGTGCGCTCTCCCACTAACCTCCTTATATACACAAGAATTATTTCGTTTTGATTCAAATCATAAACCATTATGATTGTTTCTAAACGTCAGTTCCAAGAACCTTATGCTTGCATTAATCCAAACATGGATCGAATAACCCGCAAACCTTGTTTGTCGGTTATACAAAATCGTCAGAATGTTGTAAACATCTCCAAAAGGTTTCCTTTTCAGGAAAGCGATTTTGATCTATAACTGACACATTTCATAAATGAAATACGCAGTTATCAACAAGCATCTTCAAAATGGATTTACCATGGCAACAGGTAAAAGGTTGAACCGTTA
The DNA here is from genome assembly GCA_019454045.1 of Zanthoxylum bungeanum. NCBI lineage: Eukaryota > Viridiplantae > Streptophyta > Magnoliopsida > Sapindales > Rutaceae > Zanthoxylum > Zanthoxylum bungeanum. The sequence goes on from SKCR01030846.1 coordinate 140,287, forward strand.
TTAACACAATGTTGATAACGATACCTTTCCGTCAAAAGCCCAGCTTTGTACGTTGGTATGTTGCCTTCCATGTATGTCTTCCTTGAAGACGTTTAATGTACCAATAGGCACAATGCCTTGTGGTACAACACTAGTATCCAAAATAGTTGTTATACATGGAATCCATTTCGGACTTATGTCACTTTGCCATAATAGGGAGTCGATACCACCTCGTATCACTTCCTCAAAACGTAGTCGGATGGTACACCTCCATAAGATTGACATCTTTATGGGTTAGATCAGAAACCCATACCCTAGGTTGTTTTCTGACTCTATCCGATCTACTAGTTTCTTGTGTATTTGAAGATTAATGGTATAGATTCATCATAGATGAACTATTTGTGTTCCATTAAGGACTTCGTGCCATGAACAGTATTACTCCGATTTTCATCGAGTATCACTATCCTCCCACTGACCACTGCATATCGGTATTCTTCTCTCAGGAAAAATGCATGGTGAGCAACAATCACATTGTTCTCATGTGAGATTTATAAGTACTATACTTATGGTTTCCCTTAGGATAACCTATATTGGCACTTATCCAATATGGGTCTTAGTTTGGTATCATCCAAACGTTATGCCTGGCATACCCAAATTATCAGGAATGAGAAACCTCGTTTCTTCCCTGTTCATATCCTATATGACATATGTCAAACAGATTTATATGGAACCTTATTCTAAATAAGTTTTTCACTGTTAATACATATCCTATTGAAGGAAACAGTAGCTCAGCTCAGAGCGACTCGTGATAAACCTTATCATGTCCAACAAAATTCGGTTTTTAGTTCGGACACACCGTCTAACTGACGTGTCTCAGGAGGAGTCCTCATATGAAATAATACCGTACTCTTTCATGTACGTATGAAACTTACTGCTTAAGTATTTTCCATTACGGTCTTACCGTGGCGGAATAATACTATACCCGATCTGTTTATTTACTTCGTGTCGAAACTTTAAAGTTTCCGATTTGTGTTCTTCAAAAGAAACACATAACCATAACGTGATGCCACATCCGTTAAGGTCACGAAATATTCATGTTCACATCTAGCCTAGCTAGATATGGGCCCACTTACTTCACCATGAATAGGGCTAACAGATCGGTGGCCCTTTTACTATTACCAAGTAAATAGTATTTTAGGTACTTTACCTAATAAACTAGATTCGCAGACCTTATTTGAATAGTCAAATCAGTCCTAGTACCCACTCTTCAAAAGTGGGATATACGAGTCTCGTTTAATTGTGTCCTAGACAACAATGCCACAAATAAGTCTCTATTGATCAAATCAATTTGAGCTATTTATTTGTCATTTTATATGTTTGAGATTTTATTATATTCAAAATATAAATTCTGTTATTCAAATCTAATGTGTTTATCTCAGTATCATCTTTATATAATAAAACACTTTAGTGTTCTAGAATATAAAGGTTTATCCGCAACGGATTAAATACTGATATAGAGATAATGTCTCTAGTCAAACTAGTTACATTATAACAGTTCCTAATTTAAGTACATACCCAAAGGGTAGTTCCTAACTTAGGTATCTACGGTCGAAACAAGCGACTTTCGTCCCGTTTCCGATTTGCAGAGAAATCTCGGCTTGAAGTCAGTATCCAGCTCATAGCGGATTCTGAACATCAATACATATATTTTATGTACCACACTAAGTATTTAAAATCCAATTTCAATACTAGTAGTGAACATAACTTTGACAAATATTTTTAAAGTTAGAGCCTCGCCCTTTCTTTAATTCCTTCGTGTCTTCCATATCCAAATGGTAGTCACTTTGGGATATGTCAATTAACTTTTCAATATTTCACAAACCTTTGGCCAAGCCTTGGGTTTTAGAATATATCGAATAATGTGCACCTTGTGCAACTTGCCCAATTGCAAACTTTGACTTTTCTCCACTAGAATAGTCAATTAATTCTCCAAGAATTATTAATTGCAATTTAAATACCTTTTAAATCTAAAGATAGATTTATTGTCAAGTATATTAAATTAAGCACTAAAGTCATCATCACATAAATCTTCCAAAGATTTTATGCTCTACTATTTGCTTAATTATGGGCTTAGATATAACAAGTTATTTTATCCAATAAAGTATACCTATTATTAATTCCCAATGAAAATTAAATCATTTAAAACATTTAATCCAAGGATTATATATTTTAAATATTCAACTTTTCAATTCTTTCTTGATTTCAATATTCCAACTATTTAATCAATTTAATAAGGTACTATTCATTATAATGATTACAATAATCCAATTATTTAATCAACTATAATTTTAATTCAATTATATTGATTACTGTAATCCAATTATAAAATAACTATATATCGAATGAGTTTGTATATAGTCCAACTATATATATATTTAAAACAACATAAAATATTAGTCCAACTAATACTTTTGATTAATATGACGAGTAAAATATAGATGAGCGCGTTTAGCGAGTATTTGAACGAATGTTACAAATTCAATACTTGCCTCCCACTATTTTTCGTCGAGCCTCTAACCCTCTGTCGAGTACTCGGGAAACCGTGTTTCCTAGTGGGCTAGGATCCCGTTAAATATCACACAATCTTGACTTTGGCCAACAAATTGTATGATAATTAACTAGGTAGATCTCGAAGATCAATTGGATCTCATCCAACTCCTAGATCCAGTAGGTGGACATCCAAGTCCCAAACATATATCTAATATATGCCTATATATCGAATATATACCCTAACCTTTTTCCTCTGAATCAACTAGGCCTTGGCTTTGGCACAACAAACCTAGTGATCCCAGTCAAGCGCGGACCCATTGACATGGAAGCTTCGTAATCAATGTCAATGGACAAGAAGTGGTCTTGACTTTGGCCAACAAACCACAACTTGGACACGACACCGATATGGAACAAAGCCTCGTGATTAAAACACATCTTCGACGGACAAGGGCTTGACTTTGGCCAACAACCCCTGTCAATCTCGGATCTTGAGCAAGAATCACTCAATGGAAGGAAAAAAACGCTGATATTTAACGAGGGTTTTTTTCGCGTGCAAATTGGCTACCAATTTAATTATCTTTGTTAAGGTCTCATCATTATACACCCTTAAACATGCATTCTAAATACATAATAAAGCGAGTATGAAAATAAATAATAATGATATGCGGATGGATACTTAACACATTGATCCTAGATCAAATCTCTCCCTTTCTCACTCAAGCTAGCACTTGTATTACTTCTACCCCTTACACTACACTTCTAAAGAAACCTCATTTACATGGAGGGGAATAGGTGAGAAGAGAATACAAAGAGAATGAAGGTGAAGAAGGCTGGACACGCAGGTCCAATTTAATAAATCGAATTTATTACAACAATTTCTAAAATTTCCCCACCCGACTAATATCCATCCGATATACATTATTCATACAACACAACCACGTATTCACACACATAAGCATGCTATCAATCAATCTAATCAAATTAATTAATCTGATAATTAAGTGATCATCCAATGTTCAAACAATGATTTGATTTTGTTCGAGTCAAACTCGTTTTTGCGAATAAGTACTTAAAGTACGAATTCATGAATTAAATTAAACTACATCATTAAATCTAATTTAACATGTATTAATACTAATTCACTATTCAATTCCAAATTAAATATTACACTTTTATTTAATAAACCTTTTACGATTTAAATTCCAAATTTAATCGTAACGCGTCTCAAAGACCGATTAACGTCCAACGTCAATTCAATTAAAGTCCAATGGGCTTTTAATTGATTTCTTAAGGCGTGGACTTTTGGTCAACTCGGGTCAAACCGATAGCCAAAGTCCAATCCGGATTTACCCCATAAGCCCATAAATCAATCTTGGCCCATTAGGCCCAATTAAACTTTAAAGGTTCATTAAGTCGCATTTGGGCTTAACGGAAGTGGTTTTGGGCCCAATTGGATCCAATCCATTTGGCCTAAACCCAACTTGATAAAATCAAGCCCAATAAGCCCAATTACAACATTAAAGTCCAATTTCCAAAATTGGGCCCAATTAATTAAATATACAAAATCCAATTTCATATTCAATTAAACTAAAGTGTATTACATGATTAATCAACTAAATCAATATTTCTAAAACACCATATTAGTCCAATTAATCATGCTCATTATCATTATCATATGTCCAACACATAAATGAAAAAATCAAACCCATTACATGCTTTAATGCTCTCGGCCAAAAAAAGATTTTGTGTCCGATTTGGTTTCAATCCAATCGAACCCACAATCGACGTAAAATCACCATCCAATTTGATTTCATACACATCCAATGTCACAAAATCAAAATTACCAAGACATTAGGGCAATCAAACCATTCGGCCAACATAGAATTTTTGGGGTTTTTGTCCAATTCGAAATCCAATCCAATTCGATTCAAAATAACATCAACCTAAATGATTCAAACTCATCAAATGAATTAAAAATCAAAAATTTCAATGAATCCAAAATCATCCACACATTCGGCCAAGATAACACATTTGGGGAAAATTGTTCTAAACACTTTTTCTTGAAATTGATCAAATCAATCTTCAATATTACATATACTAAGCATGCTCAATCATCCAATTTTATTAAATCATGCTCAAATACAAAATACCCAATTTTAAGCCCTACAATTTCATGTTTGAACCTAGGCTCTTGATGCCATTGTTGGTTATTATCTAGGTCCCAAGATCAAACAAGACATGAAAACAATGTGTGAACACATCAACGGAGGTAGTGGAATACTCACATCGATCGGTTGAGTCGATTTGAAGACGAATGAAGCCCAAAAAGCCCACTGTTTTTGGCGCCACTGGTAGCAGTTCACTGCCCTCCAAATCTGAAATTTGAGCTGCGAAACGGAGCTCTAAGCCTCGTCGAACAGATCCCGGCTCATGGGTGAACCTCCCTACCACCTTCCCAAGACTCGTAGTGTGCTAGCACTTGCGGTTTTTGCCACAAAAACCCAACTCTTGCTTCCCATTGCTCACGCCATTTTGGCTTCAAAACCAGTCCACATTTTCTGTTTTGGGCGTGAGAGAAGAGAGAAAAAGGAGAGAAGAAAGTTGTGTAATGTTTTGAAAAGCTTTTCTAAAAAGCTTTATATATTTTCCAAGGAAAAATAATAAAACCAATTACTTAATTGATTTAAATAAAACCAAAAGTAAATGATTTTCCCTCCAAACACTATTACACCAACTCACATCAACTATTCACATGTCACTTTAATAAATTGATGTGATGCAAGTCAATCCATCAATCAATCAATCAATCAATCAATCACTCAAAGTGGCTTTTGATTTGACGCTTGATGTGACGATTGATTTGACGCTTGATGCGACTTGCGATGCCGCACTTGAATTCAAAATACGAATGCGCTCGCAATCACACTCGGGCTCGGGTTCGCTAATTCCAAATTAACGATTTTTCCGTCGCGTCGTAATTAAATGATTACGCCTAGCGAATTCACTATTCACGTCGCTAACGAATTAATTCTAAATTAATTCGTTCGCCCGAATTAAAATCTAACTTTAATTCCGCGTCGAAATCTAATTTCGTTTAATATATCGAATATATTAATTTACCGATTAATTCCAAATTAATCGTTATCTCTCTCTAAACAATATTTTATCCTAGATAAAATATCTCCGTAATTAATCCTAGATTAATTTTCTATCTCTTCTATATAATCCCAGATTATTCAAGAGTGCGAGTTGTGCGTCATCGGTGGATTATCGGGAAGCGACCCATGAGATCCCCGGATAAGTTGGCAGTAAATACGGTCGTCGGTGTATCCAAATCACGTACGTACCAAGTCCTACGTTCTACCGATTTACGAGACAAGGTCGGCTCCTAGCAAAGCACGATGTCTACCAAATTCTCCGGTCATATCCATTTAAGAATATTAAGATATGTATCAAGCGTAGTATACGATTGTATTGTGCATATCGGCCTAGTATCGGATAGTCACGTGCTAGGGCTGGGGCTGGATAAGTGTCTGCCCCGTCCGAAACACATATCGGATGTCTGGTAACATAGTCTCTATAATCGGATATTCATGACCTGGTCACAATATCCCGATTGGATGCGCATCACTCAAGAGCACTAGTACCGTATCCTGCGTAACATCATCTCCACTATGACTGAAGTGATACTTCCGTCTTGACATCACACCCAATACACTACGACTCTCTGATAAACCCAGAAGTGGTGTACGCAGAACCGGTTAAAGCCATGTACCACCAAGACCAAAGTCTATCGATTATCGTAAGTATTAGCGATGTAAGTCTCAGGTTAAGACTATACACACCTACCTTGAATTCGGCCTCCCATAGACACATAGTCATAATACCAATGGGATTCCGAGGGGTCTATCCAGAGCGAAGCTGTTTCCCGTACCATCGGTGAAACACGACCTCCTATCGCACTTGCATAAATATCTGATACTTATATATATGAGAACTATGCCGTTGTGCCCTCACAACGCACACAAGTGCAATACTAGCCTATTCCGCATTATCGATGTCCAGTCTCGATAATACTCCGGCTAGGGATATTTAATGATTAAACCTTTGGGGACTGATACTGTCTCATATCATTCTCAGTCCAGGAACTAATCACAGGGACCTCTCTTCATTTATATATATATGGTGATCTAATCACAAATGATGAGAGTGCAATTTCCTTGTCACATAGTTAATTTGTTACAACAACACAATGATCTGTGCAAATAGTGACGCTATGGGTCATTTTGTCCAACAGAACTGCCCTAATACTATTGGGGCTGACCTGGGCAGCCCTCATGTGTATTGGGTGGTCGGTTCGGTCAAAAACGTGTTTTATGCCATTTTGCGGAAAATCATTTTCGTAAAAGTTTCGCGATGTTTCATATATATTTATGTATCTCTCATGAAGCTCTCATGGCCAATCATCACCATACCCAAAAGCTCTAAAATCTTGTTTGATGAAACAAAGAAGAAAGTGAAGAAAAATTCAAGAAAAGCTTAAGGATAATTGGAGATTAGAGGTAATCTTTATCATTCTTGAGTTTAGAAATTTATTTCATGTTATTGAATTGTTAGAATGGCTCTAGGGTTTACTTTCCTCTTATAAATTTGGGGCTTTTGGATTTGGAGGATGAATTGGAAGGATTTGAGCATGTGTGAAGTAGTATTGGATGATATTATTGTAATATTGATTCAATTTTATCATTTGATGATATGTTGTCATTCTAGAGTGTTATGACCACTTTTGTAATGCCTAGAATTATTCTTGGGTAGTTCATGTGTGGTGACTTTGATTGATGTTTTGATTAATTGGATTAATATTGAAAAATTGGATTTAAAGCATGAAAATTGGTATTTTTGTATTCTGGATCAGATCTAGAAAAACAGCGAATATGTTGATGAAATTGATGTCATTTGAATGTATTGGATGTGTTTTGGGTATTGGAACAATTGCCGGAAATTGTTTCGGAGTTGAAATAAGCGAAAACGGCGAAAAACGGCGTTACCGGGTGACTTTTGAGCCAACCGGGTGACGGCTGTCCAAACAGTGAATTTGTCATTGTTCGGGCAGTCCATGAACTGCCCTAATACTATTGGGGCTGACCTGGGCAGCCCTCATGTGTATTGGGTGGTCGGTTCGGTCAAAAACGTATTTTATGCCATTTTGCGAAAAACCGTTTCCGTAAAAGTTTCGCGACGTTTCATATATATTTATGTCTCTATTTGATATCGAATAAATATATTTAGGTGAAATGTGAATGAATTATTCATATTGGATATTGAATAATTCATTCGGTAATTTAAAAGTTTTAAAATTACGATTTCGCCTGAATCGCGCTTCCGCAACGCCCTTTGCCCAAAACCCCAACAACGTCCACGAAAGAAATATGAATATTTTATTACTGCTCGGAATCAATACCGATCCGAACTATAAATAAGGGGAGGATTATTACAAAGATGAAACATCTCGAGTCTGAATAAGTCTGATATAATTCTCTCAAGTATTCGGATAACTGACCAATTTTCTCTCTCCATCTCTAGTTATTAAGCTCTCGGCTTTCACAAATTGTGAGATGGACTGACCGTTGAATTTGTGATTTTAATATCTTATATTAGCTTCAAAAGATATTATTCCACCAACAATGATATCAACTAATGTCACAAGATTATTATTACAAATCCTCAACCACATCCGCTGCTGTTGAGGCAGCTCAGATGGAGAATTTTGATTCCACTTTATCTTTGGTTTCTGCATGGATGTCAACTGGGTCAGAAGAATTGAGTGACATTGTTGAGTTGCCGAGTTTGGAGACGAGTTATGTTACAACTCTGCCGAGTTGAGAAATGAGTAATGGGTGGATGTACACACCGCCTTGGTTTCAAAGCGTTGAAGATTGTAGTAATAATGGGTATGGGTATGCATCTGATCATCAGCTTGGAGTGTTGCCGCCAGAAAATAGTGTTTTTGCAAATAATTTTCGAGAAGGTTTGTTGTGGGAATTTTGGAAATGCAAATGTGAATTGTGAATGTGTGTGAAATAAAATTTTTTTTTTTTTTCTCCTTTTTCTCGGGTTTCCAAGTTGGAAGCTTGAGCTCTTCGTTTTTTCTTGTAGGGATTAAAGCTAAAACTAGAACAAAAATGATACATTCACCCACATTTTTATTTAAAGTTTTACAAACTATCTCACTGTAACTACAGTGATCTACAGTAAATCAATGTAGTTACAGTGATAGAGTTTATAAAACTTTAAATAAAAGTGTGTGTGAGTGTATCATTATTCAAACTAGAAAAATCTCTCCGTCTTTTATTTATCTTTCTCGAGTTTCCATTATGTAACCTCTTAAATGAATGATCTAATTGTACGATTTAAAAATGTCATAAATTCCTGTACTGTGTTTGGTATATGCTCATTAAAACTCCCTCCCCCTCTGCTCCTCTAACCTGTTGGGACGGTTCAAAGTTTTTTGTAAGATTTCAGATAAAAAAAATTAAGTGAGATTTTATTAATTTCGAAATGTTTAGAAAAAATCATATTATTTATTTAGAAAATAAAAAACATGAAAGTAAATATTTATTAAAATATAATAATTTAAATAATTTTATATTATAATTAATTAATCAATTAGAAAATTTTTATTTTTTTAACATAAAAATTAATAATAATTTCATAATTTTTTTTGGAATCGTTGGAAACTTGTCTCAGGCTCTTACAAGAAAGAGAATGTGAGATCCTAAGCCCTATACCACCAAGCCACACCCCTTGGGGACAATAATTTCGTAATACACTTAAACATATAGATATATTTTTTTATGGGACTTTATATTTAGGATAAAATCTTAAACGGTTATCTAAATTATTAAGGATCGACCCAACTATGCTCCTTCAAGTAGACCTGGCTAACCGAAATGGTTTATTCTGGTTCAATTACGATTCCATAAGGTTGTGGATTCGTGAACCGGAACCGAACCGGATAGTTTCGGTTTAGTTTTAGTTCAACTTTTAATTAATTTAAAAAAAATAAACTGCAAATTAATTTAAAAAAATTAACCATGAGACATTACAAATAAATATAATAATTTTTTTTTATTAATTTGAATTTTCGTACATTAATTTAAAAACTTAAATTAAAAATAAAATAAAGAATTTCAACTTAAATTTATAAAAACTTAAGCTACTTATATATCCTCTTGGAGTGAGAGGAATCAAAATTCACGTAGTTTAATTATATTTCTTAGATTGTTAATCTTATTACAATTATTTATTCATCATCATTATATATTCCTATAGTTGATCCTTCAGCTCCTGTTTCGCTTCCGTAATTATCGAACAAGTCTTCAAAATCATTACGAGCATCTTTTTATTGTCTTAGATCAACTCGAATCAAATCATCAACACATGGTGTTGCTTCTAAGGTGCTTGGATGTAATGAAGACCGTCTCACTTCCAAAATATTACCTCATAAGCTGAAGGCTTGTTCAACAGCAACGGTGAAAACAAGTATTGCCAACACTTCTTTAACAATAATCGATAGAACATGATAGATATTCTGATATCGATGCCACTAGTCAAGTATTTAAAAAATTTTATCTATAAAACTTTCAGGAGAAAACTCGAAATCTGCTCTCAAATAATAATCTAATTTCTAGTTCTTAGTCGTATTTTCCTCGTGTTTTCTATTTCGTTATAGAAACCAACAATTATCTATGTTAATTCTTGAATGTGGTAGGGGTTGGCTACTAGATTGTCCCACTGATTGTAAGTTGTATCTACTGACATAATCATTAAATCATTTTTTACTTCATCTATTATTTTTCTAACATTAATTTCATTATTTATTCCTAAAAAATCAAAATAAGTTTAAAAGCCATTATTCAAACCATCTAATTTAAATTTAGAATAAAAAATTGTAGTAATAAGATAAAGTAATGAAATTTCTTGAAAATAATTCTACCATTTTCTTTTCATTATGGTAATAATTTCAAATAAAACAAAATCATTTACATTTTCATTAGAAACATACTAAACGAAAGTACCAATAATATTCAAATATTCAACAATTAAAGATTTAATCTAACTTTATTTACTAACAGTATAAATTAGCAATGGCTCAAATTTTTGAATTTGCATTTAGATGGGACTTAGGTGTCATTTTCCATACTTTAATTTGTACATCGACTCTAATATCTAAAAATTCTATTTATAGATAAATAAACTGATGAACAGTTCTGTTTCAGTCAGTTCTATTTGGTTTTGTTGTTCCTTTTTAGCAACAGAAATAATTTATTTTTCTATTCTAAAATTTTGAACGAGACAAATGGATTTGAGCTAGTTCATCATTTCTTGATCAGTCATATTCACTGCCTCGTTCTTTCACTTTTTGAAAGGTCCAGCAAATCTCTAATGATGATAAAAGATCAGGAATTTTTTGGTTGTAGAAAAAGTGTCTTCTCCTTTGAGCCTTTCTTTTGATTATTGTGAACATTTGTGAGCTGTGCTTTATGTCTGTTTGGCAGTCAAGTAAATCTGAAGAAAAATTTTAGGGGCAAAAGAGTAAAATGATCTGAATAGTAAATGCATTTTTATTGTAAATTCACTTTGTATTCTTTGAAGAAAAGAATAACAAACAGTCAACAAGTGGTAGTTCAGTTAGCAAGGTACTCATATTCTATAAAATAAATGATGAATTCGATTTTCAAGGTGACGTAAGTAAATTATAAACTCACGTGATTATTAACCTTCTAATATGATTTTATTAGGAGTTATATATATCAATAAGGTTTTAATGAGAGATTCATCAATTTATTATGTTAATAACAGTACTAAATGATAGAAATGCATATATTTCAATAAATTAAAAGACAAATAATTATATATAGCACATAAAAAAAAATCCTAATTCGTTGTAGGCATCTTTTGGTCATATATATACATTTGTTAATGAAGATGCGCTTTTCTACAACCAACGACCTGCATCACACATTCTCTTGCTTTAGGTATTCGGGAGAGCGATTGATGCCGCACGGATTTATTATTGTAGAAAATCTCACGCACGAGAGAAGTGGTTGCCATATATTTGCTGAAATATGTGGGTGTTGTGATATGAACGTATGTCCTAAGAGCATATAGAGGTTTGGAGTGCAAGTGCAACCATGGTATTATCAAATAAATAAATGTGCCACATAAGTAGGGAGTCTCACAAAAGAGCATCTTTATTTATATAAAGAGATCAAGAAAAATTAATTAAGTAATGATCTAATATAGGTCATTGTTTATGTTATTTTGAACAATATTTTGCCGCCAAATCACTCTTTTCGGGCTTAAGCGAGGTAGATAAAATCTCCGACTGTCCCAGAATCTTACAAGAAACGTATTTCCTGAATTCGAACCCAAAACCTCAAAATGAAATCTTGAGCCCTACACTATCAAGTCATGCCTCCTGTGGACTATTGTGAGCAACACTACTACATTGTTTATAGTTAATCAACAACTCGAACACTTAGATCGATAGTGAAGCTAGCAGAGGGCTAGCACCAAAATTTTTATGAAAAATATAATTGAATAAACTAAAAATAACTGTTTTCTAATAATTTATTTTTCTTTCATATACTCCTTGCTTTATATCTAAAAATATTAGCTTTAATCTAATCCTCCCTCAAGAGTGAATAAACATATTACAATGAAGACTGTATAATAGATTAATCACAAACTTTCAATAATATTTATTTATTTATTTTATTATTTTCCATTATATTTTCAATAGAATATTATCTTAAGTTTGGACAAGTTTTTAATGGTATCCACCTTATAAGTTTAGTAGGTATGAGTAAAATCGGTTTCGGTTCCGGTTCCGTATGGAACCGGAACCTACCCGGAAAAAATCAGTCTCTAACTAAGTGGAACTAGAACCTACCCAATTAAATAGGGTACTCTATTAATCAGTCCCAATTCGGTTCCGCGTGGAATCGGAACCTACCAAATTAAATAGGGTACCCTATTAATTAGTTCCAATTCGGTTCTCTGTGGAACCGAAACCTACCCAATTAAATAGGATAACCTATTAATCGGTTCCAATTTGGTTCCGGTCCAGTTCTGATTTACCCTATTTATTTTTTATTGTCAAACTTTGAAAATACAATTATTTCCCACACTTAAATATTACATAATATTATTGGCAACTGTCCATACAAATATAAAAAAATAAATAAAACTGCATATTGTATAATATTTTTGACTCAATACATAATATTCTTATAGGAAGTGCCTAGGTTTAAATTAGATTTTAATTGGGTTTAAATTGAGTTTTAATTTGGGTTATGAAATTGAGTTTAAATTGAGTTTTGAAACTGGTTATGAAATTTGGTTTAAATTGGGGTCTAATTTAGGTTATGAAACTGGGTTTAAATTGAGTGTTAATTTGGTTCCGAAATTGGTTCTAAATTCGGTTCCCAAAACAGATTCTAGTCCTGGTTCCGAAATTCGGTTCCCAAAACAGGTTCTGGTTCCGGTTCCGAAATTCGGTTCCCAAAACAGGTTCCGGTTCCAAAATTCGGTTCCAGTTCCGACCATTTTGGAACCGGAACCGGATCGGTTAAAATCGGTTCCTTCAATTTGGAATCGGAACCGGACCGGTTACAACCGGTTCCGATTTCAAATTCGGAAAATCGGTCCGATTTCAACCGGTTCCGGGTAGAACCGGAACTGGTGCTCAGCCCTAAAATTTAGTATGATGTAATATCGAATCATAGCTTCACAAATGTTCAAAAAGAAATTACAAAATTATGGCAGTGTGCAATTGTTGACAATATAATAATATATGGGCGTTTGAATCAAATTTGTTGTAGCATAGAGGACTTTAAAAAGACTTTGCATAATAATTGGATAGCATTATTCAATCCAAGGATCAATTCAATTCAGCAACTTGAACCATTCCACAATTGCACTTCTGTCGATTGCTTAGTTTCACTTTCTAAATTTAAGAGACTATTAAATTTTATTGTAGGAAAAAAAAATGGAAACAATGTAATTCAGCAACAGTAACTTCCAATAATTCGAAAGCTTGTTTTCTTATTGCACAACAGGGGGCCACAAAATGTGTAGTATTATTTTTTTTTAATCCTAGTTGTACATTTAAAGAAAAATGAAAAGTTTTATTGCTAATTAATGTTGCAAGTGGAAGAAAAAGATGTTAGTTAAATTCTTTTAGGGTTAAAATATAAGCTATAAGGATGTGGATGCACCCTAAATAAGGTCAGCAATGACGAAAGGTTTATGCGCCTTTTACACAACATATTTATTAAAAAAAAGGGAAAAAAAAAAAGAGAATCCAAACTTTCCTGCTACTAATTAGGTCCCGAAGGGGTGAGAATAAGATTCGAAAACTAATATAATCATATCGAAATGTTGTAAAAAATCAGGTCCAAAAATTAATAATTACACAAGTTTCATAATCTTTGTGCATGAATCATGTGAAAAATAACTTTACATTTGCAATAGTGTTTGTGAAAAAATTAAATTTATGATTACCATGTTTTATTAATTATTAATTAAATTAGACTCATGTTATAAGAAAATATATATGATATTTGTATAAAATTACATTAGTGTTTTGAGTATAAATTCTCAAGCTACCTTTTCGACTTATTGAGAAATCCATCTTTTCGATAAAAAAAAAATTTATATATATTTTTTTTGAAAATATACTTTCTAAAAGTTTGAGGGGGAAATTCTTATTTAGCCACAAATCAATAGGCTCATTCGCAATTAGTTCAAGCGCACCCAAAAAAAAAAAAAAATTTATGTAGTCCTCCAGATTGCAAAATGACGTATATAAATCATGGAAATCTCATAATTAAACTAGTGCCACAGCTTAATTGAAAAGGGAAAACAAAAACCCAAGGTTCAAGTTCAACAAATATCACATTTTTCTTTTGATTACTTCCGATTAAAAGATTAAATATTTCCTAAAATATAAAGTATCGATTGATGAAAAAAATTAATGTTATTAACTTATAAATTATAATATTTAAACCAGTATTATTGTTGATATGTTTTGTTAAGAAAAAATTAGTCAAAATTAACCCATATATTTATAAGAGGTTGATAATTTCAAATCAATTAATTTCAATTCATATTTGCTTTATCCAGACTTCAAATTACAATCCGTAAAATCTATATACTGTTAAAGTTATACTTACAACTTTCATCAAAGAATCTCTCTCAAATTTGAAATTCTGCTAGGTCAAAATCAGTTTCAAAGTCATCGTGTCCTTTGATAAAAATGTGATTGAACTCAATAGTATTATATATGTGATTGTGACTGAGTATTGTATATATGACTGTAATTGAGTGTTACTGTAACATCCCTGATCTGGGAGATGCTACCGGCAGGAGATAGACCGTACTAACCCCATAAGCCTATGATTCTCTAACCATAAACAATTACTAATACTCTATTATTAATCAAAATCTTAAACATGGGACCAACGCCCAAACTCATCAACATAAGATACAAACTTAATGTTTATAACTGTAAAATTTAATAACTCTTGTTTACAATGACCATCACCTTACTCAAGACTAATAAAAGACTTTTTACTGACTCTGACTGGACTCTCATTTCTTCTGACTTGGATTGGTGGACTCCAACCCTAGTGACTGTATTGGTATCTATCCTCCCGAGCTTGTCCTCCGAGTAAACCTACAAAACAAGAGAACTGGGAGTGGGGGGGGGGGGGGGGGGTTAGATCATCGTACGATCTAAGTGAGTGGACGAAAGACTGTAAAACTGCTTTAAAAATATTTGGTTCAAAAACCAAAAATTCCAGAAATATCTTTATATGAAGACTATTCTCTTAAAACTTCAATTGAAATCTCTTTTACAAACTTCTCTTTCTGAAATCTGCTTTCTAAAAACCGTTTCCAAAATCTGATTTCTGAAAATCAAAATCTGAAAACTCTGTTTTTGAAATTCCGGTAATCTGGAAACTAGTATGTATATGAAAAACCTTAACATATGAGGGCGTTACGTATCGCCATCCCCCCATACGCCTATCTGAAGTCAGGAATACAAAACCATGACTTTGGGGCGTTACGTATCGCCGTCCCCCAAAGCATGTCACTCTTGTCCCTGAAACTGGTGGTCTTGGGGAGTTACGTATCGCCGTCCCCCAAGCCACAAACTAGAACCGGGGGTGCGGATCTATGCTACCCTCCAAGCTATGAAACTAGGGTCTATGGGCATTACGTATCACCGTCCCCTAGCCCTGATCTAGGATCTGTGGGCGTTATGTATCGCCGTACCCCCAATCCTCTATAGGGATGGCAATTTTCGGATCCGGACCCGGGTCCGTATGGACCCGGATCCAGATCCGCAACTTTTTCGATGGACCCGGGTTCGGCAGTGGACCCGAAAAAATGCTTCCGGGTCCGGACCCGGGTACCGCAACTCCACTGTTTTTTTTCTTTCTTTTTTCAACTCTACTATGTATTAACAAATAAAAATATCACAATAAGTTTGAATACATTAGAAATTTGATAAGTTTGAATTGGAAATTACAAAACACATAAAAATATTTAAGTTTGAAGTTCAAGTTTCAACACAACACAAGTTTAAGTTTCTTTTTTGTTTTGTTTTTTTGTTTTTAATAATGTACCAGGTACCCGGGTTCGGAATCAACCGGACCCGGAACCAGACCCGGTACATTGCGGGTCTTCAGAATTTATACCCGGATCCGTAAAAAAAATTTGCGGATCCGGGTCTACTCGGACCCGGGTCGTCCGGGTCTATGCGGACCCGGGCCGGGTCTTTTTTCCATGCCTAGTCCTCTACATGTGCACATGTCTCTGTTCGTCAATTCCAACTGTATCAAGTTTCATACAGGGGTGGGTTTTTGCCCCATGCCCTAAAAAACTATAAAATCATGCTTTAAAAATATTTATGTCTAAAACATAACTTAAAACATAAAATTCATGAAATAACTGTGATAAAAGAAATCTAACGCCCTAAAGCGTAAAAAAATAAGTCTGATAAGAACATACGAAAAGAAAATCCAGTAAAAGAGAAGATGTCCATTCACAGTTTTTGGAATTTGGCTGGCATTGAATCCCTTTATCGAAGAAGATTGTGGTTCCTGTGGATGATCTACGATCAAAAAACTCGATTAGTATGTTCGTAGTAAAATGAGCTTCGAATTTAGCTAAGCTTATTAATACATCGATATGTTTTATCTACGAGGCTTTATCATGCTTGTGTCTTGATGTAAAGTATGTATACGAACTAATTCGAGACCTATAAGACGGCCTCTAACATGTACGGGTGGAACTGGGATGATTTAGAATTTTTTAGGAAAAATTTGCGTTACGCGTCGCGACACAATTCCTTACACGTCGCGACGCACGACATCCAGAGGCGTGCAATAATTTTCTTCTTGCGCATCGCGACGCAAGGGTCTTCAGCGTCGCGACCTGGTTTTCCAGGATTCCGTTTTGCTTTCTCCAAATTCATCCAGCACACAAATCATCAAACTACACTCCATATTAATTCTTCCATACCAAACCCATACACAATACATTCTCATACATCATCTTTACACCTAATGATCCAAATTAACATCATCAACACTCATTAATCATATCATTCCCACTCTTAGTTTAACCCCTAGAATTCATCAAATTTGGGTACTTGAGTTTCAACCAATTTCCTTCCTTACCAATCAAATAATAACAACCCTTAGCATGCTAATATTTCTATCTTGTCTTCAAACTTTCAAAATTCAACAAAAACAAATTTGGGTTAAGTTGGTATTACCTCTTTTTTGTAAATTCCCTTCATCCTTCAAGGATGCCATGCCCATCCTTGTTTTATTTCCTTTCTTTTTCTTCTTCTTTCTTCTTCTTCCTTTCTTCTTCCTCTTATTTCTCTCATTCTTCTTTCTCTTCTTCTTTCCCCCTTTCACGTTTCTTCCTCTTTCTCTTCTTGTTCTAATTTTGTGATTTAGTGAATATTATATCCTTTATATAGTAGGAGTCATTTGATATTTGGAAGTTTGTGGAAAAATGTAGAATAATGGAGAAGGTTTGAGATTTTTCCTTTTGGGTCCGAAATCACTATTCATCTGAATTTTTAACTTGCATTTTTGACATATTTCTGGTCCGAATTTGGAAAAATACTCAACTTGGAAGTTGTATATCTCGGTCTCAGATTTCCGACGATATATAATTCATAAAAATCAAAGTTTGTATGAGAAAGTTACGATCTAAATATTATGGGCTATTGATGAGTGGTAAATATATCACTATTTCCCACTCATTTGACTTAATATTTTGTATAGTTTCTTGCGTTTTGTGAATATTTTGATGTGTTTTGTGTTATTTTGTAGATAAATAAAATAACAGGACTCTCTAGAAGGAATTCGGGGCCAAAACAGCAAAAACAGACAAAAAGGGCAAAAATATAAATTTCCTGCTAAAATGCGCCGTCTGCTAACGTGCACCGGAGACTGTTGACATGCACTGGACACGTGGACCAATCAGAGAAGTTTTGCTATCATGCGCCATTGCTAACATGTGTCTGCCACGTGTCAACATCTGCTAACGTACACCGGACACGTGTCACCATCACATGCTGCCGACAATCATCATCAACACGTGTCAATGCTGATGTTAGCGTCGCGACGCGTAACAACTTTCCGTGTCATGACACAGACACAATTATTGAGCTACCGATGCTGACCCCACCACCTGTCCTCATCTCCGGAAGTTCAGTGCCACGCGTCCACCATCAACCGCGCGTCGCGATGCGCAATGTTGCACGAGTCGCGACACGGGAGGCCAAATTTTACCTATAAATTGAGGCCAAATTTCATAATTCAATTCATACTTTCTTTTAAGGAATTCCTTAAGAATACTAAGAAGATTGTATATTGCTTGTTTATTTACAATTTTCTGTAATTAATTTCATTTACTTTTACGCAACAATACTTTCATTTCTTTACTTTTCAGTAATGAGGAGGTAACTCTCTTCTGCTGGGGTGAAAGGTAAGCTTATATTATTAATATTTAGATTAATCTCTCATAATTATAATATATAAACTATTTAAAACCTGAATTAATGAGGATACCGCCTTTATTATCGGTTGGACTTAATAAAATTAGTTTTAACCTGACTAAACATGGATACCGCTTGTATGGTCGGTTGGAATTAATTATAAATTTGACTTAATCAAGATACCGCCTATATGGTCGGTTGGTAATATCACGCAAAGTTAATATATTATAATAAGGGAGATATCTAAAATAGAAGTAATAAAAGTGGATCCTCTAACCCCAGCATTTTCTTTTATTGTACTTTTCCCTTTTTAATTTCCAGCATTTACTTTCCAGCATTTATTTTCCAGCATTTACTTTATGTCATTTACTTTATTTTAGCTTTTACTAGCTTTAGATATGTGTAGTAACTAAACCCGTTATCTGGGGTTGTGATGAATTCCAATATCACTGGTTTATAAAGGGTTATTTTATAGTTTGGGTAATATAAATATTTATTTATTGAACCTTAGTCTTAATGTTTCGTGTTAACTGGCCATTAATAAGATTGATCTGGTAAACTTAAAGTGAACTTGGAAAAAGGATTTTAGGTTTAAGACCCTAGACTCAATAGCTCACGATCTTCCTTGAGGATAGATAACCCTTTAATAGATTTCCTTACATGATAGGAATATACCTGTCAGACGGGGGTAGCCATAATTGGAACTTAATCCTAATGAATTCAGATAACTTGGTTGACATAATAATATTATTAATTGGGTTATTCTGGGTATTTGTATCTGACCGTCGGAAGAGGCTTTTGCATAAATTCGTGTTCCAGGCTAATAAACCAATATATTACACAAACGTAAAATAACCACTTCATCTTTAAAAAGATATTGGAAGGATTAAGAAACCATGTTTCTTAATATTGAAATTTCCCTTAATTTTCTCGGACATGCAGGCTGTTATAGGAGATTTATCAAAGACTTCTCAAAGATTGCTAAACCTTTGTGCAATCTACTGGAGAAGGATGTGCCTTTCAACTTCACCAAAGAATGCCATGAAGCTTTTGAAATCTTGAAACAGAAGCTGGTCTCTGCCCCCATCATAGTAGCACTAGACTAGACTCTTCCATTTGAGGTGATGTGCGATGCTAGTGATTTTGTTGTAGGTGCAGTTTTAGGACAATGCAAAGCAAAAATTTTCCACCCCATTTACTACTCCAGCAGAACTCTGAATGAAGCTAAACTCAACTACACAACCACTGAAAAAAAGTTGCTTGTAGTTGTGTTCGCTTTTGATAAATTCTGCTCGTATCTGCTAGGTCCCAAAGTGGTGGTCTACACAGATCATTCAGCAATCAAATACCTGATCGCGAAGAAAGATGCCAAACCTAGATTGATCCGTTGGGTGCTTCTACTGCAAGAATTTGACGTGGAGATCCGAGACAGGAAATGGACAGGAAACCAAGTGGCAGATCACTTATCAAGGCTCGAGAATGGAGAAACATCTGGCAATGAACTGATAATCAAAGAAACATTTCCAGATGAACAATTTTTTGCCATGAAACAACATGATGTCCCTTGGTATGCTGACTATGTAAACTACATAGTATCGGGAAAATGGCCGTTGGAATAGACACATCAGCAATGAAAGAAATTCTTCAAGTAAGTCAAGCACTATGTCTAGGATGAGCCGTACCTATTTAAACGATGTGCTGATCAATTACTGAGACGTTGTGTTCCACAGGATGAGTTCAATAGTGTCTTGCAGCATTGTCATTCATCAACATACGGCGAACACTTCAGCGGGAATAAAACTGCAGTAAAAGTCCTTCAATCAGGTTTGTTCTGGCCCACTCTTTTTAAATATGCTTATCTATTTGCTCTTCAATGTGACAGGCGCCAGAGAGCGGGAAATATATCAAAGAGAAATGAAAGACCTCTGCAAAACATTCTGGAAGTGGAGATATTTGATGTATGGGGAATTGATTTTATGGGACCTTTTGTTCCATCATTCGGAAACCTGTACATACTAGTTGCAGTAGATTACGTCTCCAAATGGGTTGAAGCAATTGCACTACCATCAAATGATTCAAAAGTGGTGATTAAATTCCTTAAAAAGAATATTTTCACTCGCTTCAGAACACCTCGGGCGATTATCAGTGAAGGTGGCACACATTTCTGCAACAGATATTTCGATGCACTCCTATCCAAATACGGAGTTACTCATAAAATTGTCACTTCCTACCATCCGCAGTCAAATGGATAGGTTGAAGTTCTAAACAGGGAGATCAAAAGACTCTTGGAGAGAACTGTTGGATCGACAAGGTAGGACTGGTCTGAAAAATTGGATGACACATTATGAGCCTACCGGATAGCTTACAAGACACCTATTGGTATGTCCCTCCAACCAGCTTATTGCTAGTCCCTAGAAATTCAAGCGTAAAATGAAAATTAAATAAATAAAAACTATCTTAGCCACTTTCGTAGGGATCACGATTGCATTTAGCGTATGCAACAAGCCTTTAAACCCCTAGGTGTCCCTAGTGGACGAGTTATAGTCTCGTGAGGGCTTACAGCGACGACACCCACAAACGTCATTCAAAATACACAATCATGCAAAAATAAAAATTAAATAGTCCCAATAGTTTCACATAAATTTGTCCTCAGAGAATGCATAGTAATGAAACCATAGAACCTTCAAAATACTCAACGCAACTCAAATCTAAATCTTTGAATAAATCATCTAAGCTAGACTCACAGTGTGTGTGTGCTAAGGTTCATTCACAGCTTTGTTCCTAGGTAAGCCAACTCAATGATTTCGTTTAAAAATTGGGATCGATGGGTCAAACCAACATAGATATCTCAATTAAGGTCTATAGTTGCTTTTATGTGTGCTCAATATGGTATGATTTTTCTTTTCTTTTCTTTCCTGTCTCTTGTTGCCTTTTCTTTTGAATTTTTCTTTTCTTTCTCTTTCGCCATTTTTTTCAACACACCTACCCTTTAAGGTAGCATTTCTCCTCATGGTGGTCCTAATACTCGCCCATGGGTAGCTTCACGCTTATCGGTTATAGGTGGTTTACTTTCTTTCTTCAGAGACTTTTTCTTTTATTTTCAACCATACCATACGTCATAACACAAGCAATTCAAGATAGATATCTAAGCAAACGGTCATTCATCGACATACAATTTATTCAACTAGTCATCTTGCTAACTACTCAGGCTTCCACTGCTAAAAACCCATAATTAAGTGCTTACGAGTCTAACATAGATAAACTACTCAAATCATCAGATAAAAGTGCATTAAAGGACTTATCGTTTTTAAGATTTAACCCTAAAGCAAACAATATCATCATAGGACCTATGTTTAACTATCAAGGACTAAAAACAAACAAAACAAAACAAATTTTTTATTTTTTTAAAAGAAAATAATCAAATGTATTTAAGACAGGTTTTCATGCGCATGCACACACACCCCCACACTTAAAACTTGCATTGTCCTCAATGTAAGATAAATGTAAAGAAAAATGATTAAGGAACAACACTACCAGGCGCGGAGTTGATCAGGTTCCTGCTGGCGAGACTTTGGCTGTGTGGCTGTGTAGGTTGTGCTAACTCCTGCATAAACACTCATGCAAACAATAAAAATAAAACATGCAATTAGCACACAATAAAGTAAAACTAAAGAAAATAAAATAAAATAAATTAAAATAAAATGCAGAAGCAATGGTTGCCTCCCCGCTAGCGCTAAGTTTAATGTCTTCAGCCAGACGTAAACACTCAAGTTGTCATGGTGGTTTCCATCTAGCGTACTGATGAAGACACACGAGGGAATGTTTGTCTAGCTGAGGCAGTGTATTCATGGGTCCTCTTAGGTCTGGAGATTGTTGAAATCTTGGACTCTTCGTATAGAAAATTTTTCTCAATGTCCTTTTTAATCTCACAGGCATCATCTTTAATTGAGCATTAACTCTCATTTTTCTCATTTTTTTGGTTCTTTGGGATCAGTTTTAGCTCAAGAGGATTTAATTCAGGATGTGGAGAAGTTGTTTCTGGAAGGACTGTTTCTAGCATGTATGACAAATGACACTCACCCTCACCCTGTGGTTGTTTCTCGAGATGTAAACTGTTAAGTTCTTGAGGAGAGGGTACTCTAACTTGGAAAGGTGGCACTTGTTCTTCCTGAGATATGTTAACACTATTATCCTTAGGGTCACCTATAGTGTTGGAAGTATTTTGTATCCCTACCTCTTTACTGCTCCTAGTGATTATGGCATTAACATCTCCTATATTGGACACCTCATGATTAACCTGTGCCATGTGCTGACCTAGTGGATTAGGTTGAGTCTGAGATGGGAATTTTCCTTGTCTTTGTACACTCAGGACATTTGTCAATTTAAAGATTTGACTCTTGATTTCTTTTTGGTCTTCAGCTACCTGAGATATCAACGACTCAATCCTTTGATTGGTTTTGCTTTGGGTCTCTACGAATGCATGCCACATATCTTCTAAAGAATTCACAGAAATGCCAGGTGTGTGATACTGTGAGGTACTGTAACTCCAAGGTTGTGGTGTCTGGGTAGGCTGATAGGACTCCTGCCTCCAACTAACATTGGGATGGTTCTGCCAACTAGGATTATAGGTGTCAGAATATGGTGTATAAGGCATTTGGTACATCCCTGAAGTATTGTAGTTTTCCTCATATGTACCCCTCGTCTCACTATATACAGGACACTCATTGGGTTCTAGGTGGGCTATGGAATGCATAGTCTTGCTATTTTTGGCTTTTAAGGTTTCTATCTGTTTGGTCAATAGCTCAACTTGTGCCTTAAGACTATCCTCCTCTCTCAATTGGTGTACGCTCCTGCTCGGAGGGGTAGGGTGTGTCCTATCAGTGCTATCTATGGAATTGGGTCCAGTCCATGTATAAGACTTCTTTGCTAGATCATCTAAGTATTCGAGCGCCTCATCAGGGTCATTTCGGATAAACTCACCATTGCACATTGTCTCAACGAATTGACGCTCCCTAGGTGTCAATCCATCATAGAAATAACTAACTAAACGCCAACTCTCAAATCCATGGTGAGGACAACTAGCTAACAACTCCTTATACCTCTCCCACGTTTGATAAAGGGTCTCACTGTCTCTCTGAGAGAAGGTGGAGATTTTTCTTTTCAAGGCATCTGTTTTATGGTGTGGGAAGTATTTGTCAAAAAATGCCTGGGTCATCTCGTCCCACGATCCTATTGACCTGGGTCTTAAAGAATACAACCAGCTCTTAGCTCTATCCTTAAGGGCAAAGGGAAAGAACCTAAGTCTAATTGTGTCAGTGGTTCCGAACCGGTCATGGAAAGTTGCTACTACCTCTTCAAACTCCCTAATGTGCACGTAAGGGTTCTCGCTCTCTAAACCGTGAAAAGTAGGAAGATATTGTATCATCCCAGGTTTAAAATCTATGGGTGGTGTATTAGGAGGAAACATGATACACGAAGGTGTAGCTGTACGAGTTGGGTGGAGGTACTCTTCAAGAGTCCTCATGGGTGGTCTCTCGTACTCACTCATGGTATGTCTACTAGATCTAGATGGTGTAGCAAAAAGATTCTCAAATATATTATCTTGATCTGACTCTAAATCTTCCTGTTCTATTCTAGCAAATCTACCCAATTGATCCCTAAATCTAGACATGCTCTCCAACACAACTAATAAAAATAAAATAAAATAAATGAAACTAAAAATTAAAGTCTACTAAAACTAAAAATAAAATAAAATAAACACAAAAAAAAAAAAAATCTAAACAAAAACTAAGAAAAGAAAAAAAAAATTAAAAGAAAATAAATAGGCAAATAATAAATGAATAAAATAAAATACTAATAATAAAAAAAATGGAACGAAGTTACCGCTTCGTTGTTGACTAAGCAAACCTGGTCCTTTTGCTTGTAAACCGTCTCCCCGGCAACGGCGCCAAATTTTGATTACGCCCAAATATATCTCGCGGTTATCGCAGTACAGTTGGGGTGTCGATTCCACAGAGAGATGGTTACAAAGAAACTGATTCACTAAATCAAGAACGTTAACGGTAAC
Source organism: Zanthoxylum bungeanum (assembly GCA_019454045.1). Classification (NCBI taxonomy): domain Eukaryota; kingdom Viridiplantae; phylum Streptophyta; class Magnoliopsida; order Sapindales; family Rutaceae; genus Zanthoxylum; species Zanthoxylum bungeanum. The sequence goes on from SKCR01030846.1 coordinate 164,973, forward strand.
TAAAATAAACAAAATGATAAAAATGATAATTAAAGTGAAGATAAATAAAATAATGAAAAAGATATTTAAAGATAATGGTAGAGAGATATGACAAAGCTTCGGGAATCCCTCTTGCATCGAACTCCTATATTTAGTTATTGATTCCTTTTATTACACAATTGAAGGTTTCACATCCCAAACCAACAATCGGAAAATATTCAATTCTACACATATTCAAAATCTAAGGTAATTAATGATTATTTTCCCTATGTTAACAGCACACAAAAGCCATCGTTACGAGCTATCTAACGTCGACAATATACCCTCAGGCAATACTGCAGCAGAAGACCAACACGCAAAACAACTTTACCAGTCACAATTAAATTCGCAAACCACACATAGAAGAAGCATGACTGGATCTATATGGGATTTAACAAAATATAATTTATGGATTAATAAATTAAAAGATGATAGAAAATAATAACCATTAATTTTATTAAACAATTAAAAGGTTCGTAGGAATCAAAAACACAAATAATAAAATCCAACACAAGAGTTCATCCCTAACTTTGCCTAGGGAATTAGTTCCCCATAAAAGAAATAAAATTAACCCGGGATTGGAGATAAATATTGTTCTGAATCATCACGGCTCCGTGTCCCGAGTACTTCGCTCTGATTTCTTCTCTCTTGGCACTGCTCTCTCTCTTTTTCAATTATGCGCAGGCTTTTGATTTTATCGTTGTTTATGCGCATGGAGCGCTGCTTCACGTCCAGTCCCCCTTCGTAATTGTCTATTGCATGGCTTATATAACAAAACAATTTCAAAACCTAATGTAATCTTGACCCACGCAACTTCCTTCAATTTTTGGTCAATAATTTCGGCTAGGAGTCTTTCTTTTCTTAGTGTTCACGTGATCAAACTTTCCATCACAAGGGCCCACATTATTTTCCTTTCCTTTTTAAAATCAAAGGTCAATTATTTTCTTGGTCAAACTTGACTTCTCTCTCCAATTACTTCACGCACATTTTGCTTTATTTTCAAAAGCAATTGATTTCTTTGCTCTTTGTTCATTTATTTTCCTGCGCACCACCGCTTCTTCTTTTTCTTTCAAATGGCTCCGTGGCGCCTCACTCCCTGGATTTTGTATGGGATTGTGGCGCCGCGGCGATAGTTTAATCTTTGTTCTTCGTGTTCTTGGTTTCCGTGTGTGTCCTACACATCCCTAAATACTTGCAATTGTCCCAGGATCCATATGTTAATATTCCTACAAATAAAAATCACTAAATTAGTGTAAATAATAAATATTTCTAAATTAATATAACAATCAAAATTATGTGATAAAATATAAAATATATAACTAAATACTTAACAATAAGCCTAGATAAGTGATGTTTCAAAGTACATTTTCATGCACTTATCAGTCCCCATATCGAATGGTGTTTGGGAAAGCATGCCATTTGCCAGTGGAGCTTGAACACAAGGCGTACTGGGCACTGAAGAAGTTAAATCTTGATCTACAAGCAGCATGAGAGAAAAGGCTCCACCAACTCAACGAATTGGAGGAATTTCGCCTATAGGCTTATGAGAATGCCAAACTGTACAAAGAAAAGACCAAGAAATGACATGATAAAAAAATAGTGCGCAGATAATTGGAGCTAGGGCAGCAGTTGCTGTTATATGATTCACGGTTGAAACTCTTCCCTGGAAAGCTGAAATCAAAGTGGTCAGGTCTATTTGTGATTACTCAGGTGTTACCCTATAGAGTTATTGAGATATACAACCCCAAGTCGAACAACACATTCAAAGTTAACAACCAGCGTGTTAAGCACTACTGGGGAGAATCATTTGAGCGACAAAAAGAAAGTGTCACACTTTCAGATCCAGCCTAACGTTCGGGCAGTCATGTCTAGCTGACGACGTTAAACTTAGCGCTAGCTGGGAGGCAACCCACGTAATTTGTGTATATATTCAGATTTGGTGTGTTTTATTCTTGTGTGTTTCATTTTGTAGGTAAAGTCATTTCAGGATGGAATAAGTTCTCACAAATCTTCACAAGCAATTTGCTTCTCTCCCTCAAAACTCTCTGATGAAAGTCTACAAAGCAATTTCCTTCTCTCCCTCAAATATTTGCCTGGTTTAGGAAGAAGCACCTATTCTAAAAAGGGAAGAGCTAAAAGAATGGGTGTTTGCTATAAATGTGCTCGTATTGTTGGACAATTATGACCCATAGCATCACTATTTGTACAGAACATGGTGTTGTTGTACAAATTAACTATGTGACAAATGAAATTGCTCTTTTATCATTTGTAATTGGATTACCGGATATATAAATGATAAAAGTTCATATGATTAGTACCGGATTAATAAGATATGAGACAATATTAATCCACTAAGGTTTAATCATTAAAACATCCCTAGTTGTAGTATTATCAAGATTGAACATCGATAATGCGGAATAGACTAGTATTGCACTTGTGCTTGTTATGGGAGCATAACGACATAGTTCTCATATATATGGGTATTGGATACTCATACAAGTGTAATAGGAGGTTGTGTTTACCGATGGTACGGGAACAGCTTCGCTCTGGATAGACCCCTCGGAATTCCGTTAATAGTATGACTATGTGTCTATGGAAGTCCGAATCAGGGTAGGTGTATTTGGTCTTAACCTGAGACTTACATCGCTAATGCTTGCGACAATCAATATACTTTGGTTTTGGTCATTCAGGGCTTTAACAGGTTCTGTGTACGCCTCTTCTAGGTATATTGAGAATCGTAGTGTATTGGGTCTGATGTCAAGATGGAAGTATCACTTCAGTCATATGGAGATGATGGTCACGTAGGATAAGGAACTGGTACTCTTGTATGCTGCAGCTATCGGTATAATATGACTAGGTCATGTTTATCCGATTATAGAGACTAGTTACTAGAGATCCGATATGTGCTTCGTACGGGGCAGACACAATTCCAGCCTCAGGCCTAGCACGTGACATCCGATACTGGATCGCAATACGCAATGCTACGTATACTATGCCTAATACATATTATATATTCCTTTAAGAATATTTCTGGAGAATTGGGTAGGCACGGTTCTTTGCTAGAAGCCAACCATGTCTTGTAAATCGGTAAAAACGTAGTACTAGGTACGTACGTGTTCGGATAGATCGACGACCAGATTTACAGCCAACATATCCAGGGATCTCATGGGTCGCTTCCCGAAGATTCACCGATGACGTATGACTCGGACATAATTAATCTGGGATTAATTATAAGAGAGAGAAAATTAATCTAGGATTAATTGCGAAGAGATTTTATCTGGGATAAAATTCTATTTAAAGAGAGAGAACGATTAATTCGGAATTAATCGATAAAATAATATATTCGATATATTATACGAAATTAGATTTCGACGCGGAATTAAAATTAGATTTTAATTCGTGCAAACGAGTTAATTTAGAATTAATTCGCTAGCGACATGAATAGTAATTTTGCTAGGCATAATTATTTAATTAAATTTGATTTAATTACGTCGCAACGAAAAATTCTTTAATTCAGAATTAACGAACCCGAGCCCGAGAGTGTTTGCGGGCCCACTCGAATTTTGAATCAAGTGGGGCCCATATGTCACATCACAAGTCACATCACTTGTCATTTGACTTACCTTTATGGTGATGGAATTTGGTGGGTGGGTGATGACTTGTTTTACACTCCAATTTGGTGAGAATTTTGACATATACCAAATATTGGTTTTGTTATATCATTAATTTGATTTTGGAAATCAAATACAAGTCAACTCTTTTTTTCTCTCCTTCTTCCTCTCTTCTCCATTCACGCCACTCTCCCTCTCTTGGACTATGGCTTGGCCGAAACTCACCAAGGGAAATTGGAAAATTTGTTGCAAATTTTTCAAGTGCTAGCACACATCAAGGAGTCATTCAAAGGTGATAGGGAAACCCATATATGAGCTTGGAATCAAATATCAAAGCTTGTAGCATTGATTCAACATTCAAAGAGGAGCTTGGAGCACAATAAAGGGGCTTCGCCGAAGACACAAAGAGAAGATTTTTTGTTGTCTCGGCATCCAAAAGCCGATCAAAGTGAGTATTTCCGCTACTTTACTTTGTTGTATTCGCACATTTCATTGCTTAATTTGATCTAGGTTTGACATAGAAAACCCAACAATGGTATCAGAGCGGTTATTAAGAATGAAATTGAATTAGGGTAAAATTTGGGTAAAATTGATTTGAGCATGATTTGATAAAATTGATTGTTTGAGTATGCTTGAATGATGATAACTTAGAGTTATGCATGATCAATTTGATGAAAATTTAATTGTATTATTTTTTCCCCAAAAATTTGGCTTGGCCGAATTGATGATATGCCCTAAAGTCATGGTAATTTTGTTTTTTGATCATTGGATGAGTTGAAAGACATGGGATAAATTGATTTAGGATTTAATTGGATTAAAATCGAAATCGGATTTAAAAATCCCAAAATGCCGTGAGCTTCAAAGCATGAAATGAGATGATTTTTTGTTTCAATAATGTTGGACATGTGTTGAACAAATTAAGCATGATTAATTGGTATTTTGGAAATGTTAATTTGACTAATTAATTATGGCTAATACACTTTAATTAAGAAAATTGTGACATTTGGAATATTACAATTTATTTAATTAGGATTAATTTGGAATTGGGCCATTAATGTTGTATTTGGGCCATTAATGTTGTATTTGAGTACTTATTCTTAAATGAGTCGGACTCGCGCAAATCAAATCATTGTTTGAACATTGGATGGTCATTAATTTCAGATTAATTAATTGGATTAGATTGATTTAACATGCTTTGTGTGAATACATGGATGTGATGTATGAATAATGTATATCGGATGGATATTAGATGGGTGAGGGCAATTTTGGAAATTGTTGTAATAAATTTAGAATTTATTAAATAGGACCTGCGTGTCCAGCCTATTACCTCTTGATTTTTTGTATTTCTCTTCTCACCTATTCCCCTAAATGTAAATGAGGTTTCTTTAGAAGTGTTATGTAATTGGGTAGAAGTAAGATTTGTGCTAGCGGGAGAGAGGAAAGAGAGAGATTTGTTCTAGGAACAAAATGTTTTAAATATCCATCCGCATATCATTATTAATTTATTTATCACGCCTTATTATGCTTTTAGAATGCATGTTTAAGGGTGTATGATGAGACCTAATAAAAGATAATTAATTGGTTGCCAATTACGCGAAAAAACCTCAACAAATATTAAGCGTTTTTCCTTCCATTGAATGATTCATTCTCAAGATCCAAGATTGGCACTGGTTTGTTGGCCAAAGTCAAGACCTTTGTCCATCGCGGATGTGTTTGAATCATGAAGGCTTTGTTCCATATCGTATGTCTTGTCCAAGTTGTGATTTGTTGGCCAAAGTCAAGATCACTTCTTGTCCATCGACATCGATTACGAAGCTTTCCAAGGTCAATGGGTCCCGCTTAACTGGAATCATTGAGTTTGTTGTGCCAAAGCCAAAGCTTAATTGATTCAGAGGAAAAAGGTTAGGGAATATATCGGATATATTGGAATATATTAGATATATGTTTCGGATTTGGATGTCCACCTACTGGATCTAGGAATTGGATGAGATCCAATTGATCTTAGAGATCTACCTAGTTAAATATCATACAGCTTGTTGGTCAAAGTCAAGGTTGTGTGTTATTTAACGGGATCCTAGCCCACTAGGAAACTAGGTTTCCCGAGTACTCAACAGAGGGTTAGAGGCTCGCCGAAAATTAGTGGGAGGCAAGTATTAAATTTGCAATTTCGTCTAGATACTTGCCAATACGCGCTCATTTCAATTTTTCGTCATTACTTAAATATTTTAGTTGGACTAATATTTAATTGTTGTTTTAAAATTAAACAGTTGGATTGTATTCAAACTACTTCAAATTATAGTTGATTATATAATTGGATTATAGTAATCAATATATTTGAATTTAACTAATCAAATTATAGTTGATTATATAGTTAGACTATAGTAATCATTATATTTAATAGTACCCGAAATCGTTGATTGGATAGTTGGACTATAGCAATCAAGATAACTGAAAGATTAGTGTTTAAAACATAATCCTAGGAGAAAATGTCATTAAACGGCTTTAATTTTCCGATTGGGAATAAAACCTCAGGATAGTCCTGGGAACTAAGAAGTTACTCTATTTGATAGAGAAACCTCTTGGGTCTGAGCCCAGAGTTGAGCAAATAGTGGAGCATGAGTTTTGGATGACTCATGGTGATGATAAATTTAGTGCTCAATCCTTTATGCTAGATGCAATGACACTTTAATTTCGTTGTCAAAATTAAGGATTAGATCCTTGTATCATGATGATGAAATTAAAGATCTTCATAGATTTATTCTTAAATCTTAGAAGTACAAATTGCAAAAGAAGATCTTTTGCTCACGTATGTCAGATGGTACATCTGTCGAGCACTAGGTGTCGCAGATGATTGCTGACATCGATCAGCTAGGTTAGCTGGGCATTACCTATGTGGCCGAGACTACCAAAGGTTTGATCTTATAGTCTCTACCCGAAAGCTGGGGCAAGTTCATTATGAACCAAGAGAAAACTCTTAGAGAGTTTAAGGCTATGCTCAAGGAGGCAGAGCCAGAGCTTCTAAAGAGGTAAAGGCAAAATCATCACAGTCTTATAGGAAGACAAAAGACATATTCCAAGATGTTTGCCTAAACTGTGGCAAACGGGGTCACTGGATGCGTGACTGCCGTATGGACAAGGCATACATGAAGGAAGAGAAAGCGGGGCAAGGCTCCGACTTCAATTATATTTATCATAAACATGTTTGCTTCTGGTTTCAAAATTGGATTTTTGATACTAGATGTGGTACATAAGATATGTACTGATGTGCGGAATCTGCTGATTAGCAGGATACTGACTTCAGTTGAGATTGATCTGCGAATCAGAAATGGGACGAGAGTCGCTGTTTTAACCGTAGAAACCTAAGTTTAGGAACTACCTTTCAGGTATGTACTTAAATTATGAAACTGTTATAATGTACCTAGTTTGACTAGAAACATTATCTCTATATCTAAGTTTAACCCGTTGCGGGTATACCTTTATATTCTAGAACACTAAAGTGTTTTATTTTATAAAGATGATATTGAGATAAACACATTAGATGTGGATAAAAGTATTTATATTTTGAATATAAATGAATCTCAAACGTATTACATGACAAACAAATAGCTCATACTGAATTAATCAGATGAGACTTATTTGTGGCATTGTTGTCTGGGACACATTAAACAAGACTTGTATATCCACATTTTTGAAGAGTGGGTACTAGGACGGATTTGATTCTAATCAAATGATGTCGATGAATCTAGTTTATGGGGCAAAGTGCCTAAAACACCTTTTACTTGGTAAAAGTATAAGTGCCACCGATCTGTTATCCCTCGTTCATAGTGACGTAAGTGGGCCAATATCTAGCTAGGCTAGAGGTGGATATGAACACTTCGTAACCTTTATAGATGTGGCATCGCGTTATGGTTATGTGTTTCTTTTGAAACACGAATCATAAATTTTGATAAATTCAAAGAGTTTTGACACGAAGTAGACAGACAGATTGGCTAAAGTATTAAACCGTCACGGTTAGACCGTGGTGGAAAATACTTAAGCAATAAGTTTCTCAATTACCTCAAAGAGTATAGTATTCTTTCACAGAGGACTCTTCACGGAACACCTCAATTTGACGGTGTGTCCGAACAGAGAAACTGAACCTTGTTGGACATAGTAAGGTTAATTATGAGTCGCTCTAAGCTACCATTTTAATTTTAGGGATACACATTAATCAGTGCAATACTTATTTTGAATAAGGTTCCATGAAAATCTGTTTGACAGACTTTATATTAGATATGAACAGGAAAGAAAACGGGTTTTCTCATTCCTGAAGATTTGGGTATGCTAGGCATATGTTTGGATGATACCAAACTAGAACCCAAATCGGATAAGTGCCTAATTTGTAGGTTATCCTAGGGAAACCAAAGTATAGTACTTATACAACTCACAAGAGAACAATGTAATTGTTGCTCTCCATGCGGTTTTCCTAAGAGGAATACCTATATGCAATGGTAAGTGGGTGGAAAGTAAAACTCGATGAAAATCGGAGTAATACTGTTCTAGGCACCGATTCCTTAACGGAACACAAACAGTTCATCAAGGATGAAACTGTACCACAATCTTCGAATACACAAGAACCGCGAAAGTCAGAGAGAGTCAGAAAACAACCTGGGAGGTATGGGTTTCTGATCTCACCTCGTAAAGATGTCAATCTTATTGAGGAATACGAACTGGCTACGTATGAGGAAGTGATACAATGTATCGACTCCATATTATGGCAAAGTACCATGATGTTCGAAATGGATTCCATGTATACCAACCAAGTTTAGACACTGGTTGATGTACCGAAAGGCATTGTGCCTATTGGTACTATATGAGTCTTCAATTAAGACATACATGGATGGCAACATACAACGTACTAAGCTAGGCTTGTAGCGAAAATGTATCGTTATCAATATTGTGTCGATTACGACGAAACCTTTTAACTCATTGTCATGGTTAAATCCATTTGGATAATGCTTGCTAATGCTTCATGTTTCATTTATGAAATATGGCAGCTGAACGTCAAAATCGCTTTCCTTAAACGGAAACCTTTTGGAGGATGTTTACAACATCCTGACGATTTTATCGTACCAAAACAAGCAAACAATGTTTGCAAGTTAATTCAATCCATTTATGGATTGAAGCAAGTATTGCATTCTCGGAACTATCGTTTTGATGTAATCATAATGGTATATGATTTAATTCAAAACAAAATGATTTTTGTGTATATAAGAAGGTTATTGGGAGCGCACTGACAGTGATTGTCCTATATAATGATGATATATCATTTCTTGGAAATGACATTCCCATAAAACAATCGGTGAAAACTTGGCTTTCATGAAAAATTCTCCGTAGGCTACTTGGGGAGACAACCTTTATTCTAAGAATAAAGATCTACTGGGATAGATCTAAAAGTTGTTGGCACTGTCCGAGAACTCGTACATTGAAAGATATGTACGCGACCTGGTGTCTTATATGCTTTGAGCATATGGAGTCACAATCAGGCCAATCCAAGTGATGGTCACTGGATTGATGTTAAGAACATCCTTATGTTAAAAACGACTATAAGTCGAATAAGGGTACTATATAGTTTGAATAACGGAACAGTGAGCTGGAAATCTTCCAAGCAAGAAACTGTTGCCGAATAAACAATAAAAGTGGAATATTACTGCAGCTGAGGCAGCAATAAAAGCAATTTGGATATATAATAATCCTAATCAGATTAGGTGTAGTTCTGTTAGCAGTTGAGCTAGGCTACAGCACAAGATAAAGAATTAATGGTCTCATCAACGATCCAAATATATACTTCAATTATTTCATCTAATTCGTCGGATCATACATCGTGGCGATGTGATGATCGAATAAATCGCATCAGATGATAACCATGCAAATCCGCTGACGAAAGAAGTTTCTCAGCAGAAGTTTGAGCGACCAGTACATAGTTCAAGTGTAGGACACTTGAGTGATTGGCTATAGGCCAAGTGGGAGATTGTTGGACAATTATGACCCATAACATCACTATTTGTACAGAACATGGTGTTGTTGTACAAATTAACTATGTAACAAAGGAAATTGCTATTTTATCATTTGTAATTAGATTACCGGGATATATAAATGATAAAAGTCTATATGATTAGTACCAGATTAATAAGATATGAGACAATATTAATCCACTAAGGTTTAATCATTAAAACATCCCTAGTCGTAGTATTATCGAGATTGGACATCGATAATGCAGAATAGACTAGTATTGCACTTGTGCGTGTTATGGGAGCATAACGACATAGTTCTCATTTATTTGGGTATTGGATACTCAGGCAAGTGTAATAGGTGGTTGTGTTTACCGATGGTACGGGAACAGCTTCGCTCTGGATAGACCCATCGGAATTCCATTGGTAGTATGACTATGTGTCTATGGAAGTCCGAATCAGGGTAGGTGTATTTGGTCTTAACCTGAGACTTACATCGCTAATGCTTGCGACAATCAATATACTTTGGTTTTGTTCGTCCAGGGCTTTAACAGGTTCTGTGTACGCCTCTTCAAGGTATATTGATAATCGTAGTGTATTAGGTGTGATGTCAAGATGGAAGTATCACTTCATTCATATGGAGATGATGGTCACGTAGGATAAGGAACTGATACTCTTATATGCTGCAGCTATCGGGATAATATGACTAGGTCATGTTTATTCGATTATAGAGACTAGTTACCAGAGATCTGATATGTGCTTCGTACGGGGCAGACACAATTCCAGCCCCAGGCTTAGCACGTGACATCCGATACTGAATCGCAATACGCAATACTACATATACTACGCCAGATACAAATTATATATTCCTTTAAGAATATTTTTGGAGAATTGGGTAGGCACGGTGCTTTGCTAGAAGCCAACCATGTCTTGTAAATCGGTAAAAATATAGTACTAGGTACGTACGTGTTCGGATAGTACGACGATCAGATTTACTGCCAATATATCCGGGGATCTCATGGGTCGCTTCCCGAAGATTCACCGATGACGTATGACTCAGACATAATTAATCTGAGATTAATTATAAGAGAGAGAAAATTAATCTAGGATTAATTGCGAAGAGATTTTATCTGGGATAAAATTCTATTTAAAGAGAGAGAACGATTAATTCGGAATTAATCGATAAAATAATATATTCGATATATTATACGAAATTAGATTTCGACGCGGAATTAAAATTAGATTTTAATTCGGGCAAACGAGTTAATTTAGAATTAATTCGCTAGCGGCGTGAATAGTAATTTTGCTAGACATAATTATTTAATTAAATTTGATTTAATTACGTCGCAACAGAAATTCGTTAATTCGGAATTAACGAACCCGAGCCTGGGAGTGTTTGCGGGCCCACTCAGATTTTGAATCAAGTGGGGCCCACATGTCACATCACAAGTCACATCACTTGTCATTTGACTTACCTTTATGGTGATGGAATTTGGTGGGTGGGTGATGACTTGTTTTACACTCCAATTTGGTGAGAATTTTGACATATACCAAATATTGGTTTTGGTATATCATTAATTTGATTTTGGAAATCAAATACAAGTCAACTCTTTTTTTCTCTCATTCTTCCTCTCTTCTCCATTCACGCCACTCTCCCCTCTTGGACTATGGCTTGGCCGAAACTCACCAAGGAAAATTGGAAAATTTGTTGCAAATTTTTCAAGTGCTAGCACACATAAAGAAGTCATTCAAAGGTGATAGGGAAACCCATCTATGAGCTTGGAATCAAAGATCAAAGCTTGGAGCATTGATTCAACATTCAAAGAGGAGCTTGGAGCATAATAAAGGGGCTTGGCCGAATACACAAGGAGCAGATTTTTTGTTGTCTCCACATCCAAAAGCCGATCAAAGTGAGTATTTCCGCTACTTTACTTTGTTGTATTCGCACATTTCCTTGCTTAATTTGATCTTGGTTTGACCTAGAAAACCCAACATGTATGACATGTAATACTCGTTGTCATTATTTAGGAATGATGTCTGATAACCGTGAAGATAAAATCAAATTCATTAAGGATGGCTTGAGTAAGGAGTCTTTGGATGAGATATCTAAGACTCTTGAGACGCATTCCAGTGGATATGTGCATCATGAAATTCACATGTTACATACACAGTTCAAAAAAGAAAGACAACAATACAGTCTTGGGAATCTAACTTTAAAAGACCCTGTTTGCCAATTTATAAGAAAATTGGATGGGAAGCTAGTCCTTGACACATAGACGTCATTCAAGCCGTTACTTCTTGTAAATATTATTTTCTCTTTGTATATATCTAATAATTGTGATTAGTTTTTTTATTTTCTTTTATTTTCTCCGACAGGATCCCAATTTTTTGACTTTTAGGTAATATTTTACTGTTTAACTAATAATTGTCATCTGGCAGGTACTAGTGCTATTATTACTCACCTTTTTTCAGGTGTTATAAATTCAACTCATCATTGCACTCTTGAAGGCATCCAGAGTTGAGAAATTAAAATGGAAGCCACTTAAAGAAGACGAGTTGTAAACATCTGTGTGTTTTGTGGTACTAGTGTTGGTTCTAAGCCAGAGTTCGTTGAGGCAACACAGGAATTGGGTCGAGTCATAGCTGAAAGGAATATGTACTTTTATATGGCAGTGGCAATCTTGGACTAATGAAGATCGTTTCAAAGGCCGTACAAGAATGGGGTAGTCAAGTTCTGGGAATCATCCCAAAACCCTTGGCGGAGGCGAATCTTATAGGACCATCAAACGGAGAGGAATTAATTGTGCCAGGTATGTCTGAACGATTGGTGGAAATGATTAACCGTGCTGATGATTTTATTACTTTGCCATGTGGCTTGGGCACGATGGAGGAAATTTTTACAATACTATCTTGGGCGAACTTGAACATACACCAGAAACCGATTGGACTATTTAATGCTGATGGATTTTATGATTTTCTTTGTGTGTTTCTTGATGATGCCCGGAGAAATGGGTTCGTGTCAAAACCTGTAAAAGAACTCATCTTCACTGCCAGAACTGCCCAAGATTTAATTGACCAAATCTTAGCCTTTGAACCACAAATTGACCCTATCCTTTCTAAGATAATCTGGTTCGATAATGATCGTGGTAAGAAGCGTTGGATAAATCTGGATCTTAACCTTTAATTTTCATTTTAGATGTAGAATTTCAGCTAACCAAGTACTATCTTCTAAACTCTTCTTCTACTTTTTAAGACATTGGGGACAATGTCTTATTTAGGTTTGGGGAGGGGAATAGTTGACTAGTATCTTGTTTTTATTATGTTGTTTTTATTTGATTTTTAGTCAAAAATATTCAAAAAATATTCAAAAAAATAAAAAAAATATTTTGTGTTTTTGTGTTTTTAATTTGACTAATTTGGTGAAATTGGTGTGAGATAGCTGTGTAAGGAATTTTCATTCTTGATACATATCTCAACCTATTTCGTAACAAGTTAAATTTGTTTATTTCCTTTTGAATTATTTATTTTGTGAATTCTCCATAATACTGACTAAAATGAATCTTCATATGCTCAGTTGACAGGTATTATCAACATACATGGTAACATACGGACATGAGTTGTAATTGAAAAAGTTGGTAATATTCAGTGCTCTAGTTTAATTGAAGGAAACATCTAAAAAAAGCGATTGGATAAAAAGAAACGTCTAAGATCCGAGTAATTAAGTCTGTATGGGTGTTTTAACACCTAGTGCCCTAAAACCAACTGGTTTGGGAGTCACTGGCCCAAAGCTCGCTACATGGATTGAAGATGTTGTAAAAAATATATTTATATCGGAAATCCGAGTAATTAAGTCTGTAGGGGTGTCTTAACACCTGGTGCCCTAAAGCCAACTGGTTTGAGAGTCACTGGCCCAAAGCTCGTTACATGGATCTAAGATATTGTATATAAATAAAAAAAATCAGAAAAATCAGAAAAAATATTCAATTGCTAAAAAATGTGTGAATTCTGATATAACTTTAGGATAAAAATATTACTCTCTTTTCAACTACACTGATGAATATTGTGGGCACAATATCTTGATTATTACCTTGTTAGCTGTGTATTTGGAGAATGGTAAAAATAATCGGAGAATTTACTTATTCGTAAATTTAGAAAGAAAGAAAACAACTCTTAACTTGGATAAGAAGTTTCACATGTTTAGTCACTAACTTGTTTATTCTATTTTCTCTTGTCTTTTTGCTTTTTTGTGCATTAGTTTTATATTGACGTTTGTGGGTATCGTTGCTGTAAGCCCTCACGAGACTACAACTCATCCACTAGGTTAACGTAGGGGTTTAAAGGCTTGTTGCATACGCTAAATGCAACCGTGATCCCTATAAAAGTGGCTTAGTTTAATTTTATTTTAAAGATGTTTATGTTATGTTATTTTATTGTTTTGCTCGAGGACTAGCAAAATGTTAGGTTTGAGGGTGTGATGAGTGGTAAATAGATCACTATTTCCCACTATTTTGACTTAATATTTTGTATAGTTTCTTGAGTTTTGTGAATATTTTGATGTGTTTTTTGTTATTTTGTAGATAAATAAAATAACAGGACTCTCTGGAGGTAAATCAGGGCCAAAACAGCGGAAACCAGACAAAAAGGATAAAAATGTAAATTTCCTGCTAAAATGCGCCGTTTGAAAATACGTCGTCTGCTAACATGCGCCGGAGACTGCTAACATGCACCGGACACGTGGACCAATAAGAGAAGTTTTACTATCATGCGCCATTGCTAACAAGCACCTGCCACGTGTCAACATATGCTAACATGCACCAGACACGTGTCACCATCACATGCTGTCGATAATTATCATCAACACGTGTCAATGCTGATATCAGCGTCGCGATGCGCAACAATTTTTTCGTGTCGTGACGCCGACATAATTATTGAGCTGCCGACGCTGACTCCGCCACGTGTCCTTATCTCTGGAAGTTCAGTGCCACGCGTCTACCATCAACCGCGCCTCGCGACGTGCAATGTTGCACACGTCACGATGCGTGAGGCCAAATTTTACCTATAAATTGAGGCCGAATTTCAGAATTCAATTCATACTTTCTTCTAAGGAATTCCTTAAGAATACTAAGAAGATTGTATCTTGCTTGTTTATTTACAACTTTCTGTAATTAATTTCATTTACTTTTACGCAACAGTACTTTCCTTTCTTTATTTTTCAGTTTTTACTTTTCAGTAATGAGGAGGTAACTCTCTTCTGCTAGGGTGAAAGATAAGCTTTTATTACTAATATTTAGATTAATCTCCCTTAATTATAATATATAAACTATTTAAAACCTGACTTAATGATGATACCGCCTTTATGGTCGGTTGGACTTAATAAAATTGGTTTTAACCTGACTAAACATGGATACCGCCTGTATGGTCGGTTGGAATTAATTATAAATTTGACTTAATCAGGATACCGCCTATATGGTCGGTTGGTAATATCACGCAAAGTAAATATATTGTAATAAGGGAGATATCTAAAATAGAAGTAATAAAAGTGGATACTCTAACCCCCATCATTTTCTTTTATTGTACTTTTCCCTTTTTAATTTCCAGCATTTACTGTCCAGCATTTATTTTTCACCATTTATTTTCCAGCATTTACTTTATATCATTTAATTTATTTAAGCTTTTACTAGCTTTAGATATGTGTAGTAACTAAGCCCGTTATCTGAGGTTGTGATGAATTCCAATATCACTGGTTTATAATGGGTTATTTTATAGTTTGGGTAATATAAATGTTTATTTATTGAGCCTTAGTCTTAATGCTTCTTGTTAACTGGCCATTAATTGTTAGGGATATGCCCTATACCCAACTTGTGGATGGGCTATATGTACATGTATTTGTAATATTTTCATTAATTAATAAAATGGAAATCTTTATTATACGTGTCTTACATAACTTATATGAATCATCAAACACTCTAATAAAGCCCTTGGAGTAATAAGATGATAGCTTCCATGCCTTATGAGAATCATTACTCTTAAACGTTCATAGTCACAGTTTTGTGAATAATCTGGGCGTTCACAAAGCGGAGAGACTAGCATGATGATATGATCCGCCCTTAAGTGGGGTAGCCGATCTCATAGGCTACTAGCGGAGATCCGTCCGCTTGGTGTATCACATGGATGCATGAGTTGCTCGTGTCCATCGAACTGACTGCCGAAAGTTTTCACATGGAGTGTTTATCCCATATGTCTGTGAGAACTTTCATGTATCGATTGTATGAATAGTCCTTAGACTTGAGGTCTTTACAATCTTATGTGTGGATCAAATAACTTTGACATTCTCCTTCCCCGGTTCAAAAGATCCGGTCATAAGGGTATGATTGGGTCATTTGTTGAAACACATGAAGTTTGTAAAGATACAACAGAGAATCGCCACTCTCTCGGATAATATCTTCTTATAAGAGTAATATTCCAGTTCACGGGTTGATATGTGTGATCAGTGTTTGAGACTGTGGCCGCAGCGGAAGAATCATGTGAGATTCTTGGGTTAGCACGATTCATGACACTATCAACATCATACCTTTGACCATATGGGTAGACACTTTCCGTACCCTAGGTCAATTGGTGGGGATACAGTGAGGCGATGGACCGCATCATATGTAAATCGCATATAGAATGGGTATATATATATTTCCTTCTCATTTGGGGGTCTTGGCATGTTGCTAGATGTCAACCTTGGTCATTGAAATCGAACGACCATCTGATCGGAGGAAAATTTATGTTCAATTAAATTATCATGATTCATTTCATGTCCAACTTGATGGGAACCCAAAAGGTCACACACGACAAAGTCGAAATCAATGGTTAACAGTGCACAATACAAATTTAACAGCATATATGATTGCTGTAGGAATTGTTCATAAATGGTTCAATGTGTTTAATTATTGAGCAGATCATTTATGAGGTTCCATAGTGGCTTAGGGATTGGTGAATGACGATAGGGGCACTTTGGGAATTGGAATAAATAAATAAATAAATAAATAAAAACGTGAATAGTAACATGAATAGTAGGTGAATAGTAAATTTTTTTTTTATTTTTTTTATTTGTTATTTGTTTTGAATTCCAATTCAGCCCAAACTCTTATTAGGGTTTTACAATCTCATTAAACCACTAAATTAAGATCCAATGGCTAAGATTAAATTAACATTTATCCCACATCAGATTCTTAATTAATTTTGTTGTCTTTGGAGCACCTATATAAACCCAAAGAATTCTTTACAAATTTTTGCACCAAACCTTTCATATATTAGGTTTATATAAGTGAGCAACTCTAAAGTTTAAGAGTAAGCCACTGATTTTGAGGATCCTTAAGTCTAATTGACAAGAGGAACCTCGAGTTAAAAGTTTTGAGGTATTTGCCTTGGCTAGCACCAAGGGCAAAATACCCGTGCACTCAAGGCGTAGTCTTGCCGTTGAGTTTTGGCTTTGGTGTGTGCATCTTTGGAGGCCACACACTTGGGTGGCTCTTTGGAACGTGGAAGAGCTTGCTGAGTTCGAGAAAAGCTTGTAGATTGGAGGGAGGACTGGAAGAGTCTTCGGTTCAAGTAAATTGTTTTCTTTCTTTATTTTAATTAGAGTTCTTATGACAGTTAGCATGTTTTAGTTTATGTTCTCTGCATGTTTTATGAGTTTTTATGCTTAGAATATATAGTAACATGCGTAGGCTTGTAGAATAATCAAAACAAATGGGTATTGGGCAAAGGGATATCGGCATCATAATTTGATATATTTAATTTTCCGGTGTGCACTCGCGGCCGCTTCCCAACATTAATAAGATTGATATGGTGAACTTAAATTGAACTTGGAAAATGGATTTTAGGTTTAAGACCCTAGACTCAATAGCTCACGATCTTTCTTGAGGATAGATAACCCTTTAATAGATTTCCTTACAAGATAAGAATATACCTGTCAGGCGGGGGTAGCCATAATTGAAACTTAATCTTAATGAATTAAGATAACTTGGTTGACATAGGAATATGATTAATTGGGTTATTATGGGTATTTGTATCTAACCATCAGAAGTGGCTTTTGCATAAATTCGTGTTCCAGACTAATAAACCAATATATTACACAAACGTAAAATAACCACTTCATCTTTAAAAAGATATTGGAAGAATTCACAACCCTAGATAGTTTCTTAATATTGAATTTTCCTTTAATTTACTTTCACACTGTTTTATTTATTCGTCTTTAGTTTAAAGTCATCATCCAATCAAACAATCAATCTATTAGATACTCGTAAATATTTGGCTTCATAAATTAATAGTTTAGGTATTAAGTCCTCGTGGAATCGATACATTTATACTACTTGAACGATGCGTGCGCTTGCGTTATACGTGTGTGATTACGCCGATCAGCTATTTGTAGTGGAACATCATAGAATCCCGCATCGAAGTTTCGAAGAATTTTATGTTCATCCATAAAGTCATTCTGCGAATGTATATTTATGCTCAGTCATAAATTATATTACACAACGCTCGTTCCGTGATGTAATAGTAATATAGTCAAGAAGTCAATAGTAGTAAAGACCTCTGGTCATTACAAATAATCCCCCATTAATAGGATTCGTCCTCGAATCCTCTTTAAACTTGGGTTCTTATCGTAGACTTCAGGATCATAGGTTCTTTATAAGCTACCAACTTAAATTTACTATATGCACATCGCCTCAGTCTTACTCACTGAACTACCACTTCCCGACGTCCTTTCACATGCTTTTTTCTGCTGGAACTATACTATGTCCTCTGAGATCCTATTTGACTTAACAATGAAAATCTTTACCTGACTGAATATTACTACTTAACTGATAGGCATTGATATTCTCCATCATCAAACACATGCATCCTACCTCTTGCTGTGCTTGGCCGAGCTACTTGATAGTTTGTGGCTTTAGTGAATATCCCCTTAGGTTCTTTACTGAGAAGTATCACCTCGTTCTTGTTTCATAAGATCTTCGCTGGCATTCTTATCTACCATATTTCTCGACCTTTAGCTGTGCTCAATATTTCTTATCTCCAAAAATCTCTTTCTTCTAGATCTTTACTTATGCTCCACAATTACTTAACTTGATCTGGTTCTGAGTAATTGGTACCTTTGACTCTAACTAAAGATTCTGATGTCTCATCACCTGTACTCAATATTCCTGTGCTCCACTTGTCCATGAGCTTTTCTCTTTAAGTTTCAAAATTTCTGATTTTCTATGGGGGCTTGGGGTTTTCTAACTTACTGATTTTGTCTACCAACGCCGCTTGTACTCAAAATGTTGCTTCTGGATGATTTCCTAGTGGTCCTTCTCGATTGGTAAAAAATTTCAAACTCAAGTGGGTGCGCTTTAGTACTTAAACGGTACTCACTGCTGTTAACTTCGATGCTGGCATTCTTGTCTTGCTAAAGTTCATTTCCTAATCGTACTTGTTTTTATTGTTACTACAAATCTATTTGATGTTCCTTCAACTTGTCTCTATTCCTGATTACATGCTAGGATACCTCCTCTTAATTGTTTTCCCATACTGTAGTAAACTTATTCTCTTGGTTCTACACTATACTACACTTCTGCCAATTATTATTTAGTATTTCCTCATATTGTCGTTGCATCTTTACGGTTTTACTTCCTAACTTACTCTTTTCATCCTATGCTTTATTCTACTATCTACTGAGAACTTTCTTGGTCTATGTCTTGGCCTTCTTACTTGAGGGATATCTTCTTTCTTTACATACTCATTATTTCATCAAACCTTGGATTCTTGGAATTCCTGGTCATTACTTGACTACTACTTTATTTCGGTATTTCTCCATCTTAACAACTTCTTTCCTGATTCTTTTACTCAGAACTATACTCCCACTTATTCCTGAGAATATCTGGAGGCAACTTTGAAGGTCCGTCTTTACGAGTGTTGTCTAACGAGGGTTGGGAGGGTGTGAATTTACCCTGAGGCCTTTCTGATTATGGTGATATGGTTGCACATTCTGTTTATCTATGAGCCTAGGGCTTTCATGTATATAAATATATGATGTCTATTCCTACACTAGGGTATTATTTGCTAAAACTATTTGGTTTGCCTTTTCTAACTTTATTTCTGATCTTTTCTAATAATCGATCTCTGCACTTATTCTGCGAACTCCTGCTAAGGCCATGCTCTCCATCAATTTTCTCGTACTATATCTATACTCATTCTTGTTTAGTCTCTATTGTTTAACCCTCTAGATTCGTTATTTTCTTCCTCTGAGTATTGCTATATTCTCTTTGCTATCTTTCCTAGGAGACTTGTTCTGCTACAAAGGTTTCTTCCATGTCTCAGTTCCTTAAATTTCTTACTCCTATGAGTTCCTGAATGTTCCACATATTTCGATTTCTTAAGACATCTCTTTCTAAATCTTCAGTTCAGGTGCTACTCTTACCTAGTCCTTCTACTCAATACCATGCAATCCTTTGTAAGTTGTTCGCTATATTCCTAGATTTATTCTCCCTGGTCTCTTCGTTCTTCTAAGCCTTTACTTCTCCTCAAGGACTTATTATATCCCCTCATGTTATTCTTTCTTATAATAATAATTTCTGTATTTTATTCGGCTCATCCTAACTTCAGACTATCCTATTTCATGTTTCTTATATGTGCTCCATTGAATTTATCAACTTGACTATCTAGCCATCTCGTGATTCGTCTGATCTGTTCGTTGCTCTTCTTTACTGATTATTCTCTTTACTAGATTCTAGGTTGAGGGGTGAGCATAATTATATTCCATAGGGATCATGTGGTACACATTTTGTTTGACTCTTAAACTTGGTGATGATCTGGTTGGATGTTTTCACGCTGACTAGAATAGAGGTTTCTTAAAGGAAGCGTTATCATTCATTATGCAGAAACTTGATCAACTACGCCATATCTTAGGGTCTTACTGATTTTTCTTGTTATTTCTCGCATCCCTTCATACCATATGTGTATTCCATTTCTTTGCTCTACACATTGCTGCTAAGGCTAGTGGTGTTTCGTCTTCTTGTTTACTTCCTAGATCTCCGCCCTCAGTTCTTACTTTAAATCTAAAAATGGCACTCTGTTCTACTGTCCCTACTGATACTCTTATCACTTCCTAAATATCTCAAACCCCTCTGGTCTTATTCTTTATACTTCTACAGATTTCTACTGACTTGGGTTAACCTTTGGATTATACTGAGTTTAATATGTCTTGTGGACTTCTACTAGTACTATAAACCTTGTGCTGCATTCTCTAGATCTTTTAGACTATACTGGATTCTCTTCTTTATATCCTCGAAACTTCCTTAATCATTTTCTAGGTGGTTTTCCTTCCAAGGTCTTTCCATTCTTAAGATGAACTCCTATTGGGTTTCTTAAGGTCGTCTATATCTATTATGGTAGGAACTGCTTTATATCATAAGGAGTGCTATTTGAATGATCTAGGAAATCTTACTAACCTGTCTATGGAACTTTGAGGACGTACTCGAGGATCCGATACTAGAGAGGTAGTGCCTTGCATACGAGTATCTCTGACATACTACGTATATGAAACCCTAACACTCTACCAACTGCAGTCACTGACTTCCTAGACCATGCTCTGATACCATCTTTGTAACATCCCCGATCTGGTAGATGCTACCGGCAGGGGATAGACCGTACTAACCTCATAAGCCTCTGATTTTCTAACCATAAACAGTTACTAATACTTTATTATAAATCAAAATCTTAAACATGGGACCAACGCCCAAACTCATCAATATAAGATACAAACTTAATGTTATAACTGTAAAATTTAATAACTATTGTTTACAATGACCATTACATTACTCAAGACTTATGCAAGACTTCTTACTGACTCTGAGTGGACTCTCACTTCTTCTGACTTGGACTGGTGGACTCCAACCCTAGTGACTGCATCAATATCCATCCTCCCAAGCTTGGCCTCCGAGTAAACCTGCAAAACAAGAGAACTGGGAGTGGAGGGTTAGATCATCGTACGATCTAAGTGAATGGATGAAAAACTGTAAAACTGCTTTTAAAATGTTTGGTTCAAAAACCAAAAATTCCAGAAATAGCTTTATATGAAGACTCTTCTATGAAAACTTCAATTGAAATCTCTTTTACAAACTTCTCTTTCTGAAATCTGTGTTCTAAAAACCGTTTCCAAAATCTGATTTCTGATAATTGCTTTCTAAAAATCAAAATCTGAAAACTCTGTTTTTGAAATTCAGGTGATCTGGAAACTAGTCAGCATCTGAAAAACCTTGACGTATGAGGGCGTTACGTATCGTCGTCCCCCCATACTCCTATCTGTAGCTAGGAATGCAAAACCATGAACTTGGGGCATTACATATCGCCATCCCCCAAAGCATGCCACTTCTGTCCCTGAAACTGGTGGTCTTGGGGCGTTACATATCGCCGTCCCTCAAGCCACAAACTAGAACTGGGGGTACGGATCTATGCTTTCCTCCAAGCTCTGAAACTAGGGTCTAGGGGCGTTACGTATTGCCGTCCCTCTAGCCCTGATCTAGGATCTGGGGGCGTTACGTATCGCCGTCCCCTCAGTCCTCTACATGTGCACATGTCTCTGTCCATCAATTCCAACCGTATCAAGTTGCATACTGGGGTGGGTTTTTTCCCCCATGCCCCGAAAAACTATAAAATCATGCTTTAAAAACATTTCTATCTAAAACATAACTTAAAACATAAAATTCATGAAATAACTGTGATAAAAGAAATCTAATGCCCTAAAGCGTAAAAAATTAAGTCTGATAAGAACATTCGAAAAGAAAATCCACTAAAAGAGAAGATGTCCACTCACAGTTTTTGGAATTTGGCTGACAATGAATCCTTTTATCGAAGAAGATTGTAGTTCCTGTGGAAGATCTACGATTGGAAAACTCGATTAGTATGTTCGTAGTAAAATGAGCTTCGAATTTAGCTAAGCTTATTAATACCTCGATATGTTTTATCTACAAGGATTTATCATGCTTGTGTTTTGATGTAAAGTATGTATATGAACTAATTTGAGACCTATAAGACGACCTCTAACACGTACGGGTGGAACTGGGATGATTAAAATCGTTTAAGAAAAAATTATGTTACGCGTCGCGACGCACGGTGTCCAGAGGCGTGCAATAATTTTCTTCTTGTGCGTCGCGACATAAGGGTCTTCAGCGTCCCGACACGACTTGGTTTTCCAGGATTCTATTTTGCTTTCTCCAAATTCATCCAACACATAAATCATCAAACTACACTTCATATTAATTCTTCCATACGAAACCCATACACAATACATTATCATACATCATCTTTACACCTAATGATCCAAGTTAACATCCTCAACACTCATTAATCATATCATTCCCACTATTAGTTTAACCCCTAGAATTCATCAAATTTGGGTACTTGAGTTTCAACCAATTTCCTTCCTTACCAATCAAATAATAACAACCCTTAGCATCTAATATTTCTATCTTGTCTTCAAACTTTCAAAATTCAACAAAAACAAATTTGGGTTAAGTTGGTCTTACCTCTTTTTTGTAAATTCCCTTCATCATTCAAGGATGCCATGCCCATCCTTGTTTCATTTCCTTTCTTTTCCTTCTTCTTTCTTCTTCTTCCTTTCTTCTTCCTCTTCTTTCTCTCATTCTTCTTTCTCTTTTTCTTTCCCCCTTTCACGTTTCTTCCTCTTTCTCTTCTTGTTCTAATTTTGTGATTTAGTGAATAGTATATCCTTTATATAGTAGGAGTCATTTGATATTTGTAAGTTTGTGGAAAAGTGTAGAATAATGGAGAAGGTTTGAGATTTTTCCATTTGGGTCCGAAATCACTATTCTTCTGAATTTTTAAGTTACATTTTTACCTATTTCTGGTCCGAATTTGGAAAAATACTCAACGCGGAAGTTGTAGATCTCGGTCTCAGCTTTCCGAAGATATATACTTCATAAAAATTGGAGTTCGTATGAGAAAGTTATGGCCCAAATACTATGGGCTATTCGTAGTGGAACATCATAGAATCCCGCATCAAAGTTTCAAAGAATTTTCTGTTCATCCATACAGTCGTTCTGCGAATTTATATATGTGCTCGGTCATAAATTATATTACACAACGCTTGTTCCATGATGTAATAGTACTACAGTCAAGAAGTCAATAGTAGTAAAGACCTCCGGTCGTTACAGTTATATTTATAGTTGTGACTTATTATGTGATTGAGTGATGAGGCCAATGATGCACAAGACGGACCATTACCGTGCACATTCCAGAGGGTCCGACCATTAAGTCTCGCACTATGAGGATCCAGGAAACAATACATGGACTAGTTCGAAGGGTCATAACCGATTATTCATAAATCCAAGTGCGAGCCTCTACTATATTGAGTATGGCCTTGAAGATGGACGATCCTATGATGGTGAATCTTATTCAGGCTGTGGAGCATCATGATACTTAAGCCTACTTTAGCGTATTTATTTATTTGTTTATTTATTTTTATTTAATTTGGATTAATATTTTTTAATTCGACCCTTTTATTTGTATTAGCGTGTTACTTATGGTTTATTATTATATTTAGGAATTATGTTAAGCATGTGGGATTAGCCTAAGTTAATTTTAGGATACACGCATATTGGCGTGTGGATAGTTTTGTCTTTTTTTATTGTAGGATTATGGTTTGGTTAAAGCCTCCTTATAGAAGGCTAACTTTGGCTCTGTTTTTGGAAAAACCTATCTATTAATAAAATTCATTATTTCTGTGAGCTTGTGAGCAACCTTCAACTTGTTCTCATTGAATTTGGCTTATTAAAGGCTTACTAACCATTCGTGGTGCCCCATTAGAACTCTAGGTTTTTGTTGCTTGTTCTTCAGAGATTTAGAGTTTGAACCCGAACTATCTTGGCTTTCTTGGGAGCGATCTCAATCTCGTGTGGGTTTGCTTGGCTTGTTCCAGGCAGGTTCTCATCAGTTGGTATAAGGAGCTAAGGTTCCAAGGTTAGTTCACATATCTGTTTGTTTTTTATTCTTCTTGTGTGAGTTTTTTTTTTTCTGTTATGCATTCTCTTTGTTTTCTGTTCTATGTATCCTTTATTTTTCTGTTTTAAATTTTCGTTGTATTTTGTTCTGCATTCTCGTTGTTTCTATTATGCGTTGTGTGCTTTCTGCATTTCATTTTTTCTATTCTACGTTGTGTGTTTTCTATTGTGTGTTTTCATTATGTTCTGTGTTGTGTACCTTATGTTATGCATTTTTCTTTCTGCCCTAGGGTTCCTTAGTTCGTGAAAAAAATCAATTTCAGCGGGTAATAGGTTTCCTTGTGGCAATATGGTTACTTGGTGATCATGTTTAATTGGTAAGAATGACGGTTTACCATAGACTGAAAATAATCAAAATTAGGTAAATTTCACTACAGAAACGCATTAAAAGGTTTGAGGGACGTAATTTAAAGAGTACAAAAGTTTCTAATTTTGCTTACGTGTAATTTTTTTCCCTATTGTTCATATTGTTGAGACGATGTGATTGAAGTGATTTTCCTATGTGTGTTTAAAAACTTCAAAATTTACGTGAAATCAGTTACGTAGTATCCTATTTGCTGCAATCTAGAGTGTGTTTTTTCTTTCTTTCGTGCTTATTTACATACTTGTTTGCGCACTTAGCTAGCTTGTGACTTCTGTTCCAAATACTTTGTTTGCCTTATTCTTTTTTCTTTTTCTGTCTTATTTCTATCTATCTGTTGACCTTACAATCAAATTGAATAGTTGCTATTGGGACAATAATTAAGGTTTCGGCCACGCTAGGCTTAAATCCTTTAAGAACTCATCCGAGGGTAATAGCAGTAAAAGACAAGTGTGGGTGAGCTCAGTTTCGGGTAAAAGCCTGTTGAGTGACAAACACGAGCGAATTGTGAGGATTTTTATGTTTTTTTTTATTACTAACCTTTTTATTGCAGGGAAAAAAATAAAAGGAAAAAAAAGAGAAAAAGAAAGAAAAACAAAAAAAGTGTCCAGAGAAGTCGAAACTCCAAGTAAGAGTGACTATACTCCACAAGAACTCGAATTGAGAGATGTGGCATTGAATGTGGCGGTTCTTCAGCAAGAGTTTACTAGGGTTTTAGAGATGATGAGAGTTGTGCAGGATAAAGTTAAGGGGACGAGGCAAAATAACACTCAGGAAAGTAGACTACCAAGACTTCCTAGGGCCAATGAGGCATGGCTTATTCCCCTAGACCTAGTGGGTGACGGACAATACCAATGGATGAGATGGAGGCCGAGAAAGAATTTTACTTTGATGAGGAGTTTGATAGAGTGTCTGAGGTGGATATGGGTAGATTTCAGCCTAGAAAGTGCATGTATGAAAGAAAGTTCATAATGGTTCATGGAGATGAGAAAATTGTGACTTGAGCAAAATCAAGATGACTATTCATTCTTTCCAAAGAAAGAGTGATCCCGAAGCTTACCTAGATTCGAGCTAATTTTTTACTGTTATAATTATTTAAAGTTGAAGAATATGAAGTTGGTTGTTATTGGATTTATCAATTATGCCTTTATTTGGTGGACTAGATGATGACAAACATTAGGAGAAATAGGGAGCACCCAATCACTACATGGGCAGAATTGAATACGGTTATGAGTAAGCGGTACCTACATAGCCATTATTATCGAGAGTTATATCACAAACTCCCTAACTTTACCCAAGGATTTCGAAGTGTAGAAGATTACCATAGCGAGATGGAAATCGTCATGATCTAAGCTAATATTGAAGAAGATCGAGAGGCCACCATGGCATAGTTTCTGAGGGGGCTGAATTGAGAAATTTCCAATATGATGGAGCTGCAGCATTATATGGAGTGAAACTGTGTAGTGAAAAGTAACTCGGGTATGAGCAATACATGGAAGCCAAAATGGGGGGGATAATAGTTGGGATTTCACCACATCTAGGTTTAGATTAGTAGCCCCAAAATCAAGGGAAGATTCCACCACCAAATATGAGTCGTGACATTAAATATTTCAAGTACTTAGGGAGTGGTCACATAGCTTCGCAGTGCCCTAATAAAAGGGCTATGTATATGGGGGTGATGGTGGGGTGATTTCAGACGGTAAAGAAGTTAAGGATGAGATTCCCGAGTTGTAAGATGTTGCTGATAAAGAAGGGGTTGAGTATACAACAAATGGGGAGTCCTTTGTGACTCGACGTGCTTTGAGTACCCAGGCCAAGGTTGAGGATGCTTTAGTTTAGAAACGGGAGAATATATTCCATACCTCATTTCCTAGTCACGAACAAGGTAAGTAGCATGGTTATCGATGGTAGTAGTTGTACAAACGTTGCTAGCACAATACTAGTTGAGAAGTTGGGTTTGACTTTGCTTCGACATCCTAAGCCTTTATCTTTGCAGTGGTTGAATAACAGTGGCGAGGTTAAGATTAATAAGAAAGTCTTGGCAACTTTTATGATTGGTCAGTACCTATATGAAATGTTGTGTGATGTAGTCCCCAAGCAAGCTGGGCATTGATTATTAAGGTGTCCTTGTCAAATTGACAGGAGAGTAACACATAATGGGTCTCAGAACAGATATTGCTTTGGTCACCTAATGAGTTTTTGAAGACCAAATGAAGCTACAAGCTTTTGGAGAAAAAACAACCAATGGCGATGAAGAGATTGAGTAGCGTGGCTGAGGTTGAGGGCACCACACCATTAAAAAACAGAGTGGTCAAGAGTTCCAAGGGTTTAGGAGAGAGAAATACTGATAGTGAACCAATGAAAGAGAGTGGGGGTAGACTGAAAAACAACTTCTTTGCTAAAGAAAGGGAAGTGAAAATAGAGTATTCCAAGAACAAAGTTATGAACATTCTCTTATATAAAGAAACACTCCTCATTTATGAGGAAACTAGCCCTAATATTTCTTTACCTAGTGTGTTTGCCACTTTATTGCAGGATTATGATAATGTGTTTGCAAATGAGATACCTTATGGCTTACCACATCTTCGCGGTATTGAACATCAGATCAATTTTTAATAGACTTTTCTACCAAAGTAATCTCGAGGAGACAAATGAGCTTCCAAGGCCTGTAGAGGAATTGATGAGCAAGAGGTACGTACGGGAGAGCATGAGTTCAAGCACGATCCAGTCTTATTAGTACCAAAGAAAGATGGCACATGGAGAATGTGTATAAATTCCCGATGTAACACCCTACCAGAGGCATGATGCTACATGCAGGAGACAAGATTAATCCATCTCCATAATCCTCCAAAATTTACAGAACAAATATGATGTGTCCTAAAATTGGGCAACCTGGATCACAGTCCAACATCAAAATGAGGCTGATGATGAGCTGAAAATATATCAATATTTACCGCCCATTTTACTTAATATTTTGTTTAGTTTCTCGGGTTTGATGAACGTTTTGATGTGTTTTAGTTTATTTTGCAGATAAAATAATATTGGGACATAATGAAATCATTTAGGACGAAATGTGGGTCAAATAAGGGTAAAAATTGGACTTGACATATTAATTTTGGAGATTGGAAACTTGAAAGTGCGTTTTAACGAAGTGCAGTTTTGGGAATTCCAGTTTTGCGAATCTGTCGTATTTTGGGCATAACGTTTTACTCCGATATTGGATTGAGCTGATTCAAGTTCCAGATTAAGGAAGACTCAAAGCTCTAAAACTTTTAAAGACAAAATAATTTCGAATTCTAAAGATTTCATGCCCGAAATTGATGAACCATCCAGAAGTGTGTTGTGTGTAATTATTAAAGTCATTTTCAAAGAAAAAAATAAATTAATAATAAATAATAAAAATTATCAAATCACCACCAAACATGATAAGCAATTAGTGGAACAATTAATAATGGATTTGGTGGAGCAATTAGTGGAGCAATTAATAATGGATTTGGTGGATGATTTGATGGAGGAAAAATTTTGCCTATAAATACCAAGCCATTTCATTTGTAAATTCATACTTTCTTTTAAGAAATTCCATAAGAATACTAAGAAGATTGTATCTTGTTTGTTTATTTACAGCTTTCAGTAATTAATTTCTGCTTTCGCACTTTATTTTCGTATCTTTTCAGTTTTTACTTTCCGCAGTTTACTTTTACGCACATTTCTTTTCTTTCTTTAATTTTCAGTTTTTACTTTTCAGTAATGAGGAGGTAACTCCCCTTTGCTGGGGTAAAAGGTAAAAATTTTATTACTAATATTTAGATTAATCTCCCTTAATTATAATATATAAACTAGTGAAAACTTGACTTAACGAGGATACCACCATATTGGTCGGTTGGTTTAATTATTTAAATTGGTTTTAACCTGAATAAACTGGATACCGCCTGATTGGTCGTTTGGTAATTAATTATTAATTTGAGTTAATCTGGATACCTCCTATATGGCTGGTTGGTAATTATCATGCAAATTTAATATATTATATTAAGGGAGACATCTAAAATATAAGTAATAAAAGTGGATCCTTTTACCTCAGCATTTTCTTTTATTGTTTTTTTACTTTATTTACTTTTCATCAATTTACTTTCAGCATTTACTTTTCACTAATTTACTTTCAGCAATCTACTTTCAGCATTTAATTTTCAGTAATTTACTTTCAGCATTTACTTTTCAGTATTTAATTTTCAGTATTTAATTTCAGCATTTACTTTCCGTCATTTATTTTTCAGCAATTTACTTTTCAGCATTTTACTTTATGTTTTTTATTTTATTTAAGTTTTTACTACCCGTAAATATGTGTCGTAACTAAGCCAGTTATCTAGGGGTGTGATGAATTCTAATATCACCGGTTTATAATGGGTTATTTTATAGTTTGGGTAATTTAAATATTTACTTATTAAGTCTTAAGCTTAATGCGTCTTGTTAATTGGCCACTAATAAGATTGATCTGGTAAATCTAAAATAAACTTGACAAAGGAATTTTAGGTTTCAGCCTTAGACTTAATAGCCCACGATCTTCCTTGAGGATAAATAACCCTTTAATAGATTTTCTTACAGGATAGACATATATGCGGGCGGGGGTAGCCATAATTTGAATTTAATCTTAATGAATCCAGGTAATTTGGTTGACATAGACATATGGTTCAATTGGGTTATACTGGGTATTTGCGTCTGACCATCGACAGAGGCTTTCGCATAATTTCGTGTTCTAGGTTAGTAAACCGATTTATTACACAAACATGAAATAACCACTTCATCTTTTAAAAGATATTAGAAAGATTTACAACCCTGGATAGTTTCTTAAAGTTGAATTTTCTTAAACCTATTTTCGTGCAATTTTATTTACTTGTTTTTAAATTTAGAATCATCACCATTTCAAATCAATCAATCAACCTGTTAGATACTAGTAATCATATGACCTGACAAAATTAATAGATTAGGTATTAAGTCTTCGTGGGATCGATACTTTCTATACTACTTGAACGATAGTGCGCTTGCGTGTTATACGCTTGTGATTACGCACCGGTCAAGTTTTTGGTGCCGTTGCCGTGGACTTATTTATCTTTCACTATTAGTTTAAGGTTTAGATACGTTACTTGTATCTAATTTTCTTTTTACTTATTGTTTTGTTTTTTTGTTTCAGGTTCTCAGAAGATATGAGACGGACCAGAAGCTTTGAACTCCGACCGCTTGACCCAGAAATTGAAAGAACCATCAGACAGTTGAGAAGGGAAAGGCGAGAAGGCCAGAAGCTTTAGTTAACATTGAACCTGAACCTTTGGAAGTTGCACCACTGATACCCATTCGAGACAGAACCATTTCCGTGGTCGACAGCTTCTTTTCTTGTATTGTACTTCCTCTCTTACCAGCAAATGCGGGTGACAACAAAACATGCATCCAGATGATTCAGCAGTCAGTACAGTTTGGGGAAAATGCAACTGAAGATCTAATGCCCACATCAGCAACCGAGCAGCTGAAGAAGCAATGAGACTGCGTGTTTTTCCATATTCCTTGAAGGATAGAGATAAAGTTTGGCTACATTCACTACTAGCAGGTTCCATCACAACTTGGAACACTCTAGCCACCAAATTCCTTGCAAAGTACTTTCCACCAGCCATAACTGCAAAGTTGAGGAATGACATCACATCCTTCGTGCAACAAGATTCAGAATCCCTTTGCGAAGCTTCGGAAAGATTCAAAGATTTACCCCGGAAATGTCCTCACCATGAGATTGCAAAATGGCTACAAGTCCAAACCTTCTACAATGGACTTTCTGGAATAATGAGAACCACAATTGATGCTGCTGCTGGAGGAGCTTTGATGGCAAAAGGAGAAGATCAGGCCTTGGACTTAATTGAAGAAATGGCCAACAATAATTCTTTATGGCCAACAGAAAGGAGCATGATCCAAAGAATTGCAAGAATTTATGAAGTTGGAGCCAACACAGCACTGAATTCTAAGCTGGATGTGATTTGCAAAAATATGGAAACTCTTAACATGAAAGTTAATGGTGGATCCACAAGTTCACCATATGGAGGAGCACCAGAACCAAACCAACTTGAAGAAACGGTGAATTATGTCAACAATTTCAACAGACAGGGGAACAATCCATATTCCAACACCTACAACCCAGGGTGGAGGAATCATCCGAATTTTTCATGGAGCAACAATTCAGGGCAAAAGAACAATCCACCACCGGGATTCCAACAACAGAATTATCCACCACCTGGATTCCAGCAACAGAACAAAGGCCAGGAGCATGAAAAAGAACTAGGAATAATAGAAGTGCTGGCCCAGTTGAAGAAGTAAGAAGCAAAATACGATGCTTTAGCAGCTATGGTTCAAAATCAAGTATCATTGAATCAAAGCCATTCAGCATGTATTAAAGCACTGGAAAATCAAATGGGACAACTGTCCAATGCTCAAATTTACAGACCGCCAGGTAATCTTCCCAGCAACACAGAACCCAATCCAAGGAACCGAGGGAAGAAGCAATGTCAAGCCATCACCTTGAAAAGCGGTACTAAAATCAACAAAGATGTTGGAATCAAGGCAACAATTGAGGAAATTTAAAAAGATGCAGTGCCACAGATGGAGGAAAAAGAAGCAAAGGAAAAAGAAAAAGATAAGATCACTCCACCTCCACCTTTTCCACAGCGACTTCAGAAAAACAAACTGGACAAACAGTTTGCTCGATTCCTGGAGGTATTCAAAATGCTTCACATCAACATTCCATTTGCAGAAGCCTTAGAAGAAATGCCCAGCTATGTAAAATTTATGAAAGACATTCTTTCACGAAAACGGAGATTGGGAGATTACGAGACAGTAGCATTGACGGAAGAATGCAGTGCCATCATTCAGAGGAAACTTCCCCCAAAGTTGAAAGATCCTAGCAGTTTCACTGTCCCATGCACCATTGGAGAACACTATATCGGTAAGTCTTTATGTGACTTAGGTGCAAGTGTTAATTTGATGGCTTTTTTATTTACAGGAAACTGCAAATTGGAGAAGCAATGCCTACCTCAGTCTCATTACAACTTGCTGATCGAATGCTCGCATTTACGAGGGGTGTTGTTGAAGATGTGCTGCTCAAAGTCGACAAACTCATTCTTCCAGCAGATTTCATTATCCTTGACATGGAAGAAGACAAAGATATACCTATCATCATTTGAAGACCATTCTTGGCGACATGACGAACTGTGATTGATGTATAAAAATGAGAACTAACCATGAAAGTTCAGGACCAAGAAGTTACTTTCAATGTTTTCAAAGCTATGAAATTCTCGAGCGATGAAAAGGAAGAAGAATGCTTCAGAGTTGATATTGGTGATAATATCATTCAGGATACTGAGCTAAATCCCATGGATAAACTTAAAGCTTGCATCACCAACATGACTGACAGCGAGCTAGATGCTGAAATCCTGGAATGTATCAACTACCTTGACAAACCATTCTGATTCAAATTGACACCACAAGTGGAAAGCCTGGAACTGCCAAAGAAAGATCGAATCAAGCCTTCGATTGAAGAACCACCGCAGTTGGAACTGAAGTTACTTCTGAGCCATCTCAGGTACATATTTCTTGGGAACTCTTATGAATTACATGTTATTATTTCTTCTTCTCTAACATTGGAACAAGAAGAAAAGTTGTTGAGAGTATTACGAGAGCACAAAAGAGCCATTGGCTGGACTATAGTAGACATTCGAGGCATTA
The DNA here is from genome assembly GCA_019454045.1 of Zanthoxylum bungeanum. Lineage (NCBI taxonomy): Eukaryota > Viridiplantae > Streptophyta > Magnoliopsida > Sapindales > Rutaceae > Zanthoxylum > Zanthoxylum bungeanum. Next base: position 197,755 of record SKCR01030846.1, read on the forward strand.
TTCCATCATTTTGCATACACAAGATCTTGATGAACGATGAGTACAAATCCACAATGGAGCATCAACGGAGACTCAATCCAATCATGAAGGAGGTCGTAAAGAAAGAAATCATCAAATGGTTGGATGCTGGCATCATTTACCCCATCTCAGATAGTTCTTGGGTGAGTCCTATGCAGTGTGTGCCGAAGAAAGGAGGAATCACTGTGGTTACCAATGAAAAGAACGAGCTAATCCCAACCAGAATGGTGACTGGATGGAGAGTATGCATGGACTACCGAAAGCTGAACAAAGTAACACGGAAGGACCATTTTCCGCTGCCATTCATTGATCAGATACTGGACAGACTGGCAGGAATGAGTTCTATTATTTTCTGGACGAATATTCAGAGTACAATCAGATTTCCATCGCACCAGAAGATCAGGAGAAAACTACATTTACATGTCCCTATAGTACTTTTGCTTTCCGCAGGATGCCATTTGGATTATGTAATACTCCTGCCACATTTCAGCGTTGCATGATGACCATATTCTCAGACATGCTGGAGCAGAGTATGGAGGTTTTCATGGATGAATTTTCTATGTTTGGAGTCTCTTTTGACCATTGTTTGCAAAATCTGGAACATGTATTACAAAGATGCGAAGATACCAACCTGGTACTCAACTGGGAGAAATGCCACTTCATGGTATATGAAGGCATTATTCTTGGACACCGGATCTTACAAAAGGGAATCGAGGTAGACAAAGCAAAGATTGAAACAATTGAAAAACTAACTCCGCCGACATCTGTCAAAGGGATTCGGAGCTTTCTCAGACATGTAGGTTTTTACAGGAGATTTATCAAAGACTTTTCCAAGATTGCTAAACCTCTGTGCAATCTTCTGGAGAAGGATGTGCCTTTCAACTTCACCAAAGAATTCCAGGAAGCTTTTGAGATCTTAAAACAAAAGCTGATTTCTACCCCCATCATTGTAGTACCAGACTGGACCCTTCCATTTGAAGTAATGTACGATGCTAGTGATTTTGCTGTAGGTGCAGTTTTGGGACAACGCAAAGCAAAGATTTTCCACACCATTTACTACTCTAGCAGAACTCTGAATGAAGCTCAACTCAACTACACAACCACTGAAAAAGAGTTGCTCGCAGTTGTGTACGCTTTTGAAAAATTCCGCTCATATCTGCTGGGTCCCAAAGTGGTGGTCTACACAGATCATTCAACAATCAAATATCTTATCACGAAAAAAGATGCCAAACCTAGATTGACCTATTGGATACTTCTTCTGCAAGAATTTGACGTAGAGATAAGAGACAGGAAAGTGACAAAAAACCAAGTGGCAGATCATATATCGAGGCTCGAGAATGGAGAAATAGCTGGCAAAGATCTGTCAATCAAAGAAACGTTTCCAGATGAACAACTGTTTGCCATGAAACAGCAAGATGCCCCTTGGTATGCTGACTATGTCAACTATATTGTGTCAGGAAAATGGTCGTTGGAATGGACAACTCAGCAACGGAAGAAATTCTTCAAAGAAGTCAAACACTATGTCTGGGATGAGCCATACCTGTTCAAACGGTGTGCTGATCAATTATTGAGACAGTATGTTCCACATGAGGAGGTCAACACTGTTCTACAACACTGTTATTCGTCACCATACGGCGGACACTTCAGTGGAAATAAAACTGCAGCCAAAGTCCTACAATCAGGTTTGTTCTGGCTCACTCTTTTTAAAGTTACTTATCTTTTTGCTCTTCAATGTGACAAGTGCCAGAGAATGGGGAATATTTCGAGGAGAAATGAAGGAACATTGCAAAACATTCTGGAAGTGGAGATATTCGATGTGTGGGGTATAGATTTCATGGGACACTTTGTTCCATCATTCGGAAACCTGTACATCCTGGTTGCTGTAGACTACGTCTCCAAATAGGTTGAATCAATTGCACTACCATCCAATGATTCAAAAATGGTGATCAAATTCCTGAAAAAGAACATTTTCACTTGGTTCGGAACACCTCGGACAATTATCAGTGATGGTGGCTCACATTTCTGCAACAGATACTTTGATGCACTCCTATCCAAATACGGAGTTACTCACAAGGTTGCAACTACTTATCATCCACAGTCAAATGGACAGGTTGAAGTTTCAAACAGAGAAATCAAAAGAATCTTGGAGAGAACCGTTGGATCAACAAGGAAGGACTGGTCAACAAAACTGGATGATGCATTATGGGCCTACCGAACAACTTACAAGACACCCATTGGTATGTCCCCATATCGATTGGTGTTCGGGAAAGCATGCCATCTGCCAGTTGAGATTGAACACAAGACGTACTGGGCACTAAAGAAGTTGAATCTTGATTCACAAGCTACATGAGAGAAACGAATTCACCAACTCAACGAATTGGAGGAATTTCGCTTACAGGCTTATGAGAATGCCAGATTGTACAAAGAAAAGACCAAGAAATGGCATGATCGAAAAATAGTGCACAGACAGTTGGAACCAAGGCAACAAGTGTTGTTGTACAATTCACGGTTGAAACTTTTCCCTAGAAAGTTGAAATCAAGGTGGTCAGGTCCATTTTTGATCACTTAGGTTTTACCATATGGAGCTGTTGAGTAACTGGATCCCAACACCAACGAAACATTCAAGGTTAACAGTCAGCGAGTCAAGCACTACTGGGGAGAATCATTTGAGTGACAAAAAGAAAGTGTCACACTTTCAGATCCAGCCTAATGTTCGAGAAGTCACGTCTAGCTGACGACTTTAAACTTAGCGCTAGCAGGGAGGCAACCAATGCAATTTGTGTATATATTGTGATTTGGTGTGATTTAATTTGGTGTGTTTAGTTTTTGCAGATTAAGACATTTCAGGATAGAAGAAGTTCTCGCAAATCTTCACAAGCAATTTCCTTCTCTCCCTCAAAACTCTCTGATGAAAGTCTACAGAGCTCGCATGGAACAGATGAGATTACTAACGATCCATGGTGTTCCTAATGATATTCGTTGGGTAATTGAAGCACGGGTCTGATTGGCAGGTGAGTCTTCTGACTCTTTTATTTCACATCTGCCTGGTTTTGGAAGTTGCACCTATGCAAAGAAACGTAGAGCTAAGCAAATGGGTGTTTGTTATAAATATGCACGCTGGAATTGCAATACTCGATGTCGTTCTTTAGGAATGGTGTCTGATAATCGCGAAGACAAAATTAAATTCATTAGGGATGGATTGAGTAAGGATTCTGTAGATAATATATCTTCGACTCTTGAGACGCATCCCAGTGGATATGTTCATATAGCTATTCGCAAATTACATACACAATTTCAAAAAGAAAGACAACAATTAAGTCTCGGGAATCTGACTCAAAAAGACCCTGTTTGCTAATTTATAAGAAAATTGGATGGGAAGCTTGTCCCTGACGCATAGACGTTAATTGAGCCGTAAATATTTGTAAATATTATATCCCTTTGTCTTTTCCTAACAATTGTAATTTGTTTTGTTGTTTTCTTTTATTTTCTCCGACAAGATCCAGACCTTTTTGACTATCATGATTTATTTTACTGTTAACTAATAATTGTCATTTGGCAGGTACTAGTGCTAATATTTTACTCACCCTTTTCAGGTGTTATAAATTCAACTCATCATTGCACTTTTGAAGACATCCAGAGTAAAACATGGAAGCCACTTCAAGAAGACGAGTTGAAAACATATGTGTGTTTTGCGGTACTAGTGTTGATGTTAAGTGATAAGTGTGGTTTATACCCACTTATTATGGTATTCTCAGCTTATTATTTTGTTATATTTCGAGATATTTAATATTATTTATAGTTTATTTCATGTTTTATTTGTAGGAGCATTAATACATGGATCTGGGAATAATTGCACGTGTTTTGGGAACTTTCAGGAAGACACAGGACGAGCAGGGAAGAATGGCGCCGAGGCGCCAAAATCCCATATAAGTACAGAGAGAATGGCGCCACGGCGCCATTCATCAATCACAAAGGGCGCCGTGGCGCCCTAAATAATAAGAGAATTGGCGCCGAGGTGCCAATGAAAAAGGAAGGCGCCTCGGCGCCCCCAGAATGTCAAAATTACATACAAATTCCAGACGAATCAGCGCCGCGGCGCTGCGGGAGAAAAGAAACACGTTCCATGAATTGTTTTTTAGGGTTGTCAATAATCCTAATGCTACCCTAAGACTCCCAGCCTCAACTATAAATATAACATTACATCCAACACTCAAGGGGAGGCTAATACAGAGCACAAAACACAGAAACACATATTTTTAGAGATCCAAGGAGAGGATTGAAGAGCGACAAGAGGAGACAAAGGCTGTAATATCCGGAGAGGAAGAGATTCAATTCGGGTTTTATCTTCTTATTTCTTTCTTAAAACTCTAATGATTTCCATTAGATTCGTGGCTTGATTATTTATTGTTTTATCTTTTGTCATGAATTTACTCCTCAATTTTGGAGAACGATTGTAATTGATGCTTGAACCTTATTTTGTTTATCAGTTTTGTAATGAAGTTTTATTAATTATTTATATTCTTTTGAGTTTAATGCTTCTTGATTGCTGGCCACAATTGGAGATGATGAATGTTTAGAATCTATCACTCGAGAGAGGGGATTTTGAATAGATCTAGAGAATATAACCTAGGATTTTATAGAGTTCGAGAGAATCTGTAGTCCTTTGAAGTCGTTAACATAGAATCACAAATCGTAATGAGTTATTAACTATTGGATTTTTATAGAGATATCGAAGTCTATAGTTGATAATATTTTCACTCGGCACTCGAGAGAGGGAGTGAATATTTTAGGATCTTGACTTATAAATAATATAACTGAACAAAGATTAATTGGCATGACAAATACATAGGAGACAGCTAGGTGAAATCAGGATCTAGAATCTCTAATCGTATTAGTTCCTCCTATCTAAATATTTGTATATTTTATTTACTTATTAAAATCTTTATCATTTATTTTCTAAATAAAGTTAGGATTATCAATTGTAGTACTTAGTGCGAGTTAACGCAATCCCTGTGGGTTCGACACTCTTTCACTGATTTATACTAAAACTTGACACCGTACACTTGCGGTACGATATAAAAATATCACAACAAGTTTTTGGCGCCGTTGCCGGGGATTGTTTGTTTAATTCACATTAATACTACTACCAAGTAATTTTAGCTTTAATTTAGAATTTTATTTTAATTTTTTTTTAATTTTAATTTTAATTTTATAATTTTTTTTTTCCTTATTTTTTGTCTTAAGTTTTATTTTTATTTTTGTTATTATTATTTTTTTTTATTTGATTTGATTTGATTTGATTTTATTTTTGTTTTATTTTTTTCTTACGAGGTGAGTTTGAAAAGAACCAATGGCAGATCTTGTTAGTGCACTGATAGCTGAAGTATCATCCTTCACGACTCATCTAGCAGTATTGATAAATCAAATGAGTCAACCGTCTATTGAAGCTGTTTCTACTAATGGAATGTTTTTATCCAACAGAGGAGCATGATTTGAACAAGTGCAGTATGTGAACAATTGGAACTTCAACAACTGTAGAGGCAGTCATATGCTTAATTATTATCATCCGAATTTTTCATATGCTGATATGGAGAACATTTTGCAACCTCCTCATGGCTTCAATTATCCAAAAGTTGAGCAGAAACCTTCCTTAGAAGACCTCATGATCACGTTTGTAGCTACAGCTTCAGAGAGGTTTGAGAAGAATGAGTCAATGCTGGATAATATCGAAACACGAATGGGCAATATAGAGGCAAATATGAAATCTTTAGAAGCAAAAATTGAGTTGCTTGCTTCTTCCATGGCCAATCAACAGACATGGGATTTTCCGAGTGATACTGAAGTCAACCCCAATGAGCAATGTCAAATTAGAACCTGTAGGAGCGGAAAAGAGTTTAAAGACACCTCTCAGGACTTAGGCAGTAAGAAGAAGATGAAATGGTATTTCAGGAGGAAACAGTAACAGAAGAAGAAAACAAAGGTGAATTGATAATTAGAGGTCAAAATGAAGAAATCACCTTCAGTGTTTTCAGAGCCATGCCGAGTTCTCAAGGTGACGCAGACTGTCACATGATAGATACAGTAGAAAAGGGAGTTGAAACCAGACAGGGTGAATCAGTATTTCAACAGCCTATAAGCATAATGCAGCCAAGCATAAAGGAAAATTCTCTGCAGCTAAACTCGAAACCACTCCCAAAGGCCGTAAAAAGAGGAAAAGAAAGGCCAGTTCTCACTTAGAGATAATTCCTGGAAGATTAAAAAGAAAACCGAGCCAAGTTTTGCCGAACGTGCAGTCCAGAATTTCTAATTGAGAGAAAATCTACATATCCTGGGGGACCATCTATGGATAAATCACCACAGCCTGCCAAGCTATCTTTTTCATGTCATAAGAACCGGTGGATACCAAAGAAGAAAACAGATGAGATTACCCGGTTCACTACGTTTAAGCCACCATAACCATTTGGGTGGTTGCGTCTGGCTGAAGACGTTAAACTTAGCGCTAGCGGGGAGGCAACCCTTGCATTTCTTTTATTATTATTTTCTTTACTTTTTATTTTATTTTATTTTATTTTATTTATTTATTTGCATGTTATTTATGCAGGTAGCACGAGACACACAACGCCCGCGCAACCAAATTCTAACCAGCAGGAGTCTGATCAACTTCATGCACGGTAGTGTTGTTCCTCACTCTTGCTCTTGATATTTATCTTACATTGAGGACAATGCAAATTTTAAGTTTGGGGGTGTGTGCATGTTGTTTACTTGCTATTTAGTTGTTTAAACTTATTGAGAAAAAAAAAAAATTTGTTTTAGTCTTTGATAGTAAAGCATAAATCTTGTGATAATATTGTTTGTTTATGGTGAAATTTTAGAAACGATAAGTGCCTAATTTACTTTTATCTGATGCCTTGAATAATTGATCTATGTTAGACTCGTAAGCACTTAAAAATAGGTTTTTAGCAGTAAAACTTAAGTAGTTGACAAGGTGGTCAGTTGAAGAAATTGCATGTCGATGAATGACCGTTTGCTTAGATATCTATCTTGATTTGCTAGTGTTATGAAGTATGGTATAGCTAAAAAAGAAAAAGAAAAAATGTCTCTAAAGAAAGAAAATAAACCACCTATAACCGATAAGCGTGAAGCTACCCATGGGCGAGTATTAGGACCACCATGAGGAGAAATGCTACCTTAAAGGGTAGGTGAGTTGAAAAAAAAAAATTTGCAAAAATGAGAAAAGAAAAAAAGAGACAAGAAAATAAAAGAAAAACCATACCATACCGAACACAAAATAAGGCAATTACAAAGCATAATTGAGATATCTAGGTTGGTTTGACCCATCGATTCTAATTTTTAAACGAAATCATTGAGTTAGCTTACTTAAGATCAAAGCTGTGAATGAACCTTTACACACACACACTTGAGTCTAGCTTAGATAATTATTCAATAATTTGGATTCGAGTTGCAATTGCGTACTTTGAAGGTTCTATAATTTCATTTATAAGCTTTCTTTGAGGATATATTTATGCGTAACTATCGAGACTATGTTTTGTTATTTTTTATTTTTGCATGATTGTGTGTGAATGACGTTTGTGGGTGTCGTCACTGTAAGCCCTCACGAGACTATAACTCGTCCACTAGGGCCGCCTAGGGGTTTAAAGGCTTGTTGCATATGCTAAATGCAATCGTGATCCCTACGAAAGTGGCTTAGTTAATTTAGTAATTTTTAATTATTTATTTGAATTTAGTTTTTTATTTTATCTTTTGCTCGGGACTAGCAAAACCTTAAGTTTGGGGGTGTTTGATAAGTGTGGTTTATACCCACTTATTATGGTATTCTCAGCTTATTATTTTGTTATATTTCGAGATATTTAATATATTTATAGTTTATTTCATGTTTTATTTGTAGGAGCATTAATACATGGATCTGGGAATAATTGCACGTGTTTTGGGAACTTTCAGGAAGACACAGGACGAGCATGGAAGAATGGCGCCGAGGCGCCAAAATCCCATATAAAGTACAGAGAGAATGGCGCCACGGCGCCATTCATCAATCACAAAGGGCGCCGTGGCGCCCTAAAATAAAAGAGAATTGGCGCCGAGGCGCCAATGAAAAAGGAAGGCGCCTCGGCGCCCCCAGAATGTCAAAATTACATACAAATTCCAGACGAATCAGCGCCGCGGCGCTGCGGGAGAAAAGAAACACGTTCCATGAATTGTTTTTTAGGGTTGTCAATAATCCTAATGCTACCCTAAGACTCCCAGCCTCAACTATAAATATAACATTACATCCAACACTCAAGGGGAGGCTAATACAGAGCACAAAACACAGAAACACATATTTTTAGAGATCCAAGGAGAGGATTGAAGAGCGACAAGAGGAGACAAGGCTGTAATATCCGGAGAGGAAGAGATTCAATTTGGGTTTTATCTTCTTATTTCTTTCTTAAAACTCTAATGATTTCCATTAGATTCGTGGCTTGATTATTTATTGTTTTATCTTTTGTCATGAATTTACTCCTCAATTTTGGAGAACGATTGTAATTGATGCTTGAACCTTATTTTGTTTATCAGTTTTGTAATGAAGTTTTATTAATTATTTATATTCTTTTGAGTTTAATGCTTCTTGATTGCTGGCCACAATTGGAGATGATGAATGTTTAGAATATATGACTCGAGAGAGGGGATTTTGAATAGATCTAGAGAATATAACCTAGGATTTTATAGAGTTCGAGAGAATCTGTAGTCCTTTGAAGTCATTAACATAGAATCACAAATCGTAATGAGTTATTAACTATTGGATTTTTATAGAGATATCGAAGTCTATAGTTGATAATATTTTCACTCGGCACTCGAGAGAGGGAGTGAATATTTTAGGATCTTGACTTATAAATAATATAACTGAACAAAGATTAATTGGCATGACAAATACATAGGAGACAGCTAGGTGAAATCAGGATCTAGAATCTCTAATCGTATTAGTTCCTCCTATCTAAATATTTGTATATTTTACTTACTTATTAAAATCTTTATCATTTATTTTCTAAATAAAGTTAGGATTATCAATTGTAGTACTTAGTGCGAGTTAACGCAATCCCTGTGGGTTCGACACTCTTTCACCGATTTATACTAAAACTTGACACCGTACACTTGCGGTACGATATAAAAATATCACAACATTAAGCCACAATACGTAGAAGCAGCACAAGAATTGGGTCGAGTCTTAGTTGCAAGGAATATCCACTTAGTATATGGCGGAGGCAATCTTGGACTTATGGGGATCGTTTCAAAAGCTGTACAGGAGGGAGGCAGTCACGTTTTGGGAATCATCCCAAAACCTTTGGCAGAGGCGAATCTTATTGGACCATCAAACAGAGATGAACTTATTGTGCCAGGTATGTCCGAGCGACTAGTGGAAATGATTAATCGTGCTGATGCATTTATTGCTTTGCCAGGTGGCTTGGGTATATTGGAGGAAATTTTTACAGTGTTATCTTGGGCGAACCTGACATACACCAGAAACCGCTTGGACTGTACAACATTGAAGGATTTTATGATTTTCTTTGTGTGTTTCTTGATGATGCCCGGAGAAATGTGTTTGTGTCAAAACCTTTAAAAGAACTCCTCTTCACTGCCAGAACTGCTCCGGATCTAATTGACCAAATCTTAGCCTGAAAGATAAATTGGTCCGAGGATGATCGTGGTAAGATGCATCGGATTAATCTGGATCTTAACCTTTAACTTTTCGTGTAGAGTTTCAGTTAACCAGGTACTATCTTCTAAACTCTTCTTCTACTGTTAAGACATTGGGGACAATGTCTCATTCAGGTTTGGGGGAGGAAATTAGTTGATTAGTATCTTATTTTTAGTTGTGTGTTGTTTTTATTTTAGGCAAATTTTTTCGAAAAATACAAAAAAATTGAAAATTTTTCAAAAATTATAAAAATATTTTGTGTTTTTGTTTTTATTTTGACTAAAAAGGTGAAATTGGTAAGAGATAGCTGAGTAAGGAATTTCCACTCCTGAGACGTATCTCAAACCTATTTCGGAACAAATTAATTTTTGTTTATTTCATTTTAAATTATTTAATTTGTGAATTCTCCATAATACTGACTAAAATGGATCTTCATATGCTCAATTGGCAGGTATTATCAACATGCATGGTAACATACGGACATGAGTTATAATTGAAAAGTTTGTAATATTCATTGCTCTAGTTTAATTGGAGGTAGCATGGATCAAAGATGCTGCAAAAATATATATATCTGAAGTCTGAGTAATTAAGTCTGTATGGGTGTCTTAACACCTGGTTCCCTAAAGCCAACTGGTTGGGAGCCACCGACCCAACACTCGCTACATAGATGGAAGATATTGTATATAAATAAAAAAATAAAAAATCAAAGAAAAAAATCAGAAAAATCAGAAAAATTATTCCATTGCTGCAAAAAGGTGTGAATCCTGATAAAACTTTAGGACAAAAATAATACTCTCTTATCAACTGCACTTGTGACTGTTGTGGAAAAAAAATGAGTTGATTAATATTTTGTCGGCTGTGCATATGGAGAATGGTAAATATAATCGGAGAATTTACTTATTTAGTAATTTAGAAAGAAAGAAAACAACTAGTAACTTGGAGTAGAAGTTTCACCTGATTAGTCACTAACTTCTTTATTCTCTTTTCTCTTGTCTTTTTGCTTTTGTGTGCATTAATTTTATTATCTTTTTACTTTTTAAAACGTTTGTGGGTATCGTTACTGTAAGCCCTCACGAGACTATAACTCGTCCACTAGGGACACCAAGGGGTTTAAAGGCTTGTTGCATATGCTAAATGCAACCGTGATCCTTACGAAAGTGGCTTAGTTTAATTTTAATTATTTCTTGTATTTTATTTTATTTTTTTGCTCGAGGACTAGCAAAATGTTAGGTTTGGGGGTGTGATGAGCTGAAAATATATCAATATTTACCGCCCCTTTGACTTAATATTTTGTTTAGTTTCTCGGGTTTGATGAACGTTTTGATGTGTTTTAGTTTATTTTGCAGATAAAATATTATAGGGACACAATGAAATCATTTAGGATGAAATGTGGGTCAAATAAGGGTAAAAATTGGACTTGACATATTAATTTTGGAGATTGGAAACTTGAAATGGCGTTTTAACGAAGTGCAGTTTTGGAAATTCTAGTTTTGCGCATCTGTCGTATTCTGGGCATAAATGTTTACTCCGATATCGGATTGAGCTGATTCAAGTTCCAGATTAAATAAGACTCAAAGATCTACAACCTTTAAAGACAAAATAATTTCGAAGTCTGAAGATTTCATGCCCGAAATTGATGAACCATCCAGAAGTGTGTTGTGTGTAATTATTAAAGTCATTTTCAAACATATTCAAAGCAAAAAATAAATTAATAAATAAATAATAAAAATTACAAATCACCACCAAACATGATAAGTAATTAGTGGAGCAATTAATAATGGATTTGGTGGAGCAATTAGTGGAGCAATTAATAATGGATTTGGTGGATGATTCGATGGAGGCAAAATTTTGCCTATAAATACCAAGCCATTTCATTTGTAAATTCATACTTTCTTCTAAGGAATTCCATAAGAATACTAAAAAGATTGTATCTTGTTTGTTTATTTACAGCTTTCAGTAATTAATTTCCGCTTTCGCACTTTATTTTCTTTACTTTTCAGTTTTTTCTCTCCGCAGTTTACTTTTACGCACAGTACTTTTCTTTCTTTAATTTTCAGTTTTTATTTTTCAGTAATGAGGAGGTAACTCCCCTTTGCTGGGGTAAAAGGTAAAAATTTTATTACTAATATTTAGATTAATCTCCCTTAATTATAATATATAAAATAGTTAAAACCTGACTTAACGAGGATACCGCCATATTGGTCAGTTGGTAATTATTTAAATTGGTTTTAACCTGACTAAACTGGATACCGCCTGATTGGTCGGTTGATAATTAATTATTAATTTGAGTGAATCGGGATACCACCTATATTGCTGGTTGGTAATTATCATGCAAAGTTAATATATTATATTAAGAGAGATATCTAAAATAGAAGTAATAAAAATGGATCCTTTTACCTCAACATTTTTTTTTATTGTACTTTTACTTTATTTACTTTTCATCAATTTACTTTCAGCATTTTACTTTCAGCAATTTACTTTTCAGCAATTTACTTTCAGCATTTTACTTTTCAGCATTTAATTTTTAGTATTTAATTTCAGCATTTTACTTTCTGTCATTTACTTTTCAGCATTTTACTTTTCAGCATTTTACTTTATGTCTTTTATTTTATTTAAGTTTTTACTACCCGTAAATATATGTCGTAACTAAGCCAGTTATCTATGGGTGTGATGAATTCTAATATCACCGGCTTATAAGGGGTTATTTTATAGTTTGGGTAAATTAAAGGTTTACTTATTAAGTTTTAAGCTCAATTGGCCACTAATAAGATTGATCTGGTAAATCTAAAATAAAATTGACAAAGGAATTTTAGGTTTCAGCTTTAGACTTAATAGCCTACGATCTTCCTTGAGGATAGATAACCCTTTAATAGATTTCCTTACATGATAGACATATACCTGTCGGGCGGGGGTAGCCATAATTGGAACTTAATCTTAATGAATCCAGGTAATTTGGTTGACCTAAATATATGGTTCAATTGGGTTATACTGGGTATTTGCGTCTGACCATCGACAGAGGCTTTCGCATAATTTCGTGTTCCAGGTTAGTAAACCGATTTATTACACAAACATGAAATAACCACTTCATCTTTTAAAAGATATTAGAAAGATTCACAACCCTAGATAGTTTCTTAAAATTGAATTTTCTTAAACCTACTTTCATGCAATTTTATTTACTTGTTTTTAAATTTAGAATCATCACCATTTCAAATCAATCAAGCAACCTGTTAGATAATAGTAATCATTTGACCTCACAAAATTAATAGATTAGGTATTAAGTCCTCGTGGGATCGATACTTTTTATACTACTTGAACGATACGTGCGCTTGCGTTATACGCGTGTGATTACGCACCGGTCAGCTGAGAAGACATCAAATATACAAAAGGACCTCAGGTCCACACAAAACACATGAAGATCAAAATAAACTCTTAAGGGCTTGGTGTTCATATAGAGTCACATATATAACTTTGTTTTCACGTTACTATTCACATGTTCATAAGTGGTTCAATGTGTTTAATGTTGGAGTTTATGACCCATAGCATCACTATTTGTACAAAACATTGTGTTGTTGTACAAATTAACTATGTGACAAAGGAAATTGCCCTTTTACCATTTGTAATTGGATTACCAAGATACATAAATGATAAAAGTCCAAATGATTAGTTCCGGATTAATAAGATATGACACATTATTAATCCACTAAGGTTTAATTATTAAATATCCCTAGTCGTAGTATTATCGAGACTGGACATCGATAATGCGGAATAGACTAGTATTGCACTTGTGTGTGTTATGGGAGCATGACGACATAGTTATCATATATTTAGGTATTGGATACTCATGCAAGTGTAATAGGAGGTTGTGTTTACCGATGGTACGGAAAAATCTTCGCTCTGGATAGACCCCTCGGAATTCCATTGGTAGTATGACTATGTGTCTATGGAATTCCGAATCAGGGTAGGTGTATTTGGTCTTAACTTGAGACTTGCATCGATAATACTGGCGACAATCAATATACTTTGGTTTTGGTCATCCAGGGCTTTAACAGGTTCTGTGTACGCCTCTTCTGGGTATATTGAGAATCGTAGTGTATTGGGTGTGATGTCAAGATGAAGGTATCACTTCAGTCATAGTGGAGATGATGGTCACGTAGGATACGTAACTGGTACTCTTGTATGCTGCAGCTATCGGGATAATATGACTAGGTCATGTTTATCCGATTATAGAGACTAGTTACCAGAGATCCGATATGTGCTTCGTACGGGGCAGACAAAATTCCAGCCCCAGGCCTAGCACGTGACATCTGATACTGGATCGCAATACGCAATACTACGTATACTACGCCTGATATAGATTACATATTCATTTAAGAATATTTCTGGAGAATTGGGTAGGCACGATGCTTTGCTAGAAGCCAACCATGTCTTGTAAATCAGTAAAAACATAGTACTAGGTACGTACGTGTTCGGATAGTCCGACGACCGGATTTACTGCCAACATATCCGGGAATCTCATGGGTCGCTTCCCGAAGATTCACCGATGATGTATGACTCAGACATAATTAATCTGGGATTAATTATAAGAGAGAGAAAATTAATATAGGATTAATTGCGGAGATATTTTATCTGGGATAAAATATTATTTAAAAGAGAGAGAATGATTAATTTGGAATTAATCGATAAAATAATATATTCGATATATTAAACGAAATTAGATTTCGACGCGGAATTAAAATTGGATTTTAATTCGGGCAAACGAGTTAATTTAGAATTAATTCGCTAGCGACGTGAATAGTAATTTTGCTAGGCATAATTATTTAATTGAATTTGATTTAATTACGTTGCAATGGAAAATTCGTTAATTCGGAATTAGCGAACCCGAGCCCGGGAGTGTTTGCGGGCCCACTCGTATTTTGAATCAAGTGGGGCCCACAAGTCACATCACGCGTCACATCATTAGTGATTCTTGTGATAGAAGTCACATCAACTGTAACATCCCGCCTAAGCCAGGATGCTACCGGCAGGAGACAGGCTAACCCTACCTCCATAAGCCTCTTATTCTGATGAAATTTCAGCATGATGTATACGTAACATCATGTAACCTGGCTTATTGCCAGCACCAAGAGACAACCTGCTCAACAGATCTGTAATATCACAAGGCCTCAGGCCTGAACTCAATGAACAAAGTGTAAACACTTGGCCTCCAGCCAGAACTCGAAAATAAACTATATTATTACAACTTTTACACATGAAATCCAAATGCAAATACAAAGACAAGGGCCGTGAGGACCCATAACTCGACCCAAGACTCAAAACACTCTTGACTGCAAATGGGGCGGTCCACTGTCTTCAAAGTCTTCACAGAGAACATGCTGGCCAAGTATGTCAGCTACATACCTGCAAAACTAACAAACTGCTTTTATGTGAGTCATAATGACTCGGTTAGTAACCATGCAGAAATTTACAAAACAGATATAACCATATGATTTTTATCCATTTAATTACCTACTACTAGTTACTGATATTTTTGTCTGAACACACATATACATATTTTAACTTCTGATTACTACAATCCATATAACTCATCAAGCTCTACTTTACTAACTAGCAAACTAAGGTCCATTACGCTTATATTGTGCTACTCTGATTCTTCTCTTAACCTTTATGTATACTCTGAGCTAGTCGAAAATTAGACAATAATACTAACTTTCTTTCTTTTACTGTCTTGAAATATCATCAAGTCGGATAATTAAAACTTATTTCTATTAACTATCTAATCCACCACCGCTATCCATGGTTACATGCATGTATTATCATTTCATCATGACTAGCATCCTTACAGTATGTTTTTTTCTAAAAAAGCAAGCAATTCATACCATCATCCTTGATATACATGCACTAAAATAAGATAATGCTAATATATACTCGTACCTCACAAAGTGCTAACTCTATATGAATCTGCGAATGCATAAAGTTAACCATATACTCATGAATATGAAATCATATAATCATGCATTAATAACATCTATATGCATCTCAAATGGATTTCTAGGATATATGAATTCGTATGCATGTCTTATAAACTATACTTTACTTGAACATACTATGATTTTGAAAAAAATGTTTTCTGAAAACCCTTTTTGAAGAACCATTTTTCTAAAAGTCTCTTTCTAAAACTCATTGCTGAAAACTTTACTTTACTTTCTCTTTCTGGAAAAGCTCTTTCTGAAAACCCTGTTTCTAAAAACTGCATCTTTCTAAAAACTGTCTTTAAAATAACGGTTCATGAAAACTCTTATTTAAAGTCTGATTTCTGAAGTCTGAATCTTGAAAATCTGAAAACTAAAAACTGAAAATACTTGATGCCCATGACAACAGCTCAACTGCGGCATCTCCGAAAACGGAAAATCGAAATCCGAAAAACTTTTTCTGAAAACCATGTACTGAAAATCTAAAAACTGAAAACTGCTCTACACCCAGGACCATCACTCAACTGGGTGTATTTGATGCCTAGGACCATAACTCAACTGTGGCATCTCTGAGGCTGGTGGTGCCCTACGTCCATGACAAATACTCAAATACAACGTAGAGCTCTACACCGAGGACCATAACTCAACTGCAGTGTAGCCACCCAGCTCTGAAATCAGGATTTCGGGACCCTGTAGCCCCTAGTCCTACTCGAGGATCTGAGAGCGTCCCCTTAGTCCTCCACATGTGCACATGCTAATATATCCGTCAATTCCAAAGTATCCGTCAATTCCGAACTATATCTCAAGTTACATACTGGGGTGAGGTTTTACCTCATGCCCCGAAAACATAAACCATAATCTGTAACTCAACTGTAAAAACATTTTCTGAAATACGATTCTTTCCAAAAGCATTTGAAATATTTCTTTAAAACAGTTGAAATTGTTGAAAACATTATTATCGTTTGCTTAACTGCTGAAACTTAAACACACACACACATGCACATGCATATATGCATTTCTCATGCTCCTCTCTACTCTAGTCATGATTCCATCTATAATGATCTTACAGACTATATGCTCAAATATCAACAAAATGCTTACTCAAACTAAAACATGCTAAATTTATCTTACGTTCATACATATCTATATTTATCTACACATGCACACATTCAAACCATCATAACTTAGCTTACCACTATAACTTACCTTACTGGTGGCTCACAATCAATATATTGCATAATTTATATTCATACACATAAATTCGAAACTCTACTACTATATCAGATATCAAACATATATGAGTTCCAATGTCTTAGTTCTTAAACTGCTTTGCCATTTTCTAACTATCAACTTGTGCTCAAGAATCTCAAGTCATAATCTTTTATATATTCTCATGCTATGCATATTCTATTCATTTAAGCTCTTTATCACTTTATATACTCGTATCTATCCTCATGTTGCTAATATTCTTATATAACGCATAAATTACAAACTTTCCTTCATAACTCTAGTTCATATATGTTTATCTTATTTATAACTCTAATCCCATTCCCTAGGGTGTAGTTTCTACATCCCCCATACCCAAGTCTCATTAAATTATATTTATGACCTTATTCATATGTTCTTATCTAAATATACTTACTGGTTTATACCTACATATGTGTCTCTATTCTTCCATATGCTCATACTTATCTCTTACTCATACCTCTGCTTATAATTGCTTATTTTTGTCTATATGTGTATCTAACTACAACTGCTTCTTTCTTCCACACTCATCTTTATATATAAATATATACCTTTTTCATGCATATACTATACACAACTCTACTACATATTTAATTTCGAACATTACTAAACCTTTAAGTACTAGAAGTATGAGTTACTTACCTGGTTTGCGGTCACTCCTGACCTGGATCCGATCTGTCAAAACAATAATAACACAGGGTCAGAACCGCTATTTGTGGAACTTTCAACTCATCTATACTAAACAACGGACTTCCTCAGAACACACGAGATCTTTCTGATTCTACTATTTAAACTTCATTATTCTATTACATGCTCATAAACTATCCTAAACTAGCTAGATAGATCAGATTCTCACTTTATGCGTTTGCGGCAAAACTTGCGGAAAAGTTTCCGCAAACGCTACGGAAGGGTCTCGAACCCTCCGAACTAATCCGGAATTACTCAATTACCCTCGCAATACTATATTTACATCGTAACTATGTTTACAATCATCTACGCTCAATCGCGCGAGAAACTCCGTTTTACCGAAATCTCGCTAATTCTACTGGATTGATCAAATCTAATCTGTTACTCCTCGGATTCTACCATATTTATCGTTTTAACATATTATATCATATCCAAATCTATTCATGTCCAATTGTTACACTACGAAACTACTGGAAACATCCGAATCTAATTCGATACACTTTAAAACATGAAATTCGAAACGGAGAGTCGTACTGAAATTCTGAGGCCATATTCGGACTCCCAACGGACATACGAACGCGCTGGTGTGATCACCGACGCTTTTCTCCTCGTTTTGTGTGATTTCGGCTGCTGTTCGGCGAATTTGACTCCGCATATTCGTAGTACTCGTTGAGAGCTTCGATTTGGCAGGTGGCACGGCTCGTGAAACGAACCGACGAGCCGGAACCGACTCACCCACGTTGCGCCACTGTCCATCCTCATTTCTCGCCGTCGCCGGTGCTAATCGGCCGATCGCCAACCACCAAGACACTCCCCATCGCCGGAAGATCACGGTGCTACCGGTGCTCCGGCCTGACGCTGGCCAGAGGCTCGCCGGCGAGCTACACCAAGAAGAGGGTGATGGGGGTCGGGTGAATGATTTGTTTTGGGTTTACCATTTTTGCAAATTTGAGAAACCTTGAGGCTTTAAATACTGCCCTTGAAAATATCAATTAAGCCCCTGCAAAATTACTGATCAGCCCCTATTCTGGAATCTTCTGGAATATCACAATTTCGGAGCCCTTCTGATGCGATTCGCAAAAAGTGTTCAACACGAAAGTTGTTCGTCTCAGAAAAACGGGTCCGATGGTTCAATAATTAATGCGATCGGAGTTTGTTTGCTCTATTTGTGACCAAAACCGCAAACTTTACGCGTTTTACAAAAATCACGTATCTGACTTTTGATCCCACGCGTTTTCTGACGCGACGAAAATCCAAAATCAATTATTCCAACTCATATAACATCACTTAAAATCTTATTCTTCGTCATCATCATGCTCCGAGACTAAAACATCCGTCCAAAAATCTTCTAGAACGGTCCCGAAAATCTGGGATGTTACATCAACTTTGAGTGATGTGATGCTTGTCACTTTTGTGATTGTTGGGAGTTGTTGGAAGAATTTAAGTCTTGTACCAAATTTTGAAACTTGGTAATTGTTTTTTGTTTTTTGAAAACAAATATACACAACATACTTCATCTTCTTCCTCTCTCTCCCTCACACGGTTTTGAACCATTTATCTCTCCCTCATCTCATGGCTTGGAAGCCATTTTTCTCTCATTCTCCATTTTCTCTCTGGGCCGAGAGTTACACAAGGGGAAATAGAAAAATTGTTAAAAATTTTCAATGATGCTAGCACATCCAAGGAGTCTCACAAAGGTGATAGGGAAACGCATTCATGAGCATGGAATCATCATTCTCAAAGCTTGGAGCTTGAAGAACAACACAAGGAGGACTACCATGGAGGGCTTGACCGAAACTCATGAAGAATTTTTGTGTTCATCGCATCCAAAAGCCGATCAAAGTGAGTATTTTCGCTAATTTATTTTGATGTATTCGCACTTTTCATCGCTTAATTAGATCTTGGTTTGACCTAGAAAACCAAAAAATGGTATCAGAGCCATTATTAAGCATGAAATTGATTTAGGGTAAAATTTGGGTAAAACTGATTTGAGCATGATTTGATAAAATTGATTGTTTGAATATGCTTGAATGATGATAACTTAGAGTTATGCATGATCAATTTGATGAAAATTGAATTGGATTATTTTTTCCCCAAAATTTTGGCTTAGCCGAAAGTTTGAGATGCCCTAATGTCATGGTAATTTTGGTTTTTGATCATTGGATGAGTTAGAAGACATGGAATAAATTGATTTTGGATTTAATTGGATTAAAATCGAAATCGGATTTAAAATCCCTCTAATTGCCGTGAGCTTCAAAGCATGAATGAGATTGATTTTGCTTCAATTATGTTGGACATGAATTGATAATTAGAAAGCATGATTAATTATGTAAATTGGTATTTTAAAAATGTTGATTTAAGTAGTTAATTGTGGCTAATACACTTTAGTTAATTGAATTGTGAAATTTGGAATTTTTTGGAATTTAATTAGTTGGGCTAAATTTGGAATTTGGCTAATAAAGTTGTACTTGGGCTTAATGGGCTTGGTTGAGCCAAGTTTGGTTTAGGTTAATTGGTTGGATCTAATTCGGCCTAAAACCATTTCTATAAAGTCCAAATATAATTAAAATGGCCTTTATAATTTTAATTGGGCCTAATGGGCCTAAATTGATTTTTGGCAAAAGGGTGATACCTTATTGGGCTTTGGTTGCCAAAGCCCATGCCTTATAAATTAATTGAAAGCCCATTGGACTTTAATTAAATTGACATTGGATTTTAATTGGGCTTTGAGACTTGTAAAGATTGGATTTGGAATCTAAGTCGCAAAGACTCATTAATAAAGTGTAATGATTTAATTTGGAATTAAATAAAGAATTAGTATTGAATGCAAATTAAATTGGATTTAATATTGTAGTTTGATATAATTCAAGAATTCGTACTTTGAGTACTTATTCTTAAACGAGTTGGACTCGCGCAAATCAAATCGTTGTTTGAACATTGGATGGTCATTAATTTCAGATTAATTAATTGGATTAGATTGATTGATAACATGCTTTGTGTGAATACATGGATGTGATTTATGAATAATGTATATCGGATGGATATTAGATGGGTGAGGGAAATTTTGGAAATTATTGTAATAAATTTAGAATTTCTTAAATTGGACGTGCGTGTCGAGCCTATTACCTCTCGACACTTTGTATTTCTCTTCTCACTTATTCCCCTTAATGTAAATGATGTTTCTTTAGAAATGTTATGTAATTGGGTAGAACTAAGATTTGTGCTAGCGGGAGAGAGGAAAAGGGAGAGATTTGTTCTGGAACAAGTTGTTTTAAATATCCATCCGCATATCATTATTAATTTATTTATCGCGCCTTATTATGCTTTTAGAATGCATGTTTAAGGGTGTATGATGAGTCCTAATCAAAGATAATTAATTGGTTGCCAATTACGCGAAAAAACCCTCAACAAATATTAAGCGTTTTTCCTTCCATTGAATGATTCATTCTCAAGATCCAAGATTGACACTGGTTTGTTGGCCAAAG
Organism: Zanthoxylum bungeanum; assembly: GCA_019454045.1. Lineage (NCBI taxonomy): Eukaryota > Viridiplantae > Streptophyta > Magnoliopsida > Sapindales > Rutaceae > Zanthoxylum > Zanthoxylum bungeanum. The sequence continues at coordinate 218,850 of SKCR01030846.1, forward strand.
TCAAGACCTTTGTCCATCGCGGATGTGTTTGAATCATGAAGGCTTTGTTCCATATCTCATGTCTTGTCTAAGTTGTGATTTGTTGGCCAAAGTCAAGATCACTTCTTGTCCATCGATATCGATTACGAAGCTTTCCAAGGTCAATGGGTCCCGCTTAACTGGAATCATTAAGTTTGTTATGCCAAAGCCAAGACTTAATTGATTGAGAGGAAAAAGGTTAGGGAATATATCAGATATATTGGCATATATTAGATATATGTTTCGTATTTGGATGTCCACCTACTGGATCTAGGAATTGGATAAGATCCAATTGATCTTAGAGATCTACCTAGTTAAATATCATACAGCTTGTTGGCCAAAGTCAAGGTTGTGTGTTATTTAACGGGATCCTAGCCCACTAGGAAACTAGGTTTCCCGAGTACTCAACAAAGGGTTAAAGGCTCACCGAAAAATAGTGGGAGACAAGTATTAAATTTACAATTTCGTCTAGATACTTGCCAATTCGCGCTCATTTCATTTTTCTTCAATAAATAAATATATTAGTTGGACTAATATTTAATAGTTGTTTTAATTAAACAGTTGGACTGTATTCAAACTACTTCAAATTATAGTTGATTATATAATTGGATTATAGTAATCAATATATATTTGAATTTATCTAATCAAATTATAGTTGGTTATATAGTTAGACTATAGCAATCATTATAATCAATAGTACCTGAAATCGTTGATTGGATAGTTGGACTATAACAATCAAGATAACTGAAAGATTAGTGTTTAAAACATAATACTGGGAGAAAATTTCATTAAACGGCTTTAATTTTCAGATTGGGAATAAAACCTCAGGATAGTCCTGGGAACTAAGAAGTTACTCTATTTGATAGAGCAACCTCTTGGGCCTAAGCCCGGAGTTGAGCAAATAGTGGAGCATGAGTTTTTTGAAGACTCATGGTGATGATAACTTTAGTGGTCAATCCTTATACTAGATGCAATGACACTTTAATTTTGTTGTCAAAATTAAGGATTAGATCCTTGTACCATGATGATGAAATTAAAGATCTTCATATATTTATTCTTAAACCTTTAGAAGTACAAATTGTAAAAGAAGCTCTTTTGCTCACGTATGTCAGAGGGTACATCTGTCGAGCACTAGGTGTCGCAGATGATTACTGACATCGATCAGCTAGGTTAGCTGGACATTACCTACGTGGCCGAGACTACCAAAGATTTGATCTTATAGTCTCTACCCGATAGCTAGGGCAGGTTCATTATGAACCAAGAGTAAACTCTTGGAGAGTTGACGGCTATGCTCAAGAGGGCAGAGCCAGAGCTTCTAAAATGGGCAAAGGCAAAATCATCACAGTCTTCTAGGAAGACAAATGACATATCCTAAGATGTCTACCTAAACTATGGCAAACGGGGTCATTGGATGCGTGACTGCCGTATGGACAAGGCAGACATGAAGGAAGTGAAGACGGGCAAGGCTCCGGCTTCAAATATGTTTGTCATAAACATGTTCACTATTAGTTTCAAAATTGGATTTTGATGCTAGATATGGTACATATGATTAGTTCCGGATTGATAAGATATGAGACAGTATCAATCCATGAAGGTTTAATCATTAAATATCCCTAGTCGTAGTATTATTGAGATTGGACATCGATAATGCGGAATAGACTAGTATTGCACTTGTGCGCGTTGTGGGAGCATAACGACATAGTTCTCATATATTTGGGTATAGGATACTCATGCAAGTGTAATAGGAGGTTGTGTTTACCGATGGTATGGATAACAGCTTCGCTCTGGATAGACCCCTCGGAATTCCATTGGTAGTATGACTATGTGTCTATGGAAGTCCGAATCAGGGTAGATGTATTTGGTCTTAACCTGAGACTTTCACCGCTAATACTTGCGACAATCAATGTACTTTGGTTTTGGTCGTTTAGGGCTTTAATAGGTTATGTGTACGCCTCTTCTGGGTATATTGAGAATCGTAGTGTATTGGGTGTGATGTCAAGATGGAAGTATCACTTCAGTCATAGTGTAGATGATGGTCACGTAGGATACAGAACTGGTACTCTTGTATGCTGCAGCTACCGGGATAATATGACTAGGTCATGTTTATCCGATTATAGAGACTAGTTACCAGAGATCCGATATGTGCTTCGTACGGGGCATACACAATTCCTTCCCCAGGCCTAGCACGTGACATCCGATACTGGATCGCAATAAGCAATACTACGTATACTACGCCTGATATAGATTACATATTCCTTTAAGAATATTTCTAGAGAATTGGGTAGGCACGGTGCTTTGCTAGAAGCCAACCATGTCTTGTAAATCGGTAAAAACGTAGTACTAGGTACGTACGTGTTCGGATAGTCCGACGACCGGATTTACTGCCAACATATCTGGGGATCTCATGGGTCGCTTCCCGAAGATTCACCGATGACGTATGACTCAGACATAATTAATCTGAGATTAATTATAAGAGAGAGAAAATTAATCTAGGATTAATTGCGGAGATATTTTATCTGGGATAAAATATTATTTAAAAGAGAGAGAACGATTAATTTGGAAGTAATCGAAAAAATAATATATTCGATATATTAAACGAAATTAGATTTCGACGCGGAATTAAAATTGGATTTTAATTCGGGCAAACGAGTTAATTTAGAATTAATTCACTAGCGATGTGAATAGTAATTTTGCTATGCATAATTATTTAATTAAATTTGATTTAATTACGTCGCAACGGAAAATTCGTTAATTCGGAATTAGCGGACCCGAGCCTGGGAGTGTTTGCGGGCCCACTCACATTTTGAATCAAATGGGGCCCACAAGTCACATCACGCGTCACATCATTAGTCATTCTTGTGATAAAAGTCACATCAACTTTGAGTGATGTGATGCTAGTCACTTTTGTGATTGATGGGAGTTGTTGGAAGACTTTAAGTCTTGTACCAAATTTTGAAACTTGGTAATTGTTTTTCTTTTTTTGAAAACAAATATACACAACGCACTTCATCTTCTTCTCTCCCTCCCTCACACGGTTTTGAACCATTTTTCTCTCCCTCATCTCACGGCTTGGAAGCCATTTTTCTCTCCTTCTCCATTTCTCTCATGGCCGAGAGTTACACAAGGGGAAATAGAAAAATTGTTGTAATTTTTCAATGATGCTAGCACATCCAAGGAGTCTCACAAGGTGATAGGGAAACTCATTCATGAGCATGGAATCATCATTCTCAAAGCTTGGAGCTTGAAGAACAACACAAGGAGGACTACCATGGAGGGCTTGACCGAAACTCATGAAGAAATTTTGTGTTCATCGCATCCAAAAGCCGATCAAAGTGAGTATTTCCGCTACTTTATTTTGATGTATTCGCACTTTTCATCGCTTAATTAGATCTTGGTTTGACCTAGAAAACCCAAAAATGGTATCAGAGCCATTATTAAGCATGAAATTGATTTAGGGTAAAATTTGGGTAAAATTGATTTGTGCATGATTTGATAAAATTGATTGTTTGAATATGCTTGAATGATGATAACTTAGAGTTATGTATGATCAATTTGATGAAAATTGAATTGGATTAATTTTTTCCCCAAAATTTTGGCTTGGCCGAAAGTTTGAGATGCCCTAATGTCATGGTAATTTTGTTTTTTGATCATTAGATGAGTTGGAAGACATGGAATAAATTGATTTGGATTTAATTGGATTAAAATCGAAATCAGATTTAAAATCCCTCTAATTGCTGAGAGCTTCAAAGCATGAATGGGATTGATTTTGCTTCAATTATGTTGGACATGAATTGATAATTAGAAAGCATGATTAATTATGTAAATTGGTATTTTGGAAAAGTTGATTTAAGTAGTTAATTGTGGCTAATACACTTTAGTTAATTGAATTGTGAAATTTGGAATTTTTTGGAATTTAATTAGTTGGGCTAAATTTGGAATTGGGCTAATAAAGTTGTATTTGGGCTTATTGGGCTTGGTTGGGCCAAGTTTGGTTTAGGTTAATTGGTTGGATCCAATTCGGCCTAAAACCATTTCCATAAAGTCCAAATATAATTAAATGGGCCTTTATAATTTTAATTGGGGCTAATGTGCCAAAATTGATTTTTGGAAAAATGGTGATTCCTTATTGGGCTTTGGTTGCCAAAGTTCATGCCTTATAAATTAATTGAAAGCCCATTGGACTTTAATTAAATTGACATTAGATGTTAATTGGGCTTTGAGACCCGTAAAGATTGGATTTAGAATCTAAGTCGCAAAGGCTCATTAATAAAGTGTAATTATTTAATTTGGAATTAAATAAAGAATTAGTATCGAATGCAAATTAAATTGGATTTAATATTGTAGTTTGATATAATTCAAGAATTCGTACTTTGAGTACTTATTCTTAAACGAGTCGGACTCGAATTAAGATTGCGGAAAAAAATACTTACAACGATCGGTTATATGGATGCGTAGACAACAAAAATTTTCCCATTTGAGAAGTGCTCCAAGATTTTTTTTATTTGTATGGTTGAGCTCAAAGCTTTGATTCTTGAATTCCAAACTCAATGGGAACGGTTTCCCTATCACCTTTGTTGACCCTTTAAATGCTAGCTATGGAATAATTTTGCAACAAAATTACACTAAAATGAGAGCAACTCTCGGCCAAGATGGAGAAGAGAAGAGGAATAGTGGTTTACGGTGAAGAGATGAAAAAGAGAGTGAGAAAGTGTTAAGTTAATTTGATTTTCCAAAATCAAAAGTCATATACCAAATCCAAGATTTGGTAAAGGTCACTAACCAATTAAAATAAAATTAGGAAGTGTGTAATTCAAGCCATCACCAACTAACAACTTCCATCAAATAGAGGGATGAGATTGACTTGTGATGTGACTTGATATTGGCCCCAATTTAATTCAAAATCCCAGTGGACCCGCAAACACATTTCGGGCTCGGGTTCGTTAATTCCGAATTAACGAATTTTCTGTTGGAGACTAATCAAATAAAATTTAATTAAATAATAATGCCTTGCAAAATTATTACGAAAGTTGCTCGCGAATTAATTCTAAATTAATTCGTTCACACCGAATTAAAATCCAATTTTAATTCCGTTATGAAATCTAATTTCATTTAATATATCGAATATATTATTTTATCGATTAATTCTAAATTAATCGTTCTATCTCTACTAATCGAATTTTATCCCAGATAAATTCTCTCCTCAATTAATCCTAGATTAATTTTTTTTCTCTCATAATTAATCCCAGATTAATTATGTTCGTGTCATACGTCATCTGTGAATCTTCGGGAAGTGACCCATGAGATCCCTGGATATGTTGGCAGTAAATCCGGTTATCGGACTATCCGAATTCGTGCGTACCCCGTACCACATTCTTATCGATTTACAAGACATAGTTGGCTTCTAGCAAAGCACCGTGCCTACCCAATTCTCCAGAAATATTATTTTAAGGAATATATAATCTTTGTCAGACGTAGTATACGTAGTATTGCGTATTATGATCTAGTATCGGATGTCACATGCAAGGCCTAATGCTGGAATAGTGTCTGTCTCGTACGAAGCATATATCGGATCACAAACAACTAGTCTCTTTATCGGATAATCATGACCTTTTCATATTATCCCGATAGTTGCAACATAATAGAGTACTAGTTCTGTATCCCTACGTGATCATCATCTCCATATGACTGAAGTGATACTTCCATCTTGACATCACACCCAATACACTACGATTCTCAATAAACCCAGAAGAGGCGTACACAGAACCTGTTAAAGCCTTGGACGACCAAAACCAAAGCGTATTGATTGTCGCAAGTATTAGCGATGCAAGTCTCAGGTTAAGACCAAATACACCTACCCTGATTCGGATTCCCAAAGACACATAGTCATATTACCAATAGGATTCCAAGAGGTCTATCCAGAGCAAAGATGTTCCCGTACCATCGGTAAACACAACCTCTTATCACACCTGCATAAGTATCCAATACTTAAATATATGAGAACTATGCCGTTATGCTTCCACAACGCGCACAAGTGCAATACTAGTCTATTCCGCATTATCGATGTCCAGTCTCGATAATACTATGACTAGGGAATATTAATGATTAAACCTTCGTGGATTGATATTGTCTCATATCTTATAATCAGGAACTAATCATAATGACTTTTATCATTTATATATTCAAGTAATCTAATTACAAAATGATAAATAATCAATTTCCATTGTCACATAGTTAATTTGTACAAAAACCACAATGTCTTTTACAAATAGTGGCGCTATGGGTCATAATTGTCCAACAATCTCCAACTTGGCCTATAGCCAGTTACTCAAGTATCTAACACCTGAACTATGTATATGTCGCTTAAACTTTTGCTGAGGAATAACTTTCGTCAGTGGATCTGCAATGTTATCATCTAATGCGACCTTCTCGATGTTCATATCGCCACGATATATGATCTCACGAATCAGATGGAAACGTCGAAGAACATGCTTCGATCGTTGATGAGACCGTGGTTCCTTAGCCTGCGCTATAGCCCCGTTATTGTCACAATACAATGGAACGGGCTCAGCTGCTAACAGAACTAATTCTATTCCAATTAGGAATTTATGGATCCAAACTGCCTCTTTTGCTGATTTAGCTACACCAATATATTCCGCTTCTGTTGTTGAATCGGCAACAGTCTATTGCTTGGAAGATTTCCAGCTTACTGCTCCGTTGTTCAAATAAAATATATACCCAGATTGCGACTTACAATCGTCTTTATCGGTTTGGAAACTTGCATCGGTATACCTAGTTACCTCAAGTTCTTCATCTCCATAGATTAAGAACGCATCCCTAGTTCGTCTAAGATACTTAAGGATGTTCTTAATAGCAACCCAGTGACCATCGCCTGGATCGACATGATAGCGACTACACATGCTCAAAACATAGGAGACATCAGGTCGCGTACATATCATGACATACATGATCGATCCGACTGCAGAAGCGAACATGATCCGACTCATGTTGTCTCCTCATCTTGAGTTTTAGTAGACACATGTCCTTAGATAAAGTGACGCCATGTGACACTGGCAACAGTCCCCTCTTAGACTGTTCCATGTTGAATCTCTTTAACACTTTGTCAATGTACGTGCTCTGGGAGAGACCAAGCAGCTTTCTAGATCTATCTCGGTAGATCTTTATTCCCAGAATAAAGGCTGCTTCTCCCAGATATTTCATGGATAATTTTAATAAAAACCAAGCTTTTAGCGATTGTAGCATGGGAATGTCATTGCCAATAAGCAAAACATCATCAACGTAAAGGACAATGAATGTCAGTGTACTCCTACTAACCTTCTTATATACACAAGGATCATCCTCGTTTTGAATAAAATCATATTCTTTAATGATCTCATCAAAACATTGGTTCCAAGAACGCGATGCTTGCTTCAATCCATAAATGGATCGATTTAACTTGCAAACCTTGTTTGCATGTTTTGGTACGAAAAAACCGTCAGGCTATTGCATATAAACATCCTCCAAAAGGTTTCCATTAAGGAAAGTGGTTTTGACGTCCATCTACCATATTTCCTAATCGAAATATGCAGCATAATAAGCATTATCCGAATGGATTTAATCATGGCAACTGGTGAAAAAGTTTCATCTCATCGTAATCGACACCATGTCGTTGACGATACCCTTTCGCTATAAGCCTAGCTTTGTACGTTTGTATGTTGCCATCCATGTCGGTCTTCTTCTTGAAGACCCATTTGCAACCAATAGGCTTTACGTCTTCTGGTGCATCAACCAGTGTCCCAAACTTGGTTGGTGTACATGGAATCCATTTCGAATTTCATGGCATCTTGCCATAAACCGGAGTCGATACCTTGTATCGCTTCTCCTCATACGTAGCCGGTTCGTCTCCCCAATAAGATTAATATCCACATGAGGTGAGATCAGAAACCCATACCTCTCAGGTTGTTTTCTAACTCTCTCCGACCTACGCGGTTCTTGTGTATTAGAAGATTGTGGTACGGTTTCATCCCCGATGAATTGTTCGTGTTCCGTTAAGGAATCGGTACCAGGAATGTATCACTTCGATTTTCATCGAGTTCTACTTTCCTTCCACTAACCACTGTATTTAGGAATTGTTTCTCAAGGAAAACCGCATGTAAAGCAACAAATACTTTTGTCTCTTGTGGGTTGTAGAAGTAATATCCTTTGGTTTCCCTAGGATAACCTACAAATAGACACTTTTATCCGATTTGGGTTTAGGTTTGGTACCATCCAAACATTTAACGTATGCCCAGCAACCCCAAATCTTCAGGAATGAGAAACCCGGTTTATTTCCTGTCCATATTTCATACGGAGTCTGTTAAACAGACTTTGACGGAACCTTATTCAAAATAAGTATTGCACTGTTCAATGCATATCCCCAGAAGGAAATAGGTAGCTCAGTGCGACTCATCATAGACCTTAACCATATCTAACAAAGTTTGATTTCTCCGTTTGGACACCACCGTTAATTGAGGTGTTCCGGGAGGAGTCCACTGTGAAAGATACCATAATCTTTCAAGTAATCGAGAAACTCATTGCTCAAGTATTCCTCCACCACGGTCCGACCGTAATATTTTTAATACTTTTTTCCGGTCTGTTTTTCTATTTCGTGTCGAAACTCTTTGAATTTCTCAAAGGTTTCCGACTTGTGTCTCATAAGATACACATAACCATAACGCGATGCATCATCCGTAAAGGTTACGAAGTATTCATATCCACCTTTAGCCTGGCTGAGACATGGGCCCGCATACGTCACTATGAACGAGGGCTAACAGTTCGGTGGCACATGCACCTTTAACTTAACCGCTAAAAAGTTGTTTTATATATGCATTTTTCCTAATAAACAAATTCACAGACGTCATATAAATTTGGATCAAATCCGTCCAAGTACCCACTCTTCGAAAGTGTGGATATGTGAGTCTTGTTAATCTGTCCTAGACGACAATGCCATATATAAGTTTCATATTTATTACTTAATTTAAGCCTTTTGTTTGTTACAATATATGTTTGAGATTGGTTTATATTCAAAATATAAAGACCATTATTCACATCAGCACTGCATATC
>SKCR01030847.1:0-103680 GCA_019454045.1 Zanthoxylum bungeanum
TAGAAACCAACACGAGGCCCACATCAGTATCAGTTTCGGGGATACGTCTCAGGGGGCGAAGCCAACATTATCAGCAGTTGAAAGGAAAAATTTTGTGGAATGAGTGAAAAAAAATGAGATAATTCCTTGATGGGTAGGCATATGTACGATGATGACATTGTTTGTTGTAGAAACAAACCTTAGAAATGATAAGTGGAGAGGTACTCTCATCCAGTTATTATGAGTAGTTGATCTCGGCTAGACTGGCGAGCACTTGATTACGGATCTTAACAGTAGAAGCCTATGTAGTTGGCGAGATGACTAGTTGAAGAGATGGTGGATCAGTGAATGACCGTTTGCCTGGATGTCCATCCTGGTTTACTTATGCTACGATATATGATATGGTTGGAAACAAAGAAAAAGTCTCTGAAAGAAAAAGAAAAAATGAACCACCTATAACCGATAAGCGTGAAGCTACCCATGGGTGAGTATTAGGACCACCATGAGGAGAAATCCTACCTTAAAGGGTAGGGTTGTCAAAGAAAGAAAAGAAAGAAAAGAAAGAGACAAAAGAAAAAATAAGAAAACCATATCATGTTGAGTACGAGGAAGTAATCACAGAGTATGATCAAGACATCTAGGTTGGTTAGACCCACTGATCCGATTCTCCGAGACAAAATCATCGAGTTGGCTTACTTAAGGAATAAGCTACGAAAGAGCCTTGGCACATACGCACTAAGAGTCTAGTTCATATCATTCATTCAGACGATCGAATTTGAGTGTATTAAGTACTTTGAAGGTTCTCTGGTTTCGACACGAAGCATTCGTTGAGGAAGAAAATGTGTTTAGCTATCGGGATTATCTTGTGAGAAGCAGTACAGTGTGGGCATGTGATATCAGATCAGGAGATCTACCTTGAACTAATGAAAGCAGCAAAGGATAAAAAGATGAACCAAGACTGGGGGTGACCAGTATACCCTTTCTCATATAGCACGGTTCGGGAATGAACCATCGACATCATCAGCAGTTTTGGGGATGCGTCCCAGGGTTGAGGCCCACATTATCTGCAGTTTTGAGGATGCGTCCCAGGGTTGAGGCCCACATCATCAGCAGTTTTGAGGATGCGTCCCAAGTGTTGGACAATTATGACCCATAGCGTCACTATTTGTACATATCATGGTGTTGTTGTACAAATTAACTATGTGACAAATGAGATTGCACTCTTATCATTTGTGATTAGATCACCTAGATATATAAATGATAGGAGGTCCCTGTGATTTGTTCATGGATTGAGAATGATATGAGACAGTATCAATCCCCGAAGGATAAATCATTAAATATCCCTAGTCAGAGCATTAGAGATTGGACATCGATGAATGCGTAAAAGACTAGTATTACACTTGTGCGCATTGTGAGGGCACAACGGCATAGTTCTCATATATTTGGGTATATGATACTCATGCAAGTGTAATAGGAGGTTGTGTTTCACTGATGGTATGGGAAACAGCTTCGCTCTGGATAAACCCCCTCGGAATTCCATTGGTAGTATGACTATGTGTTTATGGAAATCCGAAATCAGGGTAGGTGTATTTGGTCTTAACCTGAGACTTGCACCGCTAATACTTGCGACAATCAATATACTTTGGTTGTGGTAGTCCAGGGCTTTAACAGGTTCTGTGTACGCCAATGCTAGGTATATTGAGAATCGTAGTGTGTTGGGTGTGATGTCAAGACGGAAGTGTCACTCCAGTCATATGGAGTTGATGATCGCGCAGGGATACAGAACTGGTTCTCAAAAAGTTTGCAACCGTCGGGATAATATGACTTGGTCATGATTATCCGATAATAAAGAGACTAGTTGCTCGTCATCCGATATATGCTTCTTACGGGGCAGACACTGTACCAGCCCCAGGCCTTGCATGTGATCATCCGATACTGGAGAGAAATACGCTATACTACGTATACTACGCCTGATACAGATCCTTTATTCCTGTAAGGATGTTTCCAGAAAATTGGGAAGGCATGGCGCTTTGCTAGAAGCCAACCTTGTCTTGTAAATCGGTACAAATGTATACTCGGTACTTACGTGTTCGGATAGTACGACCACCGAATTTACTGCCAACATATCCGGGGATCTCATGGGTCGCTTCCCAAAGATTCACTGATGACGTATGACTCGCACTTTAATTAATCTGGGATTAATAAGATGAGAGAGAAAATTAATCTGGGATTAATTACGGAGATATTTTATCTAGGATAAAATATCAATTAAAGGAGATAAAGATTAATTTGGAATTAATCGGTAAATTAATATATTTGATATATTAAACGAAATTGGATTTCGACGCGGAATTAAAATTAGATTTTAATTCGGGCGAGCGAATTAATTAGAATTAATTCGTTAGCGACGTGAATAGTGACTTCGCTGGGCGTAATCATTTAATTACGACGCACGGAAATTCGTTAATTTGGAATTAGCGAACCCGAACCCAGGATATTTATGAGCGCATTCGCATTTCGAATTCGAGTGCGGCACGCAAGTCAAATCAAGCATCAAATCGCTAGTCGCATCTAGCGTCACATCAAGCATCAAATCATGTCACTTTGAGTGATGTTACCATTGATTGATTGATTGATGTGATTTGATGAGAGTTGATAGAAAGCATTTAAAGCTTTTGGAGCCAAAAATGTGTAAGTTGACTTTTGGAAAGCTTTTACACATTTTTGGTATATGTTTATTATTTGATTTTGGAAATAAAATAAGCTAACATACACAACTTCCTTCTCTCTCTCTCTTACAAACGAATTGGAAGCCAATTCTTCTCCATTCTCTTCATCTTTCTCACGCCCAAGGGCTGAGCATTTTCTGGTTTTATTTTCTCTGCTGGGCAGAACCGAAATTATAATGAAAGCAAGTGTGATTTTGTGGCAAAATCAAGAGTGCTAGCTCACTTCGGGATCATGCGAAGTGATAGGGAAGTCCACCCATGAGCCGGGAAACATTGACGAAGCTTAGAGCTTGTTCAAGGACCTCCAATGGCCGAAAATGAGGAACAAAATGCAGCCCACTGCCGTACAAACCAGTGAGCAGAACAACAGCCACTGCCGAGTAGAAACCAGTGAGCAAATTTCATTTTTGTTGCCTCATGCGTCGCTCAACCTCTCGATGTAAGTATTCCGTGACTTTCTTGATTGTATTCACACATGTTCATGCTTGATTTTATGATCCTTGGGACCCTTAGAATCTCCAACAATGGTATCAGAGCATGAAAAAGTTAAGGGTTAAAATTTGGGTAAATTGATTTTGAGCATGTTTAAATGAAATTGGATGATTTTGTTATTGGTAATTATCTAGGTCCCAAGATCAAACAAGACATGAAAAACATGCATGAATACACCAACGAAGATAGCGGAATACTTACATTGGTTGGTTGAGTCGAATCGAAGACGAATGAAGCCAAAAACCGCACTGCCATGGACGCCCACTGCATGCAGTCCACTGCCTTCTGTCTTCAGTTTTTGAGCTGCGAAATGGAGCTCCTAAATTCGTCGGACGGATCCCGGCTCATGGTCGAACCTCCCTACCACCTTCGCAAGACTCGTAAGTGTGCTAGCACTTGAATTTTCACCATGAAAACCCACTCTAGCTTCCCTATTATTCACGCCCAAACTGGTTCAAAACCAGTGAAGAAAAGCCACTGTTTTTGGCGTGAGAGAGATGAGAGAGTTACAGAGAAAATGTGTTGTTAACTTTTCTATTTTCTCCTTTTGTTTTTGCTTCAAAAACGTGAGAGGCAAAATGAAAGCAATGAATGATAATATACCAAAAATGAATTTTTTTTTTAGATAAAAACTCTTCAAAAAACGTGAAAAGCTTTTTCCCTCCAAAAATTCATTAAATGGCATCATCATCACACATTGAGAATAGAGACAATGTATCATCCCATAAGGTGACTAGATACATCCATCATCTATTCGTGTCAAGTGATGATATTTGCGATGTGATTTGCGGATACCACTCGTTTCAAAATACGAATGTGTCCGCAAACACTTTCGGGCTCGGTTTCGCTAATTCCGAATTAACGAATTTCCGTCGCGACGTGAATTAAATAATACGCCTAGCGAAATTACTATTCAGATCGCTAACGAATTAATTCTAAATTAATTCGTTTGCCCGAATTAAAATCTAATTTTAATTCCGCGACGAAATCTAATTTCGTTTAATATATCGAATATATTAATTTACCGATTAATTCCAAATTAATCGTTATCTCTCTTTAGACGATATTTTATCCTAGAGAAAATATCTCTGTAATTAATCCTAGATTAATTTTCTCTCTCTTCTATATAATCCCAGATTATTCAAGAGTGCGAGTTGTGCGTCATCGGTGGATTTCGGGAAGCGACCCATGAGATCCCCGGATAAGCTGGCAGTAAATACGGTCGTCGGAGTATCCGAATCACGTACGTACCAAGTACTACGTTCTACCGATTTACGTGACAAGGTCGACTCCTAGCAAAGCACCAAGTCTTCCCAATTCTCCGGACATATCCATTAAGAATATCAAAGATCTGTATCAAGCGTAGTATACTAATGTATGTGTGCATCGGCCCAGTATCGGATAGTCACGTGCTAGGGCTGGGGCTGGATAAGTGTCTGCCCCGTCCGAAGCACATATCGGATGTCTAGTACATAGTCTCTATAATCGGATAGTTATGACCTGGTCACAATATCCCGATTGGTTGCGCAACACTCAAGAGCACTAGTACCGTATCCTGCGTGACATCATCTCCATAATGACTGAAGTGACACTTCCGTCTCGACATCACACCCAATACACTACGACTCTGATAAACCCAGAAATGGTGTACACAGAACCGGTTAAAGCCTGTACCACCAAGACCAAAGTTTATCGATTATCGTAAGTATTAGCGATGCAAGTCTCAGGTTAAGACTATACACACCTACCTTGATTTCGGCCTCCCATAGACACATAGTCATAATACCAATGGGATTCCGAGGGGTCTATCCAGAGCGAAGCTGTTTCCCGTACCATCGGTGAAACACGACCTCCTATCGCACTTGCATAAGTATCCAATACTTATATATATGAGAACTATGCCGTTGTGCCCTCACAACGTACACAAGTGCAATACTAGCCTATTCCGCATTATCGATGTCCAGTCTCGATAATACTCCGGCTAGGGATATTTAATGATTAATCCTTAGGGACTGATACTGTCTCATATCATCTCATCAGTCCAGGAACTAATCATAGGACCTCTCTTCATTTATATATCTATGGTGATTTAATCACAAATGATGAGAGTGCAATTTCCTTGTCACATAGTTAATTTGCTACAACAACACAATGATCTGTGCAAATAGTGATGCTATGGGTCATTTTGTCCAACAATCTCCCACTTGGCACATAGCCAGTCACTCAAGTGTCCCACACCAGAACTATGTACAGTTCCCTCAAATTGCTGAGGAAAGGTTTTCGTCAGTGGATTTGCTTGATTATCGTCTAACGCGATTTATACGATCATCACATCGCCACGATGTATGATCTGAACGAATCAGATGATATAGAAGTATATATTTGGATCGTCGATGAGACCTTTAATTCCTTAGCATGTGCTGACGCCTAGCTCAGCTGCTAAAAGAACTATATCTAATCTAATTAGATTTATTTTCGATCCAAATGGCTTCTATTGCTGCCTCAGCTGCAGCAATAATCCGCATTTGTTGCTCGGAATATCTCCAGCTCACTGTCCCGTTATTCAAACTTTATAGTACCGTAGTATTTAATTGTTTGGAAACTTGCAGCAGTGATCCCAGTCACTTCAAGTTCTCCTTCTTCATAGTTTAAGACAACATCTTTAGTTCTCTAAGATACTAACAGATGTTCTTAACTTCAATCCAGTGACTATCACTTGGATTGACCTGATCGTGACTCCATATGCTCGAAGCGTATGAGACACCAATACAAGTACATTTTAAATGTACAATTCCCAGAGAGTGTTAACAAACTCCAAATCTATCCCAGTAGATCTTTATTCCTTGAATAAAGGTTGTTACTCCCCAGAATTCTACGGAGAATTTCAATTGAAAGAATATATATGAAAGCCAAGCTTTCACCAATTGTTTTATGGGAATTTAACTGTCAGTGCGCTCTCCCACTAACCTCCTTATATACACAAGAATTATTTCGTTTTGAGTCAAATCATAAACCATTATGATTATATCAAAACGTCAGTTCCAAGAACCTTATGCTTGCTTCGATCCAAACATGAATCGAATGACCCGCAAACCTTGTTTGTCGGTTATACAAAATCGTCAGGATGTTGTAAACATCCTCCAAAAGGTTTCCTTTTCAGGAAAGCGATTTTGATCTATAACTGACACATTTCATAAATGAAATACGCAGTTATCTACAAGCATCTTCAAAATGGATTTACCATGGCAACAAGTAAAGGTCGAACCGTTATTAACACAATGTTGATAACGATACCTTTCGGTCAAAAGCCCAGCTTTGTACGTTGGTATGTTGCCTTCCATGTATGTCTTCCTTGAAGACGTTTAATGTACCAATAGGCACAATGCATTGTGGTACAACAACTAGTATTCAAAAATAGTTGTTATACATGGAATCCATTTCGGACTCATGGCACTTTGCCATAATAGGGAGTCGATACCTCGTATCACTTCCTCAAAAACGTAGTCGATGGTATACCTTCATAAGATTGACATCTTTATTAGGTTAGATCAGAAACCCATACCCTAGGTTGTTTTCTGACTCTTTCCGATCTACTCAGTTCTTGTGTATTAAAAGATTAATGGTACAGATTCATTATTGATGAACTGTTTGTGTTCCATTAAGGACTTCGTGCCTTGAACAGTATTACTCCGATTTTCATCGAGTATCACTATCCTCCCACTGACCACTGCATATCGGTATTCCTCTCAGGAAAACCGTATGGTGAGCAACAATTACATTGTTTAAGGATGTTTCCGGAAAATTGGGAAGGCATGTCGCTTTGCTAGAAGCCAACCTTGTCTTGTAAATCGGTACAAACGTAGTACGAGGTACTTACGTGTTCGGATAGTCCAACCACCGAATTTACTACAAACATATCCGGGGATCTCATGGGTCGCTTCCCAAAGATTCACCGATGACGTATGACTCGCACTTTAATTAATCTGAGATTAATAAGATGAGAGAGAAAATTAATCCGGGATTAATTGCGGAGATATTTTATCTAGGATAAAATATCAATTAAAGAGAGATAACGATTAATTTGGAATTAATCGGTAAATTAATATATTTGATATATTAAACGAAATTGGATTTCAACACGGAATTAAAATTAGATTTTAATTCGGGCGAGCGAATTAATTTAGAATTAATTCGTTAGCGACGTGAATAGTGACTTCGCTAGGAGTAATCATTTAATTACGACACAACGGAAAATTCATTAATTTGGAATTAGCGAACCCGAGCCCGAGATTATTTGCGAGCGCATTCGCATTTCGAATTCGAGTACGGCACGCAAGTCAATTCAAGCATCAAATCGCTAGTCGCATCTAGCGTCACATCAAGTGTCAAATCATGTCACTTTGAGTGATGTGACCATTGATTGATTGATTGATGTGATTTGATGAGAGTTGATAGAAAGCATTTAATGCTTTTGGAGCCAAAAATTTGTAAGTTGACTTTTGGAAAGCTTTTACACATTTTTGGTATATGTTTATTATTTGATTTTGGAAATAAAATAAGCTAACATACACAACTTCATTCTCTCTCTCTTCTTACACGAATTGGAAGCCAATTTTTCTCCATTCTCTTCATCTTTCTCACGCCCAAGGGCTGAGCATTTTCTGCTGGGCAGAACCGAAATTAGAAGGGAAGCAAGTGTGATTTTGTGGCAAAATCAAGAGTGCTAGCACACTCCGGGATCATGCGAAGGTGATAGGGAAGTCAACCAATGAGCCGGGAAACATTTGACGAAGCTTGGAGCTTGTTCAAGGACCTCCAATGGCCGAAAATGAGGAGCAAAATGCAGCCCACTGCCGCACAAACCAGTGAGCAGAACAGCAGCCACTGCAGAGTAGAAACCAATGAGCAGATTTCATTTTTGTTGCCTCACGCATCGCTCAACCGCTCGATGTAAGTATTCCGTGACTTTCTCGATTGTATTCACACATGTTCATGCTTGATTTATGATCCTTGGGACCCTTAGAATCTCCAACACCAGGGTTGAGGCCCACATCATCAGCAGTTTTGAGGATGCGTCCCAGGGTTGAGGCCCACGTCATCAACAATTTTGGGGATGCGTCCCAGGGTTGATACTCACATCATCAGTATCAGTTTTGGGATGAGTCCCAGGGTCGAGGCCCACACATCATCAGAATGTCGGGTATGGCACTCCGGGTTTGGAGACACATCAACATCAGTATCAGTTTTGCCGAGTGTGGCACTCCAGGGTCGAGGCCCACATTAGTATCAATTTTGCCAGGTATGTGTTGAGTTCTAATATATGTCCCAAGATCAACAAATCAAGCAAGAAAACGCATGAATACACAACACATGAGGTGCGGAATATACTCACAATGGTCGGTTTTGATGCGAAGAAGAACACAAGCCATTTTCTTCCTCCAAGCAGTTCGGCAGTGACCCTCCAAGGCAGTGGACTGCTCGGTTTTGCTCCTCTTTGATGCTTCAAGAAACGGCCATGGTTGTCTCCATTGAAGCTCCAAGCTTCAAGCTTTAAAAAACAATTCCATGCTCACAAATTCGTTTCCCTATCACCTATGTATAACCCAAGGTGTGCTAGCACTTGTTCATCTTCCTTGCTTCTCCATTTGCTCGGTCAAAACCAGAAGAAAAAGATGAAGAATCGGTCTTGGAGAGACCGTGAGAGAGAGATAAGGTTTTGGCTCCAAAAGCCTAAAACCGTGTACGGTTTTTCAAGAGAGAGAGAAGACCGAAAATGATGGTAAGGAAAAAAAAAAGAAAAAATGTAATATATATTATTCATTTATTTTCCAAAAATAAATAAAATATATATACCAAACCTTTTCATATTCCATTAAGTCAAAAGGCAAAAACAATCAATGCTTTTCACCTTTTACCCATCACTTTTACTTTTACTTTAAGTCACATCACATCACTTTAATAAAGTGACATGTTGTCAAGTCACATCACTCAAAGTGACAATTGATTTGACAATTGACGCGACTAGTGATTTGACGCTTGATGCGACTTGCGTGCCGCACTCGAATTCGAAATGCGAATGCGCTCGCAATCACTCTCGGGCTCGGGTTCGCTAATTCCAAATTAACGAATTTTCCGTCGCGTCGTAATTAAATGATTACGCCTAGCGAAATCACTATTCACGTCGCTAACGAATTAATTCTAAACTAATTCGTTCGCCCGAATTAAAATCTAATTTTAATTCCGCGTCGAAATCCAATTTCTTATAATATATCGAATATATTATTTTATCGATTAATTCCAAATTAATCGTTCTCTCTCTTTAATTAATATTTTATCCCAGATAAAATATCTCCGCAATTAATCCCAGATTAATTTTCTCTCTCTTCTAATTAATCCTAGATTAATTAAAGTGCGAGTTATACATCATCGGTGAATCTTCAGGAAGCGACCCATGAGATCTCCGGATATGTTGGCAGTAAATACGGTCATCGGACTATCCGAACACGTAAGTACCTCGTACTACGTTTATACCGATTTATAAGACAAGGTTGGCTTCTAGCAAAGCGCCATGCCTACCCAATTCTCCAGAAATATTCTTACAGGAATATATAGATCTGTATCAAGCGTAGTATACCGTAGTATTGCGTATATCAGCCCAGTATCGGATAGTCACGTGCTAGGGCTGGGGCTGGATAAGTGTCTGCCCCGTCCGAAGCACATGTCGGATGTCTGGTAACTAGTCTCTATAATCGGATATACATGACCTTGTCATAATGTCTCGATGACCGGCCAGCACTTAAGAGCACTAATACCGTATCCTGCGTGACATCATCTCCACTATAACTGAAGTGATACTTCCGTCTCGACATCACACCCATACACTACGACTCTCTGATAAACCCAGAAGCGGTGTACGCAGAACCGGTTAAAGCCCTGTACCACCAAGACCAAAGTCTACCGATTATCGCAAGTATTAGCGATGCAAGTCTCAGGTTAAGACTATACACACCTACCTTGATTTCGGCCTCCCATAGACACATAGTCATAATACCAATGGGATTCCGAGGGGTCTATCCAGAGCGAAGCTGTTTCCCGTACCATCGGTGAAACGCAACCTCCTATCGCACTTGCATAAGTATCCAATACTTAAATATATGAGAACTATGCCGTTGTGCCCTCACAACGCGCACAAGTGCAATACTAGCCTATTCCGCATTATCGATGTCCTGTCTCGATAATACTCCGGCTAGGGATATTTAATGATTAATCCTTCGTGGACTGATACTGTCTCATATCATCTCAATCCAGGAACTAATCATATGGACCTCTCTTCATTTATACATATATGGTGATCTAATCACAAATGAAGAGAGTGCAATTTCCTTGTCACATAGTTAATTTGTACAACAACACCGTGATCTGTACAAATAGTGACGCTATGGGTCATATTATCCAACAGTATGACCCTCCGGGTATGGAGACACATCAGCATTAGTATCAGTTTTGCCGAGTATAACACTCCAGGGTTGAGGCCCATATCAATATCAGTATTGCAGGGTATGGTAATCCGGGTATGGAGACACATCAACATCAGTATTAGTTTTGCCGGGTATGGCACTCCGGGTATGGAGACACGTCAACATCAGTATCAGTTTTGCCAGATATGGCACTCCGGGTATGGAGACACGTCAACATCAGTATCAGTTTTTCCAGATATGGCACTCCGGGTTTGGAGACACATCAATATCAGTATCAGTTTTGCAGGGTATGGCACTCCGGATATGGAGACACATCAACATCATTATCAGTTTTGCCAGATATGGCACTCCGGGTATGGAGACACATCAACATCAGTATCTGTTTTGCCGGGTATGGCACTCCGGGTATAGAGACACATCAACATCAGTATCAGTTTTGGCGGGTATGGCACTCCGGGTATGGAGACACAACCGCGACGCCTCGGGTATGGGGTTTAGCATACTGGGTATGGCACTCCGAGTATGGAGACACTACTGTGACACTCTGGGTATGGAGACGTAACCGCGACGCCTCAGGTATGGGGTTTAGCATGCTGGGTATGGCACTCCGGGTATGGAGACACTATTGCGACACTCTGGCTACGGTGACGCAATTGCGACGCCTCGGGTATGAGGTTTAGTATGCCGGGTATGGCACTATGGTTATGGAGACACTACTGTGACACTCTGGGTATGGAGAGGCAACCGCGACACCTCGGGTATGGGGTTTAGCATGCCAGGTATGGCACTCTGGGTATGGAGATATTACTGCGACACTCTGGGTTTGGAGACACAACTGCGACGCCTCGGATATGCGGTTTATCATGCCGGGTATGGCACTCCGAGTATGGAGATATTACTGCGACACTCTGGGTATGGAGACGCAACCGCGATACCTCGGGTATGAGGTTTAGCATGCCGGGTATGGCACTCCGGGTATGGAGATATTACTGCGACACTCTGGGTATGGAGACGCAACCGCGACACCTCGGGTATGAGGTTTAGCATGCCGGGTATGGCACTCCGGGTATGGAGATATTACTGCGACACTATGGGTATGGAGACACAACCGCGACGCCTCGGGTATGAGGTTTAGCATGCCGGGTATGGAACTCCGGGTATGGAGATATTACTGCAACACTCTGGGTATGGAGACGCAACCGCGACACCTCGGGTATGAGGTTTAGCATGTCGGGTGTAGGCACTGCATTTTTGCATATAATTCCCTATGATGAGTCTCATTTAGAGACAGTACCTTTTAAGTCACGGAAGTCGCGGGAAACGGACGTCGGAAGGAGAAATTCAGAATAAGTATGCCTTCAGATTCATTTCACGAGTTCATTATTTTCGTTCGTATGGCGTTCGTGACCACGTTCAAACGTCAAGCAGATTGCGGGAATTCGTGTAGCGTTCGAATCGGCGTTCGAACGGTGTCGGTATTTTTGATTTTGATGCTAGCCTCACATCCAAGCCCAATTAGCCCACCAAAGCCCATAACACACATCCCAATTAATAAAACATATATTTAACAAATGGTGAAATTAAATAAAATCTAAAAATCATATACCAAATTACAATAAGATCATGTCTAATAAAAACAAATTAAATATATGAACTTTCTAATTGAGAATAATTTTGTCCCTCAATCAATCTTTGGTTTTCCTTACATAACACCAAATCATATCCTCCCTTAAGGCACCAAATCCCTTCCTTGTCAAGCAAGGATTCACCCATCCCCTTTGTCTATACAAGAGACCCAAAACCCAGACACTCCCCCTCTCTCTCACGCATACACAAAGAATAACAAGCAAAAAATTCTCTTCTTCTCCTCTCTATTGCTGAGCATATCACCCAAAAATCCCCTTCCATTGCCACAAAACCACAACCCAAAACACCATCTCCATTGCTGCACAAACCACCATTGAAACACTCCCCCGAGCAGTAAGCTAAACTACCGAAAATCACAGCCCCATATTACAGAAAATCACTACTTAAAACATTCACTGTTTAACCGAAAGACTGCCCCTAGAACACCCCCCCTAAACTACCAAAACTCACCCCTAAACACCAGCCCTTTAACCACAAAAACAGTAGCCTAAAAATTCAAAAACAGTGACCGAAATACAGCAGCAAAACAGCAGTGAAACGGAGGGAAAACAACAGCCCGAACAGCGAAGCAGTGAAGGGAAATATTGAACCAGTGAACTGGAGGAGTTGCGGAGCATCCACCCTTCCAACGACCGCGTACGGTATTTCTGAGAGTCGACATAAAAGGTTAGACCTGAGGGCACTCTTCGTATTTATTTTTATTCATCTTTTAATCGTTTTAGTTATTTATTTCGTATGAGAGTCGTCCACGTATCACATGAGCAAACGGCGTATATTTTGTTTTATTTTGTTTGATTCGGTTATTATCCGTTATCTAAATTCTGTATGTTATTTGTTTGGTAATGATGAGATAAAGCGTATGGGCTTAGTAAGTGGGATTAAAGGTCCTCCATTTTGAGGGGTTAAAATCCTTTACCACGATGCTTCGCCGCGCCGGGTGACATATATTCGTTTGAATGTAAGATGTGTTCAATCGGATATACAAAGTCTGATATCGTCGTCTTTATTTGTTATGCATTATGATATTAGCGTATATGCTTAGTAAGTGGGATTAAAGGTCCTCCGTTTCGAGGGGTTAAAATCCTTTACCACAATGCTTCGCCGCGCCGGATGACGTATATTCGTTTGAATGTAAGATGTGTTCAATCGGGTATACAAAGTCCAATATCGTCGTTTTTAATTTATATGCATTATGATATTAGCGTATGGGCTTAGTAAGTGGGATTAAAGGTCCTCCGTTTCGATGGGTTAAAATCCTTTACCACGATGCTTCGCCACGCCGGATGACGTATATTGTTTGAATGTAAGATGTGTTCAATCGGGTATACAAAGTCCGATATCATCGTCTTTATTTTTTTTATGCATTATGATATTAGCGTATGGGCTTAGTAAGTGGGACTAAAGGTCCTCCGTTTCGAGGGGTTAAAATCCTTTACCACGATACTTCGCCACGCCGGATGACGTATATTCATTTGAATGTAAGATGTGTTCAATCGGGTATACAAAGTCTGATATCATGGTTTTTTTTTTATGTGACTTATGTTATTGGCGCATGGGCTTAGTAAGTTGGATTAAAGGTCCTCTATGTCGAGGGGTTAAAATCATTTACCACGATTCTTTACCGTGTCTTGTAGCCCGTTATTATTTATTAGGTGTCATCTATTCACCCGTTCACATATGTGTCATGTTGTTTACTATTTTTTGAGGTCACTGCTGTAACCCAATTCGAACGTGTTTCAGAACGTCGCACGAACGTATGTTATCTGTCTCAGTTCGTTCGCACCATGTGGTTACGGATAACGGAGTTCAGTTCCAAGGGGAAAGAAAGGTAATGCTACAGAAATACAAGATAGGCCATCATAAGTCATCACCGTACAGGCCACAGGCAAATGGGGCAGTTGAGGCAGCCAATAAGACTATAAAGACGATTCTCGCCAAGATGACAGAAAGCTACAGAGATTGGGCAGATAAGCTACCGTATGCCTTGTGGGGGTACAGAACGTCAGTAAGAACAGCAACATGGGCCACACATTTTTCTCTAGTCTATGGAATGGAAGCAGTATTGCCAGTGGATGAGGGTATTAGCAGAAACAGAGTTACCTGAGTAAGAATGGGCCGCACGGAGGTTTGAACAGTTAGCACTGCTAGATGAAAAGAGAATGAAGTCATTGCATCACATGCAGATATATCAGAAGAGACTAGCCCGAGTATTCAACAAAAAGGTGCGTCCTACTAAGATCAGAAATGGTGATTTATGTTGGAATACTTTAAGCTTCCCAAGATCGAATTAAGCAATGAAAATATGTGCGAATACATTCAAAGGAGGTGAGGAATACTCACAATGATCGGTTGAGTCGATGCGGTGATGAACAAAACTGATTTTTCTTCCTCCTCCAAGCTCGGCAATGGGCTATTTTGTTGCCCTTATTTTCGGCCATTGATGTCCTCCATGGAAGCTCAAGCTTGTGTTGATTCCTTGCTCATGTAGTGAGTTCCCTATCACCTTAGTATGGACTCATTTGTGTGCTAGCACCTTGATGATTTGCCACAAATCATCATCTTCTTCCTTGCTATATTCGGCCTTGCCAAACAAAATTGGAGAGAAGAATTTTGGTCTCAAATCGTGAGAGGGAGAGGAGGGAAAAGCTCCAAAAAATGTGAGGCCTTGAGGAGAGAGAGAGAGATATGTTGTTTTTAATTTTGTGTATATAATTAATTGATTTCAAAAATCAATTAAAACATATATTTAATTCAACTTTCAAAAAGTCAAGCTATTAAAGCCAACTACTCCATTCACTATTCACATCACATCTATCACTATTCACATCACTCATGACAAGTTGTCAAGTCACTCAAAGTGACTAGACATCACATCGATTGATTGACTAGTGATTTGACGCTAGATGTGACTAGCGATTTGACGCTTGATGTGACTTGCGTGCCACACTCGAATTCGAAATGCGAATGCGCTCGCAAACACTCCTGGGCTCGGGTTCGCTAATTCTAAATTAACAAATTTTCTGTTGCGACGTAATTAAATCTAATTTAATTAAATAATCATGCCTAGCATAATTACTATTCACGTCGCTTACGAATTAATTCTAAATTAACTCGTTCGCCCGAATTAAAATCTAATTTTAATTCCGCGTTGAAATCCAATTTCTTATAATATATCAAATATATTATTTAATCGATTAATTCCAAATTAATCGTTATCTCTCTTTAATTAATATTTTATCCCAGATAAAATATCTCCGCAATTAATCCCAGATTAATTTTCTCTCTCATCAAATTAATCCCAGATTAATTAAAGTGCGAGTCATACGTCATCGGTGAATCTTCGGGAAGCGACCCATGAGATCCCCGGATATGTTGGCAGTAAATCGTGTCGTCGGACTATCCGAACACGTAAGTACCTAGTACTACGTTTGTACCGATTTACAAGACAAAGTTGGCTTCTAGCAAAGCGCCATGCCTACCCAATTCTCCAGAAATATCCTTACAGGAATATAGTGATCTATATCAGGCGTAGTATACGTAGTATTGCGTATTTCGATCCAGTATCGAATGATCACGTGCTAGGCCTGGGGCTGGAATTATGTCTGCCCCGTACGAAGCACATGTCGGATGTCTGGTAACTAGTCTCTGTTGGTTTCTATTATTAGTCCCAAAGAAAGTATAAGCAAGTGAAACACATGATTTATACATGCAAAACTTGAAGCATGGCGGAATCATACTTACAAAGCTTGTGATGAAAAATGATGAAGAAAATCCTTGAGTCTTCAAGGTGGAAACTTTCGGCCAAGAAGAAACCAAGAAGAAGCTTCAAGCCTTTTAGTATTCCAAGCACCTAGGTTGTTTCCCTAACACCTCCTTTGATCCTTCATTGTGCTAGCAAATGGAGAGAATGAAAAAACAATTTTCTTGCCAAATGAAGCTCACGGCGTGAGCAAGAAGAAAAGGGAGAGAAGGCCTTTTGTATTCCTTATCAATTTCTCTTTCTAATTTTTCTTAAAAACCGAGAGAGAGAGATATGTAATTATTACCAAAAATATTTGGTAAATGCCTTTTCCAAAAAGGTCAAAAACGTTTTCCCTCCAAAAAGCCATTACAATGTGTCACTCAATAAAGGTGACTTGTGACATCCATCAACTAGTCATGTCAAGTGATGAGACTTCGCGATGTGACTTGCGGGTCCCACTCGTTTCAAAATACGAATGTGTCCGCAAACACTTTCGGGCTGGGTTTCGCTAATTCCGAATTAACGAATTTCCGTCGCGACGTAAATTAAATAATTATGCCTAGCGAAATTACTATTCACATCGCTAACGAATTAATTCTAAATTAATTCGTTTGCCCGAATTAAAATCCGATTTTAATTCCGCGTCAAAATCTAATTTCGTTTAATATATCGAATATATTATTTTATCGATTAATTCCAAATTAATCGTTCTCTCTCCTAATTAGGCATTTTATCCAAGATAAAGTTTCTCCGTAATTAATCCAAGATTAATAAAGTTCGAATCAAACATCATAGGTGAATCTTCAGGAAGCGACCCAAGAGATCTCCGGATATGTTGGCAGTAAATGCGGTCGTCGGATAATCCGAACACGTACGTACCTCGTACTACGTTTTTACCGATTTACAAGACAAGGTTGGCTTCTAGCAAAGCGCCATGCCTACCCAATTCTCCAGAAATATTCTTATTGGAATATTAGATCTTTATCAAGCGTAGTATACCGTAGTATCGCGTACATCGATCCAGTATCGGACGATCACATGTTAGGCCTGGGGCTGGAAATGTGTCTGCCCCGTACGAAACATATATCGGACATCAAACAACTAGTCTCTTTAAATCGGACAATCCTGGCCTGGTCACATTGTCCCGACGGTCGCAACCTTTTATAGAGTACTAGTTCTGTATCCTGCGTGATCATCATCTCCATATGTCTGAAGTGATACTTCCATCTTGACATCACATCCAGTACACTACGATTCTCGATAAACCCAGAAGAGGTGTACACAGAACCGGTTAAAGCCCCGAACCACCAAAACCAAAGTTTACCGATTGTCGCAAGTACTAGCGATGCAAGTCTCAGGTTAAGACCATATACACCTACCCTGATGCGGCCTCCCATAGTCACGCAGACATACTACCAATGGGATTCCGCGGGGTCTATCCAGAGCGAAGCTGTTTTCCGTACCATCGGTAAAACACAACCTCCTATCGCACTTGCATAAGTATCCAATACTTAAATATATGAGAACTATGTCGTTGTGCCATCACAACGCGCACAAGTGCAATACTAGTCTATTCCGCATTATCGATGTCCGATCTCGATAATACTCCGACTAGGGATATTTAATGATTAAACCTTTTATATTGATACTGTCTCATATCATCTCAATACGGAACTAATCATATGGACTTTTGCCATTAATATATTAAAGTAAATATTTTACAAAACGGCAAAAGGCAATTTCATTATCACATAGTTAATTTCGTACAATAATATAATATCATTTACAAAACAGTGACGCTATGGGTCATAATGTCTAACAGTCTCTATAATCGGATAAACTTGACCTTGTCATTTTATCCCGATGACTGCAGTACATAAGAGAACCAGTACCGTATCCTACGTGACCATCATCTCCATATGACTGAAGTCATACTTCCGTCTTGACATCACACCCAACACACTATGATTCTCGATCTACCCAGAAGAGGCGTACACAGAAACCGGTTAAAGCAATGGACGACCAAAACCAAAGTATATTGATTGTCGCAAGCATTAGCGGTGCAAGACTCAGGTTAAGACCAAATACACCTACCCTGATTTCAGACTTCCATAGACACATAGTCATACTACCAATGGAATTCCGAGGGGGTCTATCCAGAGCAAAGCTGTTTCCTGTACCATCGGTAAAACACAACCTCCTATTACAGTTGCATGAGTATCATATACCCAAATATATGAGAACTATGTCGTTATGCCATCACAACCCGCACAAGTGTAATACTAGTCTTTTACGTATTTATCGATGTCCAATCTCGATAATACTCTGACTAGGGATATTTAATGATTTATCCTTCGTGGACTGATACTGTCTCATATCATTCTCAATCCAGGAACAAATCATAAGGACCTCCTATCATTTATACATCTTGGTGATCTAATCACAAATGATAAGAGAGCAATCTCTTTTGTCACATAGTTAATTTGTAAAACAACACCGTGATCTGTAAAAATAGTGACGCTATGGGTCATAATTGTCCAACAATCTCCCACTTGGCCTTTAGCCAGTCACTCGAGTGTCTGACACCCGAACTATGTACGGTTGGCTCAAACTGCTGAGAAATGCTTTCGTCAGCGGATTTTCATGATTATCATCTCATGCGACTTATTCGATCATCACATCGCCATGATGTATGATCCGAACGAATCAGATGAATATCGAAGTATATATCTGGATCGTTGATGAGACCATTAATTCTTTAGCCTGCGCTGCAGCCTAGCTCAGCTGCTAACAGAATTATATCTAACCTAATTAGATTTGTTATCGACCCAAATTGCTTCTATTGTTGCCTCAGCTGCAGCAATAACCCGCATTTGTTGTTTATTCGATAACAGTATCTTGCTTGGAAGATTTCCAGCTCACTGTTCCGTTATTCAAATTGTATAGTACCGTTTACGACTTATAGTCGTTTTATCGGTTTAGGAAACTTGCAATAGTGATCCCAGTCACTTCAAGTTCTCCATCTCCACAGATTAAGACAGCATCCTTAGTTCTCTAAGATACTAAGTATGTTCTTAACTTTAATCCAGTGACTATCACATGGATTGGCCTGTTTGTGAATCCATATGCTCAAAGCGTATGAGACACCAGGTAACGTACATTTTTCAATGTACGAATTCTCGGAGAGTTTTTCCGAAAGCCAAGCTTTCACCGATCGTTATTATGGGAATATCATTTCCAAGAAATGACATATTATCATTATTTATAGGACATTTATTGTCAGTGTTCTCCCACTAACCTCTTTATATACACTAGAATCATTTCATTTTTGAATTAAATCATAAACCATTATGATTACATCAAAATGATAATTCCATGAACCTATGTTTGCTTCAATCCAAACATGGATCGAATAACCTGCAAACCTTGTTTACTAGTTTTGGTATGACAAAACCGTCAGGATGTTGTAAACATCCTCCGAAAGGTTTCCGTTGAAGGAAAGCTATTTTCCCGTTAAGCTGACATATTTCATAAATGAAACATGCAGCGTTAGCAAGCATTATCCAAATGGATTTACCATGGAAACAGGTAAAAGGTTGAATCGTAATCAACACAATGTTGATAACGATACCTTTCCGTTAAAAGCCTAGCTTTATACGTTGGTATGTTGCCATCCATGTACGTCTTCCTTGAAGACTTATAAAGTACCAATAGGCACAATGCCTTCCGGTACAACAACTAGTATCTAAACATAGTTGATATACATGGAATCCATTTCGGACATCATGGCACTTTGCCATAAAAGGGAGTCGATACCTTGTATCACTTCCTCATACGTAGTCAGTTGGTGTTCCTCAAAAGATTGACATCTTTATGAGGTGAGATCAGAAACCCATACCCCAGGTTGTTTTCTGACTCTCTTCGACTTACGTGGTTCTTGTGTATTCGAAGATTACTGGTATAGTTTCATCCTTGATGAACTATTTGTGTTCCATCATCACTCTGATTTTCATCGAGTTTTACTATCCTCCCACTTACCACTATATATCGGTATTCCTCTTAAGAAAACCGCATGGTGAGCAACAATTAAATTATTCTCTTATGAGTTGTATGAGTACTATACTTTGGTTTCCCTAGGATAACCTAGAATTGGCACTTATCCATTTTGGTATTAGTTTGGTATCATGCAAATATATGCCCAACATACCCAAATTTTCAGGAATGAGAAACCCGGTTTCTTTCCCCTTCATATCTAATATGAAATCTGTCAGACAGACTTTTATGGAACCTTATTCAAAATAAGTTCTGCATTGTTAATGCGTATCCATTGAAGGAAATGGTAGCTCAGAGCGACTCATGATTAACCTTATCATGTCTTACAAAATTCGGTTACTCAGTTCGGACACACCGTCAAAATGACGTGTTCCGGGAGGAGTCCTCATTGAAAGAATACTATACTCTTTCAAGTATATTAGAAACTTATTGCTTAAGTATTTTCCATTACGATCTTACCGTGATGGTTTAATATTTTAGCCGATCTGTTTGTCTATTTCGTGTCGAAACTGTAAAAGTTTCGGATACGTGTTTCAAAAGAGACACATAACCATAACGCGATGCCACATCCGTAAAGGTCACAAAATATTCATATCCACCTCTAGCCTAGCTAGACATGAACTAGGGCTAACAGATCTGTGGCATTTTCACTTTTACCAATTAAATAGTGTTTTAGGCACTTTGCCCAATAAACTAGATTCGTAGACTTTATTTGATTAGAATCAAATTTGTCCTAGTACCCACTCTTCGAAAGTGTGGATATACGATTTTTGTTTAATTGTGTCCCAGACAACAATGCCACAAATTAGTTTCTTCTTATCAAATCAGTTTGAGCTATTTTTTTGTCATGTTGTACGTTTGAGATTTATTTATATTCAAAATATAATTATGTTATTCACATCTAATGTGTTATCTCAATATCATCTTTATATAATGAAACATTTTAGTGTTCTAGAATATAAAGGTATATCTGTAACATATAAATACTGATATAGAGATAATGTTTCTAGTCAAACTAGTTACATTATAACAGTTTCCTAATTTAAGTACACACCCGAGGGTAGTTCCTAAACTTAGGTGTCTACGATTAAAATAGCGACTTTCCTCCCGTTTCCTATTCGCAGATTAAATCTCAATTTGAAGTCAGTATCCTGCTCATAGCAGATTCTAAACATCAGTACATATTTATGTATCACACTAAGTATTTAAAATCCAATTTTAATACTAGTTGTGAACATATTTATGACAAACATATTTGAAGTCAGAGCCTTGCTCGTCTTCAGTTCCTTCATGTCTGCATTGTTCAAACGGCAGTCACGCTTCCGCGATCCCGTTTACCACATTTTAGGCATACATTTTGGGATATGTCATTTATCTTCCCAGAAGATTATAATGATTTTACCTTTGCCCTTTTCCACACCCCATAAGCCTTTGGCCAAGCCTTGGCTTCAAGAATATTGAAGTAAGGTGCGACTAGCGCTACTTGTCTTTATTGTAAATTTTGACTTTGTCTCCTTGAGAATAGTCATTAACTCTCCTAGAGTTATTATTGCAATTTTAGTACTTCTAAAATCTAAGTATAGATTTATGAAGATCCTTCAATTTCATTATCATACTTTAAGTATCTAATCCTTAGTTCTGATTAAGAAATTAAGGAGTCTACTACGACAAGCTTAATGGATTAAGCACTAAAGTTATCATCACATGAATCTTCCAAAGATCATGCTATAATATTTACTTAACTCCGGGCTTAGGCATAATATATTATTTTATCAAATAAAGTAACTTATTAATTTCCAGGACCATCCTGAAACTTTATTCCCAATTTGAAAAATTAAAGCATTTAAATACATTTTCCCTAGGATTATGTTTTAAATGTCAATCTTTCAATTTTATCTTGATTTTAATAGTCCAACTATTTAATCAACGATTTAGGTAAAAAAATTTATAATGATTATTATAGTCCAACTATTTAATCAATTATAATTTATTTGTTTGAATACAGTCCAATTGTTAATTAAAACAACGTTTAAATATTAGTCCAACTAACATTTAATTGATTTGACGAATGATATTTGATTTGATCGCGTATGGCAAGTAATTAAACGAATATTGCAAATTCAATTCTTGCCTCCCACTATTTTTCGGCGAGCCTCTAACCCTCTGTCGAGTACTCGGGAAACCGTGTTTCCTAGCGGGCTAGGATCCCTTTAAATATCACACAATCTTGACTTTGGCCAACAAATTGTATGATAATTAACTAGGTAGATCTCTAAGATCAATTGGATCCAATCCAATTCCTAGATCCAGTAGGGGAACTTCCAAGTTTGAAACATATATCTTATATATGCCAATACATCCATTGTATTACCTAACCTTTTTCCTCTGAATCAACTCAGCCTTGGCTTTAGCACAACAAACTTAGTGATCCCAGTCAAGCGCGACCCATTGACCATGGAAAGCTTCGTAATCAATGTCGATGGACAAGAAGTGGTCTTGACTTTGGCCAACAAACCACAACTTGGACAAGACACTGATATGGAACAAAGCTCTCGTGATTCAAACACATCCTTAACGGACAAAGGCCTTGATTTTGGTCAACAAGCCAATGCCAGTCTCGGATCTTGAGTAAGAATCACTCAATGGAAGGAAAAATGCTTAATATTTTATGAGGGTTTTTCAAGTGCAAATTGGCAACCAATTTATTATCTTTGTTATGGTCTCATCATCATACACCCTTAAACATGCATTCTAAACACATATAAAGCGCGTATAAATAAATAATAATGATATGCGGATGGATACTTTACACATTGATCATAGATCAAATCTCTCCACAAGTTCCTCTCTCCCGCTAGCACAAGTATTTACTTCTACCCGTTACACTACACTTCTAAAGAAACCTCATTTACATGAGGGGAATAGGTGAGAAGAGAATACAAAGAGTAAGGAGGTAATAAGGCTGGACACGCAGGTCCAATTAATAATTCCAAATTTATTACAACAATTTCTAAAATTGCCCAACCCATCTAATATCCATCCGATATACATTATTCATGCATCGCAACCATGTATTCACACAAGCATGTTATCAATCAATCTAATCAAATTAATTAATCTGATAATTAGTGACCATCCAATGTTCAAACAACGATTTGATTTTGCGCGAGTCAAACTCGTTTTGTGAATAAGTACTCAAAGTACTAATTCTTGAATTAAATTAAACTACATAATTAAATCCAATTCAATTTGTATTTAATACTAACTCACTATTTAATTCCAAATTAAATATTACACTTTATTAATACACCTTACGACTTAAATTCCAAATTTAATCGTTACGGGTTTCAAAGCCCGATTAACGTCCAACGTTTATTTAATTAAAGTCCAATGGGCTTTTAATTAATTTCTTTAGGCGTGGACTTTTGGTCAACTCGGGTCAAACTCAATAACCAAAGTCCAATCCGGGAGTTATCTCATAAGCTTAGAAATCAATTTAGGCCAATTAGGCCCAATTAAATATTTAAAGGTCCATTAGTCGCATTTGGGCTTTATGGAGGCGGTTTTGGGCCCAATTGAATCCAACCAATTTTACATAAACCCAACTTAGTACAACCAAGCCCAATAACAACTTTAAAAGTCCAATTTCCAAAATTAGGCCCAATATAATTAAATTACAAATTCCAAATTCCCAATTTAATTACCAAAGTGTAAAGCATTATTAATTACCCAAATCAATATTTACAAAACATCAAATTAGCCTAATTAATCATGCTCATCATCATTAAATCATGTCCAACAAAATTTAACAAAAAATCAAACCCAATACATGCTTTATATGTCTCGGCCAAGGAGGGAATTTTATGTCCAAATCAAATTCAATCCAATTAAATTCAATTCAACATTAAATCAATATTCCCAATTGATTTCCAACACATCCAATGATCAAAAAATCAAAAATCCAAGACATTAGGGTTCATCTAATTTTCGGCCAAGCCTTCCAAAATTGGGAAAATTGTTCCAAACAAAATTTCTTCAAATTGATCCAATCAATCCTCAATAAAACATGTTTTAAGCATACTCAAACATCCAATTTAATTAAATCATGCTCAAACACATTTTACCCAAATTTTAACCCTAATATATTTTCATGCTCAACATTTCTCATAGATACCATTGTTGGAATACTCTAAGCTTCCCAAGATCGAATTAAGGATATGAAAATAAGTGCGAATACATTCAAAGGAGGTGCGGAATACTCACAATGATCGGTTGAGTCGATGCGGTGATGAACAAAACTGATTTTTCTGCCTCCTCCAAGCTCGGTAGTGGGCTGTTTTGTTGTCCTTACTTTCGGCCATTGATGTCCTCCATGGAAGCTCCAAGCTTGTATCGATTCCTTGCTCATGTAGTGATTTTCCTATCACCTTGGTATGGACTCATTTGTGTGCTAGCACTTTGATGATTTGCCACAAATCATCATCTTCTTCCTTGCTATATTCGGCCTTGCCAAATAAAATTGGAGAGAAGAATTTTGGTCTCAAATCATGAGAGGGAGAGGAGGGAAAAGCTCCAAAAAATGTGAGCCCTCGAGGAGAGAGAGAGATATGTTGTTTTTAATTTTGTGTATATAGTAAATTGATTTCAAAAATCAATTAAAACATATATTTAATTCCACTTTCAAAAAGTCAAGCTATTAAAGCCAACTACTCCCTTCACTATTCACATCACATATATCACTATTCACATCACTCATGACAAGTTGTCAAGTCACTCAAAGTGACTAGACATCACATCGATTGATTGACTAGTGATTTGACGCTAGATGTGACTAGCGATTGACGTTTGATGTGACTTGTGTGCCGCACTCGAATTCGAAATGCGAATGCGCTCGTAAACACTCCCGGGCTCGAGTTCGCTAATTCTAAATTAACGAATTTTCCATTGCGACGTAATTAAATCTAATTTAATTAAATAATCATGCCTAGCATAATTACTATTCACGTCGCTTACGAATTAATTCTAAATTAACTCGTTCGCCCGAATTAAAATCTAATTTTAATTCCGCGTCGAAATCAAATTTCTTATAATATATCAAATATATTATTTAATCGATTAATTCCAAATTAATCGTTATCTCTCTTTAATTTATATTTTATCCCAGATAAAATATCTCTTCAATTAATCCCAGATTAATTTTCTCTCTCATCAAATTAATCCCATATTAATTAAAGTGCGAGTCATACGTCATCGATGAATCTTCGGGAAGCGACCCATGAGATCCCCGGATATGTTGGCAGTAAATCGAGTCGTCAGACTATCCGAACACGTAAGTACCTAGTACTACGTTTGTAACGATTTACAAGACAAGGTTGGCTTCTAGCAAAGCGCCATGCCTACCTAATTCTCTAGAAATATCCTTACAGGAATATAGTGATCTATATCAGGCGTAGTATACGTAGTATTGCGTATTTTGATCCAGTATCGAATGATCATGTGCTAGGCCTTGGGTTGGAATTATGTCTGCCCCGTACGAAGCACATATCAGATCTCTGGTAACTAGTCTCTATAATCGGATAAACATGACCTAGTCATAATATCCCGATAGCTCGAGCATATAAGAGAACGAGTTCCGTATCCTACATTACCATCATCTCCACTATGACTGGAGTGATACTTCCATCTCGACATCACACCAACACACTACGATTCTCGATATACCTAAAAGAGGCATACACAGAAACCGGTTAAAGCCCTGGACGACCAAAACCAAAGTATATTGATTGTCGCAAGCATTAGCGGTGCAAGTCTTAGGTTAAGACCAAATACACCTAACCTGATTTCGGACTTCCATAGACACATAGTCATACTACCAATGAAATTCCGAGGGGGTCTATACAGAGCGAAGCTGTTTCCCGTACCATCGGTAAAATACAACCTCCTATTACACTTGCATGTGTATCATATACCCAAATATATGAGAACTATGTCGTTATGCCATCACAACGCGCACAAGTGTAATACTAGTCTTTTACGTATTTATCGATGTCCAATCTCGATAATACTCTGACTAGGGATATTTAATGATTTATCCTTCGTGGACTGATACTGTCTCTCATTCTCAATCCAGGAACAAATCATATGGACCTCCTATCATTTATACATCTTCGTGATCTAATCACAAATGATAAGAGAGCAATCTCCTTTGTCACATAGTTAATTTGTACAATAACACCGTGATCTGTACAAATAGTGACGCTATTGGTCATAATTGTCCAACAATTTGGTACTTAAGCAGTCGAGGCCATCGACGACGGACCCAAGAGGAAATTTCAGACCTAATTGGGAAGAACCTTACATAGTGCAAAAAGTAATGGGAAATGAGGCAGTGAGACTGTCAGACTTGGAAGGTAACGAGTTCACTGAGCCGATCAACGTGGACAGATTGAAGCAATATTTTGCCTGAGAAAGAGAAAACTTGGTAGAAGACCTAACCCGACGGGATAAGGAAACTCATGCATGCATGCATACACGTAACACATTTTGGCATTCATTTTGTGTTTGTTTTGTATTCATAGGTTTTGAAGACGAAAAGAGAAGGCGACAAAGACAAGCCAATTAGAAGCATCAACATACCAGCATCAGTTTTGGGATGCGTCCCAATAGGCGAGGCCCACATCAATGCTAGCAGCAGTCTTGGGGATGCATCCCGGGGTTGAGGCCCACGTCAACACATATATCAGTTGTAGTTATTGGGATGCGTCCCAGGATCGAGGTCCACTGCATCATCAGTTTTGGGATGCGTCCCAGGGTCGAGGCCCACATTTTGTCAGTGGTATTGGGATGCGTCCCAGGGTCGAGCCCCCGTTGTCGGTTGCAGCTATTGAGATACGTCCTAGGATTGAGGTCCACTGCATCATCAATTTCAGGATACGTCCCAGGGTTGAGGCCCACCTTTTGTCAGCGGTATTGGGATGCGTCCCAGGGTCGAGGCCCACCTTTATCAGCGGTATTGGGATACGTCCCAGGGTCAAGGCCCTCGTTGTCGGTTGCAGCTATTGGGATGCATCCCAGGATCGAGGTCCACTGCATCATCAACTCAGTTCGAGGCAGCAAGCAAGTCAGGTGGCAGCTGGCGATCCATGTAAGTGAAAATGCATTGCATAACTTTGATAGAATTGTCACTGTTACACATTACACAAGTCCCATCAAAGTGGGGGTGACTGTAGGCACTGCATTTTTGCAAATAAGTCCCTATGATGAGTCTAATTTGGAGACATTACCTTTTAAGTCACGGAAGTCGCGGAAAACGGACGTCGGAAGGAGAAATTCAGAATAAGTATGTCATCAGATTCTTTTCACGAGTTCACTATTTTCGTTCGTGCTGCGTTCGTGACCACGTTCGAACGTCAAGCAGATTACGGGTGTTCGTGTAGCATTCGAATCGGCATTCGAACGGTGTTTGTATTTCTGGTTTTGCTGCTAGCCTCACATCCAAGCCCAATTAGCCCACCAAAGCCCATAAAACACATCCCAATTAATAAAACACATATTTAACACATGGTGAAATTAAATAAAATCTAAAAATCATATACCAAATTAAAATAAGATCATGTCTAATCAAAACAAATTAAATATACGAACTTCTTAATTGAGCATAATTTTGTCCCCCAATCAATCTTTGGTTTTCCTTACATAACACCAAATCATATCCCCCTTTAATTCACCAAATCCCTTCCTTATCAAGAAAGGATTCACCCATCCCAATTGTCTATAAAAGAAACCCAAAACCCAGACACTCCCCCTCTCTCTCACGCATACACAAAGAATAACAAGCAAAAAATTCTCTACTTCTCCTCTCTATTGCCGAGCATATCACCCAAAAATCCCATTCCATTGCCACAAAACCACAACCCAAAACACCATCTTCATTGCCGCCACAAACCACCATTGAAACACTCCCCCGAGCAGTAAGCTAAACTACCGAAAATCACTGCCTCATATTACCGAAAATCACTACTTACAACATTCACTGTTTAACCGAAAGACTACCCATAGAACACCCCCCTAAAATACCGAAACTCACCCTTAAACATCAGCCCTTTAACCATAAAAATAGTAGCCTAAAACATCAAAAACAATGACCGAAATACAGCAGCAAAACAGCAGCGAAATGGAGGGAAAACAGCAGCCCGAACAGCGAAGCAGTGAAAGGAAACGTTGAACCAGTGAACCGAAGGAGTTGAGGAGCATCCACCCTTTCGACGACCGTGTACGGTACTTCCGAGAGTCGACATAAAAGGTTAGACCTGAGGGCACTCTTCGTATTTATTTTTATTCATCTTTTAATCGTTTTAGTTCTTTATTTCGTATGAGAGTCGTTCATGGATGTATGTTGTGACTTTGAATAAAATGGAAAAATGTGTTGTCTCTTGTGGTATATAGGATGGAAACCCAGACATAAATTTCGTAGCCAAATCTGAATAGACGGTAGTGCGGTCTATACTTGGATACAACTCCACGTACCACTTGAGTAAACGGCGCATATTTTGTTTTATGTTGTTTGATTCGGTTATTATTCGTTATATAAATTCTGTATGTTATTTGTTTGTGTAATGATGAGATAAAACGTATGAGCTTAGTAAGTGGGATTAAAGGTCCTCCATTTCGAGGGGTTAAAATCCTTTACCACGATGCTTCACCGCGCCGGATGACGTATATTCGTTTGAATGTAAGATGTGTTCAATCGGGTATACAAAGTCCGATATCGTCGTCTTTATTTTTTTTATGCATTATGATATTAGCGTATGGGCTTAGTAAGTGGGATTAAAGGTCCTCCATTTTGAGTGGTTAAAATCCTTTACCACGATGCTTCGCCGCGCCGGATGACGTATATTCATTTTAATGTAAGATGTGTTCAATCGGGTATTCAAAGTCCGATATCGTCGTCTTTATTTTTTTATGCATTATGATATTAGCCTATGGGCTTAGTAAGTGGGATTAAAGGTCCTCCGTTTCGAGGGGTTAAAATCATTTACCACGATGCTTCGCCGCGCCAGATGACGTATATTCATTTGAATGTAAGATGTGTTCAATCGGGTAAACAAAGTCTGATATCATCGTCTTTATTTTTTTATGCATTATGATATTAGCGTATGGGCTTAGTAAGTGGGACTAAAGGTCCTCCGTTTTGAGGGGTGAAAATAATTTACCACGATACTTCGCCACGCCGGATGACGTATATTCATTTGAATGTAAGATGTGTTCAATCGGGTATACAAAGTTCGATATCATCGTCTTTATTTTTAATGTGCATTATGTTATTGGAGCTTGAGCTTAGTAAGTTGGATTAAAGGTCCTCTATATCGAGGGGTTAAAATCCTTTACCACGATTCTTTGCCGCGCCTTGTAGCCCGTTATTATTTATTAGGTGTCATCTATTCACCCGTTCACGTATGTGTCATGTTGTTTACTATTTTTTGAGGTCACTGCTGTAACCCCGTTCGAACAGGTTTCAGAACGCCGCACGAACGCATGTTTTCTTTCTCAGTTCGTTCAAATGCGTTTACGAACGCTATACGAACACGAACCTTCTATTTTCCGTTCGAACATATTTACTAACGCTACTCGAATGCGCACGCATTTCCTTTGTCTTATCATGCATCAGGTCTGGTCCAGTTCGAACGCATTCTCAAACGCTATACGAACGTGAACCTTCTGTTTAGTGTTCGAACGCGTTTACGAACGCTACTCAAACGCGAATGCATTTTGTTTTATCAGGTCATGTCCCGTTCGAACGTGTTATCAAACGCTATCTGAACGCGAACCTTCTGTTTACCATTCGAACGTGTTTTCAAACGCTACATGAACGCGCATACACTGAACTGAGTCTTTTTCATCACATGTCATGCATAATTGTTTCTTAGGTAATTTCTCTTGTATCATGTAATCAATCACACTATTTGTATCCCTGTATTTATTTATTTGATGTGTTCATGAGATGGTATTCAAGCATGATTAGGCCGTTGGTATGTTACTTGGTTTTTTAAGCATGATCTAGCCTATTTGGTTGTTTATTTTCAAGCATGATTAGTCATTTATCTTGCGTTTGGAATTTGCATTATGTCTAGGTTGTTCTTTGTTTTCCGCATTATATGATCTAAGTATGTTCATGAGATTGCCGTGTGCTATTGCATGTTCTCCGTTATTCCGATTTTCTTTCATGCGTGATTATTATTATCTACTGGCATGCCTATTATCGAATGTAATGTGCTTATGACATCGTATGCTAGCCGTATTTATCTTTATGCATGCAAATTGGGACATAGATTATATGCAAATAGGTTGTATGCAAATTCAGACATAGGTTATATGCAAACTTAGACATGAGTCTTGTACTTATGCATGCGAACTTAGGAGTAAATTATCATTGGAAATAAATGTT
Source organism: Zanthoxylum bungeanum (assembly GCA_019454045.1). Classification (NCBI taxonomy): domain Eukaryota; kingdom Viridiplantae; phylum Streptophyta; class Magnoliopsida; order Sapindales; family Rutaceae; genus Zanthoxylum; species Zanthoxylum bungeanum. The sequence continues at coordinate 30,565 of SKCR01030847.1, forward strand.
GTTTAGGCTTGGTTAAATTATTGCACCAATCATTTCATTACAAGTGGCATAAGTAAGGGACCATTCCAAACCCAACAGTTTGAGGTCTTCCCTTGCGAGGGGTGAGTGCGGCCTTAAATCTTTGTCCCGGTTCACACCGGGTGGCGACTCCATTATTCTCCGGTTTAGTCCCCCGCGGGCTATTTCACTACTCCCAACCGGACTCGAGCCTAGAACAGCATGCGTCGCCCAGTTTCTGTGTCCCAAACCGGGTAAGGCACTCCGGGTATGAAGACACTCTGGGTATAGAATCGCAACCGCGACGCCTCGAGTATGAGGTTTAGCACACCGAGTATGGCACTCCGGGTATAGAGACACTACTGTGACACTCTGGGTATGGAGACGTAACCGCGACGCCTCGGGTATGAGGTTTAGCACGCCGGGTATGGCAAAACCAAATCAACACCGTTCGGAGCAACAGGCAAGTCAGGTGGCAGCTGGCGAGCCAGGTAAGTAAAAATGCATTGCACAAACTTTGATAGAACTGTCATTGTCACACACTGCACAAGTCCCATCAAAGTGGGGGCGACTGTAGGCACTGCATTTTTGCATGTAAGTCCCGATGATGAGTCTCGTACGGAGGCACTACTTCTTAAGTTGTGGAAGTCGCGGGAAATGGACGTCGAAAGGGAAGAGTCAGACATTGACACCTTAGTGGATTTAATTCACTCGTTTAGCTTCAGGTTCGCTTGTTGGACCTCTGTTTTAAAACACATCCCCGGCCCAAACCCCAACCAAACGCAATCCAACAAATCAAACACAAACAAAACAAAAAACACCCAAAACACCCAAAACAAAACACAAACAAAACAAGCCAAAACTTCAAACAATAAATAAATCACAAATCACAAATAAAACCCTACCCTCACGCCCAAACACACAAGCAAACACAATTCACATTAACAATTCCTTCACAAACAAAACAACTAAACAACAACAAACAAAAATCACAACCCTCATTCACCACACATACCTCACACCCAACCACAAATAAACAAACCCTAAACACAAACCAACAAAAACAAGAACCACACCAAGTACAAACAAAAAAAGAGAACCCATGCACTCCACTCAACAAACACAAAATAAACAAACCACCCATGCACCCTCCATGCATGCCCATAATCCCCACGTGAACAACCATATCTCATTCAACAACAAAGCAACAAAAACACAAGACTTACATTGAACAATTCCATCAACAAACACAAAAACCCAAAGAAAACCCATGCATCTAACCCTCTCCCCACGTGAACAACAAAAAATAATCACACCCCATCTCACCCATGCAACACCCATACCTCACCCATGCATCACCCATACCACACCCATACAACACTCCCCTATAAAAACAAACAAAACCCTAAGGCCCCAGGTGGACCTTGACAAAAACACGCACAGCTCCCTCACACCCTTCATTCTTCACGGCTACATGACCAAAGAAAACCCTTCATTATCAACAGCCACATAAACCCTAATTCCCCCTTCATTCATATGAACCATCATACCACAAGCCCCTAGCTCAAACTCATAAAAACAATTAACAAAAACAAGAAGAATAAACCTTATAGCCTTCACGCCAAATCCCCCTCCAAATCTGATCACTCACGGCACCATGAACCCTCACCTCTCTCACTCATAACATTGCTTCACGCAGCCAAGGCAAGCAACCAGCAAGCCAACCCACGCACAAACTCAGCCTGCCCTCACACATCCATACAGCCACGCAACAAGTCTTCCCCCATGTCCCACTCGACCAAATAAGCACATAACAAGCCTCTCACCAGCCTGCCTTCAACGCCAAATAACCCCTAAACCAACAGCCTTTCACGCCCAAAGCCCTCACAAACACACTCAAATCAACACACTCTCCATCTCTTCTTCACACATAGCAACTAGCAAATTGCCCTAAAGCCCGGTCCAAAACAGCAAACAAACTGCCCCTAAAGTCACCACATCAACATGAACAAATAAGCCACAAATCAGCCGTGTACAAACCACTCAACCTCATAAAAACACACGAGTTTGACACACGGCTGATACCCATTCCATAATCAACAACGGCAAGCCACCTAACAACCTTTCATAAGCCGTGACAAACCAACCAGCCCCTACACCAAGACACATCCCCTTTATCGAGCCAACAGACTGCCCCAAAACCCTTGAAGTGAGCCAAACAACAGCCCCAACAGCGAAACAACGAAGGAAAATATTGAGCCAGTGAACCGGAGGAGCTGCGGAGCACCAACCCTTCCGACGACCACGTACTGCACTTCTGATAGACGACTAAAGAGGTTAGACCTGAGTGCACCACCCTTTTATTTATTATCCTTTACTTTTAGTTATTTTATTACTTTATTTCGCATGAGTATTGTGGATTAGTGCATGATGTGATTTTCGGATGAACGAAATATGTGTTCTCTCTTGCGGTATATCTGATGGAAACCCGGACGTAAATTCCGTAGCCGAATCCAAATAGACGGTATTACGGTTTGCACTCAGGATATAATTGCCACGTACCGATTGAGAGACACACATGTTTCGTTTCATCCACCTTGGGTTCGAGCGTGATTTAGTTTAGTATGTTATTTATTTTTTAAGCATGATTAGCTGTTTGTACATTGTCTCTTTATACATGATTTAGTTATTTTCTTTCGCAATAGGAGTTTAATCTACGTTTATGTTTAGGTTTGTTATTATTTTTCGTATTTGATAATTCAACATGCCGATGAGATTCTTGTGTGATATCGTATGTTTGCCGTTATGATGACTTACTTTTAAAGCATGGAAACTTAGACATAAGATTTATCTTTATGAATGCGAACTAGATTTAGGTTATTCTTGGACATGTATGTTGTGTAGACTTAGTTAAATTATTGCACAAATCCGTTCATTACAAGTGGCATAAGTAAGGGACCATTCCGAACCCAACGGTTTGAGGTCTTCCCTTGTGAGGGGTGGTTGCGGCCTTAAATCATTTTCCCGATTTACACCGGGTGGCGACTCCATTTTATTCTCCGGTTTAGTCCCCCACAGGCTACTCCGTACTCCCGACCGGGCCGCGAGCCCTGAACAGCGTCGTCCATTTCTGTGTCCTACAGGAAGCATTACTCCACATCAAATGCAGAATTTTAATCTAAATAATTTTCTAAACAACTCAATTCTACCTTAGAAAACATAACTCAATTTAACCATTAAATTCCTGTTACGTTTCTGTTAGCGTAGTGTTGGACAAAATGACCTATAGCGTCACTATTTGCACAGATCATTGTGTTGTTGTAGCAAATTAACTATGTGACAAGGAAATTGCACTCTCATCATTTGTGATTAAATCACCATAGATATATAAATGAAGAGAGGTCCATATGATTAGTTCCTGGATTGAGATGATATGAGACAGTATCAGTCCACAAAGGATTAATCATTAAATGTCCCTAGCCGGAGTATTATCGAGACTGGACATCGATAATGCGGAATAGGCTAGTATTGCACTTGTGTGCGTTGTGAGGGCACAACGGCATAGTTCTCATATATATAAGTATTGGATACTTATGCAAGTGCGATAGGAGGTTGTGTTTCACCGATGGTACGGGAAACAGCTTCGCTCTGGATAGACCCCTCGGAATCCCATTGGTATTATGACTATGTGTCTATGGGAGGCCGAAATCAAGGTAGGTGTGTATAGTCTTAACCTGAGACTTGCATCGCTAATACTTGCGATAATCGGCAGACTTTGGTCTTGGTGGTACAGGGCTTTAACCGGTTCTGTGTACACCACTTCTGGGTTTATCAGAGAGTCGTAGTGTATTGGGTGTGATGTCAAGACGGAAGTATCACTTCAGTCATATTGGAGATGATGTCACGCAGGATAACGGTACTAGTGCTCTTGAGTGATGCGCATCCAATCATGATATTATGACCAGGTCATGAATATCTGATTATAGAGACTAGTTACCAGACATCCGACATGTGCTTCGGACGGGGCAGACACTTATCCAGCCCCAGCCCTAGCACGTGACTATCTGATACTGGGCCGATATACACAATACTACGGTATAACTACGCTTGATACAGATCTATATATTCATGTAAGAATATTTCTTGAGAATTGGGTAGGCATGGCGCTTTGCTAGAAGCCAACCTTGTCTTGTAAATCGGTATAAACGTAGTACGAGGTACTTACGTGTTCGGGTATCCGACGACCGTATTTACTGCCAACATATCCGGAGATCTCATGGGTCGCTTCCTGAAGATTCACCGATGACGTATGACTCGCAATTAATTAATCTGGGATTAATTGGAAGAGAGAGAAAATTAATCTGGGATTAATTGCGGAGATATTTTATCTGGGATAAAATATTAATAAAAGAGAGAGAACGATTAATTTGGAATTAATCGATAAAATAATATATTTGATATATTATTAGAAATGGATTTCTACGCGAATTAAAATTAGATTTTAATTCGGGCGAACGAATTAATTTAGAATTAATTCGTTAGCGACGTGAATAGTGATTTCGCTAGGCGTAATCATTTAATTACGACGCGACGGAAAATTCGTTAATTTAGAATTAGCGAACCCGAGCCCGAGAGTGATTGCAAGCGCATTCGCATTTCGAATTCGAGCGCGGCACGTAAGTCCATCAAGCGTCAAATCGCTAGTCGCATCAATGTCAAATCACTTGTCACTTTGAGTGATGTGATGTGACATGACATGTTGTCACTTTATTAAAGTGACTTGATGTGAAAAAGTGATAGATGATTGAAAAGCATTTTTGCTTTTTGCTTTTGACCTTTTAACTTTGCTTTTTGAAAAGTAAAAATGAATTGTTTAAAAGAAATAAAAAGTGGTAAATGGCTTTAATTAATTTTTGGAAAATATAAAAAGTTTGTACACTTTCTCTCTCTCAATCGTGTGATTCACGTTTTTAGGCTTTGGAGCCAAAAACTCTTCATCTTTCTCTTCTCCCTTACACACGGCTTTGAGCCAAAATTGTTCTTCTCCATTTTTGGTCACTGCCGACGCAAAGAGAAACAAGTGGGAGATGTTTTGTTGCAAAACAGAAGTGCTAGCACACCTTGGGTTATACATAGGTGATAGGGAAACGAATTTGTGAGCTTGGAAAGCTTGAAGCTTGGAGCTTCAATGGAGTCATCCATGGCCGAATGAACAAGGAGGAAACACACCCCACCACCGTGCAGCCCCTACCATTCGCAGCTCACTGCCGAGCAGAAACATGCAGTGCGTTTTTGGTCTTGTTCTTCCTAGCATCAAACCCATCAATGTGAGTATGAATTCCGCCTTACTCCTTTGTGTATTCAACTCGTTTTTATGCATGTTTTTTGATCTTGGGACTTGATTGAAACCCTACAATGGTATCTTGAGCTATTATCAAGCATGAAAAAAGGTAGGGTTTATTTTGGGCAAAATCGATTTTGACTTGTTTTGGTTAAATTGATTGTTTAAGCATGCTTGGATGTTGATTAATTGAAGTTGTGCATGATCAATTTCAAGAAAATTGGATTGGATCAATTTCCCCAATTCTTTAAGTTGAACATGTAACTTGAAATTGGGTAAAATGTGTTTGAGCATGTTTTAATTAAATTGGATGTTTAAGTATGCTTAAAACATGTTTTATTGAGATGTGTGTGATCAATTTCAAGAAAATTGGATTGGATCAATTTTCCCCAAATTGGAGGCATGGCCGAAAATTGGATAACCCTAATGTCTTGGTAATTTTGTTTTGTTTGATCATTGGATGACTTAAAACAATAGGGTAATGTTGTTTTGAGTTCAATTGGATTGAATTGTGATTTGGAACAATTTTCCCTTAATAAAGTGGCTTGGCCGAATTCAATTGGACATGAAATTCATTGTGATTTTTTTGTTTGATTCATGGGATGAGTTGAATTGATTTGGTAAATTATGATTGTGGATTCAATTGGATTGAAACCGAATCGAATTGAAAAACCCTAATTGCCGAGACTTGAAAGCATGTAAATTGGGTTTGATTTTAATTGAATTGTGTTGGACACTATTTGGTTTTTAAAGTGCATGATTAATTAGGCTTATTGATGTTTTAGAAAAATTTAATTGGGTAATTGATTGTGTATTACACTTAGGTTAATTAATTATGGAATTTGGAATTTTGTAAGTTAATTAATTGGGCTTGATTTTGGAAATTGGGCTTGTTAGGTTGTAATTGGGCTTTTGGGCTTTGTTGTAACAAAGTTGGGTTTAGGCAAAATTGGTTGGATCCAATTAGGCCCAAAACCGAATCCAAAAGGTCCAATTATGACTTAATGGACCTTAATTATTTAATTGGGCCTAATGGGCCAAAATTAATTTAAAGGCTTATGGGGTAACTCCCGGATTGGATTTTGGTTGTTCGGTTTGACCCGAGTTGACCAAAAGTCCACGCCTTATAGAAATTAATTAAAAGCCCATTGGACTTTAATTAAATAAACATTAGATGTTAATCGGGCTTTGAGACCCGTTGCGATTAAATTTGGAATTTAAGTCGTAAAGGTTCGTTAATAAAGGTGTAATATTTAATTTGGAATTAAATAGTGAATTAGAATTAAATGCGTATTAAATTGGATTTAATTATGTAGTTTAATTTATTCAAGAATTCGTACTTTGAGTACTTATCGCAAAATGAGTTTGACTCGAGCAAAAATCAAATCGTTGTTTGAACATTGGATGATCACTAATTATCAGATTAATTAATTGGATTTGATTGATTGATAACATGCTTGTATGAATACATGGTTGCGATGCATGAATAATGTATATCGGATGGATATTAGTTGGGTGGGACGATTTTGGAAATTGTAATAAATTTGATTTATTAATTGGACCTGCGAGTCCAGCCTTATCTCATATTTCTTTGTATTCTCTTCTCACTATTCCCCTCAATGTAAATGAGGTTTCTTTAGAAGTGTAGTGTAACGGGTAGAAGTAAATGTTGCTAGCTTTGGAGAGAGAAAATGAGAGATTTGATCTAGGATCAATGTAAAGTATCCATCCGCATATCATTATTATTTTATTTCATATGCACTTTATTATGTGTTTAGAATGCATGTTTAAGGGTGTATGATGATGAGACCTTAACAAAGATAATAAATTGGTAGCCAATTTGCACGCGAAAAACCCTCGTTAAATATCAAGCGTTTTTTTTTCCTTCCATTGAGTGATTTTTACTCAAGATCCGAGATTGGCAGGGGTTGTTGGCCAAAGTCAAGCCCTTGTCCGTCGAAGATGTGTTTTAATCACGAAGCTTTGTTCCATATCGGTGTCGTGTCCAAGTTGTGGTTTGTTGGCCAAAGTCAAGACCACTTCTTGTCCATTTACATTGATTACGAAGCTTCTATGTCAATGGGTCCGCGCTTGACTGGGATCACTAGGTTTGTTGTGCCAAAGCCAAGGCCTAGTTGATTCAGAGGAAAAGGTTAGGTTATACATTCGATGTATAGGCAATATAAGATATATGTTTGGGACTTGGATGTCCACCTACTGGATCTAGGAGTTGGATGAGATCCAATTGATCTTCGAGATCTACCTAGTTAATTATCATACAATTTGTTGGCCAAAGTCAAGATTATGTGATATTTAACGGGATCCTAGCCCACTAGGAAACACGGTTTCCCGAGTGCTCGACAGAGGGTTAAGGCTCGACGAAAAATAGTGGGAGGCAAGAATTGAATTTGCAATACTCGTTCAATTACTCGCCAAATGCGCTCATTTAAATTATTTCGTCGTAATTTAAATGTTAGTTGGACTAATATTTAAATTGTTGTTTTAATAAACAGTTGGACTGTATTATACTTGATTATATATAATTGGATTTATTAATCAATATATTTGAATTAATTAATTTCAGTTTACAGTTGATTTTATAATTGGATTATGGTAATAAATGTAATTGAGGTTAATTAATTTGGATTATATTTGATTATATAGTTGGACTATTATAATCATTATAATATATATAGTACCACTAATCGTTGTTTAATAGTTGGACTATTGTAATCAAGATAAAATTGAAAAGTTGGATATTTAAAATATAATATGGGATTTAAATATTTTAAATGATTTAATTTTCAAATTGGGATTAAATAATAGGTTACTTTATTTAATAAAATAACTTATTATACCTTAAGCCCAAAATTAAGCAAAATAAGTAGAGCATAAAGTCTTTGGAAGATTTTGTGATGATGACTTTAATGCTTAATTTAATATACTTGTCATAAATCTTATTTTAGATTTAAGAAGTATTAAAATTGCAATTTATAATTCTTGGAGAATTAATTGACTATTCTAGAGGAGATAAAGTCAAAGTTTGCAATTGGGCATGTAGCACGAGGTGCACATCGCTTCGATATTCTAAAAACCCAAGGCTTGGCCTAAGGTTTCTGAAATATTGAAAAGGATAATTGACATATCCCAAAGTGACTACCATTTGGATATGGCAGACACGAAGGAATTAAAGAAAGGGCAAGGCTCTTACTTTGAAAATGTTTGTCTTAGTTATGTTCACAGCTAGTTTTGAAATTAGATTTTAAATACTTAGTGTGGTACATAAGATATATGTATTGATGTTCAGAATCTGCTTTGAGCAGGATACTGACTTCAAGCCGAGATCTCTCTGCGAATCGGAAACGGGACGAAAGTCGCTGTTTCGACCGTAGATACCTAAGTTTAGGAACTACCCTTTGGGTATATACTTAAATTAGGAACTGTTATAATGTAACTAGTTTGACTAGAGATATTATCTCTATATCAGTGTTTAATCCGTTGCGGATAAAACCTTTATATTACAGAACACTAAGTGTTTTATTATATAAGATGATACTGAGATAAATACATTAGATATAAATAACAGAATTTATATTTTGAATATAAATAAAATCTCAAACATATAAAATGACAAATAAATAGCTCAAATTAATTTGATCAATAGAGACTTATTTGTGGCATTGTTGTCTGGGACACAATTATACAAGACTCGTATATCCACACTTTTGAAGAGTGGATACTAGGACTGATTTGACTATTCAAATAAAGTCTACGAATCTAGTTTGTTAGGTAAAGTACCTAAAACACTGTTTACTTGGTAATAGTGTAAGTGCCACCGATCTGTTAGCCCTATTCATGGTGAAGTAAGTAGGCCCATATCTAGCTAGGCTAGATGTGAGCATGAATATTTCGTGACCCTAAAACGAATGTGGCATCACGTTATGGTTATGTGTTTCTTTTGAAGAACACAAATCGGAAACTTTTAGAGTTTCGACACGAAATAGACAAACAGATCGGCTATAGTATTATGCCCCCACGGTAAGACCGTATTGGAAAATACTTAAGCAGTAAGTTTCATATGTACTTGAAAGAGTATAGTATTCTTTCAAATGAGGACTCCTCCCGGAACACGTCCAAGTGACGGTGTGTCCGAACAGATTAACCGAATCATGTTAGACATGATAAGATTAATCAAGAGTCGCTCTGAGCTACCATTTCCTTCAACGGATAAGTTTTAACAGTGCCAATATAGGTTATCCTAAGGGAAACCATAAGTATAGTATTTATAAATCTCACATGAGAACAATGTGATTGTTGCTCACCATGCGGTTTTTCCTGAGAGGAATACCGATATGCAGTGGTCAGTGGGAGGATAGTGATACTCGATGAAAATCGGAGTAATACTGTTCTAGGCACGAAGTCCTTAATGGAACACAAATAGTTCATCAATGATGAAACTGTACCATTAATCTTCGAATACACAAGAACTGCGTAGATCAGATAGAGTCAGAAAACAACCTGGGGTATGGGTTTCTGATCTCACCTCATAAAGATGTTAATCTTTTAAGGTACACCAACTGATTACGTATGAGGTAGTGATACAAGGTATCGACTCCCTATTATGACAAAGTGTCATGAATCCGAAATGGATTCCATGTATAACAACTATTTTGGATACTAGTTGTTGTACCACAAGGCATTGTGCCTATTGGTACATTAAACGTCTTCAAGGAAGACATACATGGAAGGCAACATACCAACGTACAAAGCTGGGCTTTTGACGGAAAGGTATCGTTATCAACATTGTGTTAATAACGGTTCAACCTTTTACCTGTTGCCATGGTAAATCCATTTTGAAGATGCTTGTTGATAACTGCATATTTCATTTATGAAATGTATCGTTTGCAGATCAAAATCGCTTTCCTGAAAAGGAAACCTTTTGGAGGATGCTTACAACATCCTGACGATTTTGTATAACCGACAAACAAGGTTTGCGGATTATTCGATCCATGTTTTGATTGTAACAAGCATAAGGTTCTTGGAACTGACGTTTTGAAATAATCATAATGGTTTATGATTTGACTCAAAACGAAAAAATTCTTGTGTATATAAGGAGGTTAGTGGGAGCGCACTGACAATGAAATTCCCATATAGCAATTGATGAAAGCTTGGCTTTCATAGATATTCTTTCATAGAAATTCTCCGTAGAATTCTGGGGAGTAACAACCTTTATTCAAGGAATAAAGATCTACAGGGATAGATTTGGAGTTGTTAACACTCTCTGGAAATTGTACATTTAAAATGTACTTGATAGGGTGTCCATACGCTACGAGCATATGGAGTCACAATCAAGACAATCCAAGTGATAGTCACTGGATTGAAGATTAAGAACATCTGTTAGTATCTGAGAGAACTAAAGATGTTGTCTTAAACTATGGAGATGGAGAACTTGAAGTGACTAGGATCACTGCTGCAAGTTTCCAAACCGGTAAATACTGCGGTACTATAAAGTTTGAATAACGGGACAGTAAGCTGGAAATATTCCGAGCAAGATGACTGTTGCCGAATTAACAACAAATGCGGATTATTGCTGCAGCTGAGGCAGCAATAGAAGCCATTTGGATCGATAATAAATCTAATTAGATTAGATATAGTTCTGTTAGCGGCTGAGCTAGGCGTCAGCACAGGCTAAAGAATTAATGGTCTCATCGACGATCCAGATATATACTTCCATATCATCTGATTCGTTCGGATCATACATCGTGGCGATGTGATGATCGTATAAATCGCGTCAGAAGATAATTACGCAAATCCGCTGACGAAAACCTTTCCTCAGCAATTTGAGCGAACCGTACATAGTTCGGGTGTGGGACACTTGAGTGACTGGCTATGTGCCAAGTGGGAGATTGTTGGACAAAATGACCCATAGCGTCACTATTTGCACAGATCATTGTGTTGTTGAAGCAAATTAACTATGTGACAATGAAATTGCACTCTCATCATTTGTGATTAAATCACAATAGATATATAAATGAAGAGAGGTCCATATGATTAGTTCCTGGATTGAGATGATATGAGACAGTATCAGTCCACTAAAGATTAATCATTAAATGTCCCTAGCCGGAGTATTATCGAGACTGGACATCGATAATGCGGAATAGGCTAGTATTGCACTTGTGTACGTTGTGAGGGCACAACGGCATAGTTCTCATATATATAAGTATTGGATACTTATGCAAGTACGATAGGAGGTTGTGTTTCACCGATGGTACGGGAAACAGCTTCGCTCTGGATAGACCCCTCGGAATCCCATTGGTATTATGACTATGTGTCTATGGGAGGCCGAAATCAAGGTAGGTGTGTATAGTCTTAACCTGAGACTTGCATCGCTAATACTTGCGATAATCGGTAGACTTTGGTCTTGGTGGTACAGGGCTTTAACCGGTTCTGTGTACACCACTTCTGGGTTTATCAGAGAGTCGTAGTGTATTGGGTGTGATGTCAAGACGGAAGTATAACTTCAGTCATATTGGAGATGATGTCACGCAGGATACGGTACTAGTGCTCTTGAGTGATGCGCATCCAATCATGATATTATGACCAGGTCATGAATATCTGATTATAGAGACTAGTTACCAGACATCCGACATGTGCTTCGGACGGGGCAGACACTTATCCAGCCCCAGCCCTAGCACGTGACTATCTGATACTACTGGCCGATATACACAATACTACGGTATACTACGCTTGATACAGATCTATATTCCTGTAAGAATATTTCTGGAGAATTGGGTAGGCATGGCGCTTTGCTAGAAGCCAACCTTGTCTTGTAAATCGGTATAAACGTAGTACGAGGTACTTACGTGTTCGGGTAGTCCGACGACCGTATTTACTGCCAACATATCCGGAGATCTCATGGGTCGCTTCCTGAAGATTCACCGATGACGTATGACTCGCACTTTAATTAATCTGGGATTAATTGGAAGAGAGAGAAATTAATCTGGGATTAATTGCGGAGATATTTTATCTGGGAAAATATTAATAAAAGAGAGAGAACGATTAATTTGGAATTAATTGATAAAATAATATATTTGATATATTATTAGAAATTGGATTTCGACGCGGAATTAAAATTAGATTTTAATTCGGGCGAACGAATTAATTTAGAATTAATTCGTTAGAGACGTGAATAGTGATTTCGCTAGGCGTAATCATTTAATTACGACTCGACGGAAAATTCATTAATTTAGAATTAGCGAACCCGAGCCCGAGAGTGATTGCAAGCGCATTCGCATTTCGAATTCGAGCGCGGCACGCAAGTCACATCAAGCGTCAAATCGGTAGTCGCATCAATTGTCAAATCACTTGTCACTTTGAGTGATGTGATGTGACATGACATGTTGTCACTTATTAAAGTGACTTGATGTGAAAAAGTGATAGATGATTGAAAAGCATTTTTGCTTTTTGCTTTTGACCTTTTGACTTTGCTTTTTTGAAAAGTAAAAATGAATTGTTTAAAAGAAATAAAAAGTGGTAAATGGCTTTAATTAATTTTTGGAAAATATAAAACGTTTTTACACTTTCTCTCTCTCAATCGTGTGATTCACGTTTTTAGGCTTTGGAGCCAAAAACTCTTCATCTTTCTCTTCTCCCTTACACACGGCTTTGAGCCAAAATTGTTCTTCTCCATTTTTGGTCACTGCCGACGCAAAAGAGAAGCAAGTGGGAGATGTTTTGTTGCAAAACAGAAGTGCTAGCACACCTTGGGTTATACATAGGTGATAGGGAAACGAATTTGTGAGCTTGGAAAGCTTGAAGCTTGGAGCTTCAATGGAGTTATCCATGGCCGAATGAACAAGGAGGAAGACACCCCACCACCGTGCAGCCCCTACCATTCGCAGCTCACTGCCGAGCAGAAACATGCAGTGCGTTTTTGGTCTTGTTCTTCCTAGCATCAAACCCATCAATGTGAGTATGAATTCCGCCTTACTCCTTTGTGTATTCAACTCGTTTTTATGCATGTTTTTTTGATCTTGGGACTTGATTGAAACCTTACACGTAGAACCGAAAAGTCAAGAAACATATAGATTACATGCATGTGCAAACATAAAAATTGGATTATATATCATATATCAAGCATGATTAATATAATGGATGAAGGATCAGACCTGCTCTGATACCATTTTTGTTGGGGTTTTGGGCAAAGGGTACGGTGGAAGCGCTGTTCAGGCGAAATCGTAATTTTAAAATTTTTTAAATTACCGAATGAATTATTCAATATCTAATATAAAAAATTCATTCATATTTCACCGAAACAAATTTATTCGATATCGTATAACTGTTGGACAATTATGACACATATCATCACTATTTGTACAGATCACGATGTTGTTGTACAAATTAACTATGTGACAAAGGAGATTGCTCTCTTATCATTTGTGATTAGATCACCAAGATATATAAATGATAAGAGGTCCCTATGATTTGTTCCTGGATTGAGAATGATATGAGACAGTATCAGTCCATGAAGGATAAATCATTAAATATCCTTAGTCAGGGTATTATCGAGATTTGACATCGATAATGCGTAAAAGACTAGTATTACACTTGTGCATGTTATGAGGGCATAACGGCATAGTTCTCATATATTTGGGTATATGATACTCATGCAAGTGTAATAGGAGGTTGTGTTTTAACGATGGTACGGGAAACAGCTTCGCTCTGGATAGACCCCCTCGGAATTCCATTAGTAGTATGACTATGTGTCTATGGAAGTCCGAAATCAGGGTAGGTGTATTTGGTATTAACCTGAGACTTGCACCGCTAATACTTTCGACAATCAATATACTTTGGTTTTGGTCGTCCAATGCTTTAACCGGTTTCTGTGTACGCCTCTTCTGGGTAAATCGAGAATCGTAGTGTGTTGGGTGTGATGTCGAGATGGAAGTATCCCTCCAGTCATAGTGGAGATGATGGTAACGTAGGATACGGAACTCGTTCTCTTATATGCTCGAGCTATCGGGATATTATGACTAGGTCATGTTTATCCGATTATAGAGACTAGTTACCAGAGATCCGATATGTGCTTCGTATGGGGTAGACACAATTTCAGCCCCATGCCTAGAACGTGATCATTCGATACTAGATCAAAATATGCAATACTACGTCGCAACGGAAAATTCATTAATTTGGAATTAGAGAACCTGAGCCCCGGGAGTGTTTGCGAGCGCATTCGTATTTCGAATTCGAGTGCGGCACGCAAGTCACATCAAGCGTCAAATAAATCGTCAATCGATTGATGTGATGTCTAGTCTTTTTGAGTGATGAGACAACATGTCACTATTGATTGATGTTGGTAGTTGGAAAGCATTGATTATTTTTTGCTTTTTGACTTTTGAGATTTGAAATGGTTTTGGTATTTGATTTATTTTTGGAAAATAAATATAAAATACACTTAACACATTTCTTTTACTCTCTCTCTCTCCATCTTTCACGGTTTGGAAGCTTTCCCTCCTTCTCTCCCATTCGGCTTTGAGCCAACTTTTTCTTCTCCAAAAATCAGTCACTGCCGAATACAAAAGAGAAGCAAGATGATGATTTTGTTGCAAAATCAAAGTGTTAGCACACAAAGGAGTTATCCTAAGGTGATAGGGAATCGAACACATGAGCATGGAATGGTCATTGAAAGCTTGGAGATTGGTGAATCAATGGAGGACATCCATGGCCGAAAATGGAGGAGGCAAAACAAGTCACTGCCGAGCACATCTTGGAGAAGAGATCAAAGTTTTGTTCTTCGATGCATCCAATCCGTTCAATGTGAGTATGATTCTGCCATTCTCCTTTGTTGTATTCACTTGTTTCATTGCTTTAAAATGATCCTTGGGACTTAATAGAAACCCAACAATGGTATCTTGAGCCATTTGAGCATGAAACATGATTAGGGTTCTTAACTTTAAAATTTGGGGCTTTTTGATTTACGCATGTTTTTGGCAAATTGTTTGTTTGAATATGCTTGTATATGGATAACTTAGAGTTATATGTGATCAATTTGTTTAAAAATGAATTGGATTAATTTTCCCCAATTTGCTATGCTTGGCCGAAAGTTGAAGGCTCCCTAAATGTCTTGGATTTTGATTTTTTGATCATTGGATGTGTAGGAAATCAATCGGGAATTGTTGATTACGGATTTAATTTGATTGAAACCGAATCGATTTTAAAATCCCTATATTGCCGAGACATAATATGCATGTAATGGGTTTGCTTTTTTGTTAAATTTTGTTGGACATGATTTAATGTAAAAGAGCATGATTAATTGTACAAATTTGTGTTTTGGAAATATTGATTTGGGTAATTAATTTTGTAATGCACTTTGTTTAATTAAATTGTGAAATTGGATTTTTTGTAATTTAATTAAATGGGCTTAATTTTGGAAATTGGGCTTTTAATGTTGTTATTGGGCTTATTGGGCTTGGTTGTACCAAGTTAGGTTTAGGCTAAATTGGTTGGATCCAATTGGGCCCAAAACCGCTTCCATAAAGCCCAAATGCGACTAATGGACCTTTAAAATTTAATTGGGCCTAATGGGCCTAAATTGATTTCTAGGCTTATGGGGTAATTCCTTGATTGGGCTTTGGTTGCCGAAGCCCACGCCTTAAAGAAATTAATTAAAAGCCCATTGGACTTTAATTAAATTAACGTTGGACGTTAATCGGGCTTTGAGACCCGTAACGATTAAATTTGGAATTTAAGTCGTAAAAGTTCATTAATAAAGTGTAGTATTTAATTTGGAATTAAATAGCGAAATAATATTAAATACAAATTGAATTGGATTTAATTATGTAGTTTAATTTAATTCGAGAATCCGTACTTTGAGTACGTATTCGCAAAAATAGTTTGACTCGCGTAAAATCAAATCGTTGTTTGAACATTGGATGGTCATTAATTATCAGATTAATTAATTGGATTAGATTGATGGATAACATGCTTGTGTGAATACATGATTGTGATGCATGAATAATGTATATCGGATGGATATTAGATGGGTGGGGCAATTTTAGAAATTGTTGTAATAAATTTAGAATTTATTAAATTGGACTTGCGTGTCCAACCTTTTACCTCCATACTCTTTATATTCTCTTCTCACCTATTCCCCTCAATGTAAATAAGGTTCTTTAGAAGTGTAGTGTAACGGGTAGAAGTAAATACATGTGCTAGCGGGAGAGCAGAAATGGAGAGATTTGATCTAGGATCAATGTGTAAAGTATCCATCCGCATATCATTATTTTTTATTTATACGCGCTTTATTATGTGTTTAGAATGCATGTTTAAGGGTGTATGATGATGAGACCTTAACAAAGATAATAAATTGGTTGCCAATTTGCACGCGAAAAACCCTCGCAAAATATTAAGCGTTTTTCCTTCCATTGAGTGATTCTTACTCAAGATCCAAGACTGGCATTGGCTTGTTGGCCAAATTCAAGGCCTTTGTCCGTCGAGGATTTGTTTTAATCATGAGAGCTTTGTTCCATATCGGTGTCTTGTCCAAGTTTTGGTTTGTTGGCCAAAGTCAAGACCACTTCTTGTCCATCGACATTGATTATGAAGCTTTCCATGGTCAATGGGTCGCGCTTAATTGGGATCACTAAGCTTGTTGTGCCAAAGCCAAGGCTTAGTTGATTCAGAGGAAAAAGGTTAGGCAATATATTGGATATATTGGCATATATATTGTATATATGTTTCGGACTTGGATGTCCCCATACTAGATCTAGGAATTGGATCGGATTCAATCGATCTTAGAGATCTACCTAGTTAATTATCATACAATTTGTTGGCCAAAGTCAAGATTGTGTGACATTTAACGGGATCCTAGCCCACTAGGAAACACGGTTTCCCGAGTACTCGACAGAGGGTTAGAGGCTCGCCGAAAAATAGTGGGAGGCAAGATTTGAATTTGCAATATTGATTTAATTACTTGACATACCCGCTCAAAACAAATATCATTAGTCAAATCAATTAAATGTTAGTTGGACTAATATTTAAATGTTGTTTTAATTAACACTTGGACTGTATTCAAACAATAAATTATAGTTGATTAAATAGTTGGACTATAATAATCATTATAATACATAGTACCTAAATCGTTGATTAAATAGTTGGACTATTAAAATCAAGATATAATTGAAAGATTGGCATTTAAAACATAATCCTATGGAAAATGTATTTAAATGGTTTAATTTTTCAAATTGGGACTAAAAAAATTTCAGGATGGTCCTGGAAACTAATAAGTTACTTTATTTGATAAAATAACATATTAGGCCTAAAGCCCAGAGTTAAGCAATAGTAGAGCATGATCTTTGGAAGATTCATGTAATGATAACTTAAGTGCTTAATCCATTAAGCTTGTCGCATTAGACTCCTTAATTTCGTAATCAGAACTAAGGATTAGATCCTTAAGGTATGATAATGAAATTGAAGGATCTTCATAGATCTATAATTGGATCTTAGAAGTACTAAAATTGCAATAATAACTCTTGGAGAGTTAATGACTGTTCTCAAGGAGACACAATCATAATTTGCAATAGGCAAGTAGCGCAAGGCGCACCTTACTTCGATATTCTAGAAACCAGAGGCTTGGCCAAAGGCTTCTGGACTGTTGAAAAGGGCAAAGGCAAAATCATTATCATCTTCTGGGAAGATAAATGACATATCCCAAAATGTCTGCCTAATTTGGCAAACGGGATCGCGAAAGCGTGACTACCGTTTGGACAAGGCAAACATGAAGGAAAAGAAGACGGGGTAAGGCTCTGACTGCAAATATGTTTGTTGCAATTATGTTCACTACTAGTATTAAAATTAGATTTTAAATACTTAGTGTGATACATAAAATTTATGTATTGATGTTCAGAATCTGCTATGAGCAGGATACTGACTTCAATAGAGATTTATCTGCGAATCGGAAATGGGACGAAAGTCGATGTTTTAACCGTAGATACCTAATTTAGGAACTACCCTTCGGGTGTGTACTTAAATTAGGAAACTGTTATAATGTAACTAGTTTGACTAGGAACATTATCTCTATATCAGTGTATAATCCGTTGCGGATTTACCTTTATATCCTAGAACACTAAAGTGTTTCATTATATAAAGATGATATTGAGATAAATACATTAGATGTGAATAACAGAATTTATACTTTGAATACAAATAAATCTCAAATATATAACGTGACAAACAAATAGCTCAAACTGATTTGATCAGTTGAAACATATTGTGGCATTGATGTCCGAGACACAAATAAACAAGACTCGTATATCCACACTTTTGAAGAGTGGGTACTCAGACTAATTTGATTCTATTCAAATAAAGTCTACGAATCTAGTTTATTGGGCAAAGTGCCTAAAACACTATTTACTTGGTAAAAGTGTAAGTGCCACCGACCTGTTAGCCCTAGTTTATAGTGAATCAAGTGGGCCCATGTCTAGCTAGGCTAGATGTGGATATGAATATTTTGTGACCTTTACGGATGTGGCATCATGTTATGGTTATGTGTTTCTTTCGGAACACAAATTGGAAACCTTTAAAAGTTTCGACACGAAAAAGACAAACAGATCGGCTACAGTATTATACCGTCACGGTAAGACAGTAATGGAAAATACTTAAGCAATAAGTTTCTCAATACTTGATAGAGTATAGTATTCTTTCAAAGAGGACTCCTCCTGGAACACGTCATTCTGACGGTAAGTCCGAAATGAGTAACCGGATTTTGTTGGACATGATAAGGTTAATCATGAGTCGCTCTGAGCTACCATTTCCTTCAACGGATAAGCATTAACAGTGCAGAACTTATTTAGAATAAGGTTCCATAAAAATCTGTTTGACAGATTTCATATTAGATATGAACAGGAAAGAAACCAGGTTTCTCATTCCTGATAATTTGGGTATGTTAGGCATATGTTTGGATGATACCAAACTAGAACCCAAATTGGATAAGTGCCAATTGTAGGTTATCCATGGGAAACCATAAGTATAGTACTTAAACAACTCACAAGAGAATAATTTTAATTTTTCTCGCCATGCGGTTTTCCTAAGAGGAATACCTATATGCAGTGGTAAGTGGGAGGTGTTGGAATTCAATCAAGTCCACAAGATCACAAACAATGCATAAAAAATCACATATGAACACATCAAAGGAGATGGCGGAATCAACTCACATTGAATTCGGTTTTGATGGATGAAGAACAAGATGCGTTTTTGAGCTCCCTCCAAGCTCGGCAATGGCTTCCAAATGCAGTGGGCTGTGCGATTTTGCTCCTCCTTGAACCTCCAAGAATCGGCCATGCATGAACTCCATTAAAGCTCCAAGCTTTGAGATTCCATGCTCACAAACTCACTTCCCTATCACCTTTGTATCACTCCTAGAGTGTGCTAGCACTAATCATCTTCCATTTTGCTTCTCAAAATTCGGTGAAACCAGAAAAATGAGAGAAGAAGAATCGGTTTCCAAAACCGTGAAGTGGAAGAGAAGAAGAAGAGGGAAAAGAGAGGGAGAGCTATGTTCACGTGTACTGTACCGTGAAAAAACATGAGAGAGAGAAGGCAAAAGTTTTTAACTTATATTTGTATTTTATTTCCAAAATAAAATCAAATACAAGAAACCTTTTCATTTACCAAGTACAAAAGTCAAAAAACAAAAATGCTTTCATCATTCATCATTTCACTTTTAACTTTAAGTCACATCACATCTATTCACTTTAATAAAGTGACATATTGTCAAGTCATATCACTCAAAGTGACAATTGATTTGACGATTGACGCGACAAACGATTTGACGCTTGATGTGACTTGCGTGCCGCGTTCGAATTCGAAATGCGAATGCGCTCGCAATCACTCTCGGGCTCGGGTCCGCTAATTCCAAATTAACGAATTTTCCGTCGCGTCGTAATTAAGTGATTACGCCTAGCGAATTCACTATTCACGTCGCTAACGAATTAATTCTAAATTAATTCGTTCGCCCGAATTAAAATCTAATTTTAATTCCGCGTCGAAATCCAATTTCGATTAATATATCGAATATATTAATTTTATCGATTAATTCCAAATTAATCGTTCTCTCTCTTTAATTAATATTTTATCCCAGATAAAATATCTCCGCAATTAATCCCAGATTAATTTTCTCTCTCTCATCGAATTAATCCCAGATTAATTCTATCTCTCTCTTCTAATTAATCCCAGATTAATCAAAGTGCGAGTAATACGTCATCGGTGAATCTTCAGGAAGCGACCCATGAGATCTCCGGATATGTTGGCAGTAAATACGATCGTCGGACTATCCGAACACGTAAGTACCTCGTACTACGTTTATATCGATTTACAAGACAAGGTTGGCTTCTAGCAAAGCGCCATGCCTACCCAATTCTCCAGAAATATTCTTACAGGAATATATAGATCTGTATCAAGCGTAGTATACCGTAGTATTGTGTATATCGGCCCAGTATCGGATAATCACGTGCTAGGGCTGGGGCTGGATAAGTGTCTGCCCCGTCCGAAACACATGTCGGATGTCTGGTAACATAGTCTCTATAATCGGATATACATGACCTGGTCACAATATCCCGATTGGTTGCGCAACACTCAAGAGCACTAGTACCGTATCCTGCGTGACATCATCTCCAAATGACTGAAGTGACACTTCCATCTTGACATCACACCCAATACTCTACGACTCTCTGATAAACCCATGGTGTACACAGAACCGGTTAAAGTCCCCTACCACCAAGACCAAAGTTTATCGATTATCGTAAGTATTAGCGATGCAAGTCTCAGGTTAAGACTATACACACCTACCTCGATTTCGGCCTCCCATAGACACATAGTCATAATACCAATGGGATTCCGAGGGGTCTATCCAGAGCGAAGCTGTTTCCCGTACCATCGGTGAAACACGACCTCCTATCGCACTTGCATAAGTATCCAATACTTATATATATGAGAACTATGCTGTTATGCCCTCACAATGCGCACAAGTGCAATACTAGCCTATTCCGCATTATCGATGTCCAGTCTCGATAATACTACGGCTAGGGATATTTAATGATTAAACCTTCGGGGACTGATACTGTCTCATATCATTCTCAGTCCAGGTACTAATCATAGGGACCTCTCTTCATTTTATATCTATGGTGATCTAATCACAAATGATGAGAGTGCAATTTCCTTGTCACATAGTTAATTTGCTACAACAACACAATGATCTGTGCAAATAGTGACGCTATGGGTCATTTTGTCCAACAATCTCCCACTTGGCACATAGCCAGTCACTCAAGTGTCCCACACCTGAACTATGTACGGTTCGCTCAAATTGCTGAGGAAAGGTTTTCGTCAGCGGATTTGTTTGTTTATCGTTTGACGCGATTTACACGATCATCACATCGCCACGATGTATGATCCGAACGAATCAGATGATATAGAAGTATATATCTGGATCGTCGATGAGACCTTTAATTCTTTAGCCTGTGCTGACGCCTAGCTCAGCTGCTAACAGAACTATATCTAATCTAATTAGATTTATTATCGATCCAAATGGCTTCTATTGCTGCCTCAGTTGCAGCAATAATCCGCATTTGTTGTTAATTCGGCAACAGTTATCTTGCTCGGAAGATTTCCAGCTCACTGTCCCAGTGTTCAATCTTTATAGTACCGCAGTATTTACCGGTTTGGAAACTTGCAGCAGTGATCCCAGTCACTTCAAGTTCTCCATCTCCATAGTTTAAGACAACATCTTTAGTTCTCTCAGATACTAACAGATGTTCTTACTTTCAATCCAGTGACTATCACTTGGATTGACCCGATTGTGACTCCATATGCTCAAAGCGTATGAGACACCAATACAAGTACATTTTAAATGTACAATTTCTCAGAGAGTGTTACCAACTCCAAATCTAGCCCAGTAGATCTTTATTCCTTGAATAAAGGTTGTTACTCCCCAGAATTCTACGGAGAATTTCTTATGAAAGCCAAGCTTTCACCGATTGTTTTATGGGAATTTCATTGTCAGTGCCCTCTCCCACTAACCTCCTTATATACACAAGAATTATTTCGTTTTGAGTCAAATCATAAACTATTATGATTATTTCAAAACGTCAGTTCCAAGAACCCTATGCTTGCTTCAATCCAAACATGGATTGAATAATCCGCAAACCTTGTTTGTCGGTTATACAAAATCGTCAGAATGTTGTAAACATTCTCCAAAAGGTTTCCTTTTCAGGAAAGCGATTTTGATTTATAACTGACATATTTCACAAATGAAATATACAGTTATCAACAAGCATCTTCAAAATGGATTTACCATGGCAACAGGTAAAAGGTTGAACCGTTATTAACACAATGTTGATAACGATACCTTTCCGTCAAAAGCCCAGCTTTGTACATTGGTATGTTGCCTACCATGTATGTCTTCCTTGAAGACGTTTAATGTACCATAGGCACAATGCCTCGTGGTACAACAACTAGTATCCAAAATAGTTGTTAAACATGGAATCCATTTTCGATTCATGGCACTTTGCCATAATAGGGAGTCGATACCTTGTATCACTACCTCATACATAATCAGTTGGTGTACCTTAAAAGATTAAGATCTTTATGAGGTGAGATCAGAAACCCATACCCCAGGTTGTTTTCTGACTCTCTGATCTACGCGGTTTCTTGTGTATTTGAAGATTAATGGTATAGATTCATCATTGATGAACTATTTGTGTTCCATTAAGGACTTCGTGCTTTGAATAGTATTACTCCGATTTTCATCGAGTATCACTATCCTCCCACTGACCACTGCATATCGGTATTCCTCTCAGGAAAACCGCATGGTGAGCAACAATCACATTGTTCTCATGTGAGATTTATAAGTACTATACTTATGGTTTCCCTTAGGATAACCTATATTGGCACTAATCCAATTTGGGTTCTTAGTTTGGTATCATCCAAACTTTATGCCTGGCATACCCAAATTATCAGGAATGAGAAACCTCGTTTCTTTCCTGTTCATATCAATACGAATCTGTCAAACAGATTTACATGGAACCTTATTCTAAATAAGTTTTGCACTGTTAATACATATCCTGTTTGAAGGAAATGATAGCTCAGAGCGACTCGTGATAAACCTTATCATGTCCAACAAAATTCGGTTTTAGTTCGGACACACCGTCTAACTGACATGTCTCGTTTAATTGTGTCCTAGACAACAATGCCATAAATAAGTCTCTATTGATCAAATCAATTTGAGCTATTTATTTGTCAATTTATATGTTTGAGATTTTTATTTATATTCAAAATATAAATTATGTTATTTACATCTAATGTATTTATCTCAGTATCATCTTTATATAATAAAACACTCAGTGTTCTATAATATAAAGGTTTTATCCGCAACGGATTAAACACTGATAAAGAGATAATGTCTCTAGTCAAACTAGTTACATTATAACAGCTCCTAATTCAAGTACATACCCCAGGTTAGTTCCTAAACTTAGGTATCTACGGTCGAAACAGCGACTTTCGTCCCGTTTCCGATTCGCAGAGGAATCTCAGCTTGAAGTCAGTATCCTGCTCAAAGCAGATTCTGAATATCAATACATATATTTTATGTACAACACTAAGTATTTAAAATCTAATTTCAATACTAGCTGTGAACATAACTAAGACAAACATTTTTAAAGTTAGAGCCTCGCCCTTTCTTTAATTCCTTCGTGTTTTCCATATCCAAATGGTAGTCACTTTGGGATATGTCAATTATCCTTTTTCAATATTTCACAAACCTTTGGCCAAGCCTTGGGTTTCGGAATATCGAAACGATGTGCACCTTGTGCTACATGCCCAATTGCAAACTTTGACTTTTCTCCACTAGAATAGTCAATTAATTCTCCAAGAATTATTAATTGCAATTTTAATACTTTTAAATCTAAAGATAGATTTATTATAAGTATATTAATTAAGCATTAAAGTCATCATCACATAAATCTTCCAAAGATTTTATGCTCTACTATTTGCTTAATTTTGGGCGTAACGTATAATAAGTTATTTTATCAAATAAAGTAACCTATTATTTATTCCCAATTTGAAAATTAAATCATTTAAAATATTTTAATCCCAGATTATATTTTAAATATCCAACTTTTTCAATTTCTTATCTTGATTACAATAGTCCAACTATTTAATCAACGATTAGTGGTACTATATATATTATAATGATTATAATAGTCCAACTATATAATCAATATAATCCAAATTAATTAACCTCAATTACATTGATTACTATAATCCAATTATAAAATCAACTGTAAACTGAAATTAATTAATTCAAATATATTGATTAATATAATCCAATTATATATAATCAAGTATAATACAGTCCAACTGTTCATTAAAACAACAATTTAAATATTAGTCTAACTAATATTTAATTTAATGACGAAATAAAATAAAATGAGCGTGTTTAGCGAGTATTCGAACGAATGTTGCAAATTCAATACTTGCCTCCCACTATTTTTCGTCGAGTCTCTAACCTCTGTGGAGTACTCGGGAAACCGCGTTTCCTAGTGGGCTAGGATCCCGTTAAATAACACACAACCCTGACTTTGGCCAATAAAAAGCTGTATGCTATTTAACTAGGTAGATCTCACAGATCAATTGGATCTCATCCAATTCCTAGATCCGGTTAGGTGGACATCCAAGTCCGAAACATATGTATAATGTCAATGTATCCAATACATTTTCCTAACCCTATCCTCTGAATCATTTAGGCCTTGGCTTTGGCCAAACACAAACCTAATGATTCCAGTTAAGCAGGACCCATTGACGAGGAAAGTTTCGTAATCAATGTCATTGGACAAAAAGTGATCTGACTTTGGTCAATAAAAATCACGATTTGGACAAGACACCGATATGCAACAAAACTCTCATGATTCAAGTACATCCTTGATTGACAAAGGTCTTGACTTTGGTCAAAAAAAACCAATGCCAACTTCGGATCTTGAACAAGAATCATTCAATGGAAGGATATTTGCTTAATATAAAACGAGGGTTTTTCGCGTGCAAATTGGCTACCAATTTAATTATCTTTGTTAAGGTCTCATCATCATACACCCTTAAGCATGCATTCTAAACACATAATAAAGCGAGTATGAAATAAAATAATAATGATATGCGGATGGATATTTTACATTGATCCTAGATCAAATCTCTCACTTTCTCTCTCCCGCTAGCACTTGTATTACTTCTACCCGTTACACTACACTTCTAAAGAAACCTCTTTTACATGGAGGGGAATAGGTGAGAAGAGAATACAAAGAAATAGGAGATAAGGCTGGACACGCAGGTCCAATTTAATAAATCAAATTTATTACAATTTCCAAAATCGCCCAACCCGACTAATATCCATCCGATATACATTATTCAAACATCACAACCATGTATTCATACAAGCATGTTATCAATCAATCAATCAAATTAATTAATCTTGATTATTAGTGATCATCCAATGTTCAAACAAAGATTTGATTTTGTTCGAGTCAAACTCGTATTGCAAACACGTACTCAAAGTACAATTTCTACGAATTAAATTAAATTACATAATTAAATCCAATTTAATACGTATTTAATTCTAATTCATTATTTAATTCTAAATTAAATATTACACTTTTATTAACGAACCTTTACGACTTAAATTCCAAATTTAATCGCAACGGGTCTCAAAGCCCGATTAACATCTAATGTTTTATTTAATTAAAGTCCAATGGGCTTTTAATTAATTTCTATAGGCGTGGACTTTTGGTCAACTCGGGTCAAACCGAACAACCAAAACCCAATCCGGGAGTTACCCCATAAGCCTTTAAATTAATTTTGGCCCATTAGGCCCAATTAAATAATTAAGGTCCATTAAGTCATAATTGGACCTTTTGGATTCGGTTTTGGGCCTAATTGGATCCAACCAATTTTGCCTAAACCCAACTTTGTTACAACAAAGCCCAAAAGCCCAATTACAACCCAACAAGCCCAATTTCCAAAATCAAGCCCAAATTAATTAACTTATAAAATTCCAAATTTCACAATTAATTAACCTAAGTGTAATACACAATCAATTACCCAATTAACATTTCTAAAATATCAATTAGCCTAATTAATCATGCACTTTAACAACCAAATAGTGTCCAACACAATTCAATTAAAATCAAACCCAATTAACATGCTTTCAAGTCTCGGCAATTAGGGGTTTTTCAATTCGATTCGGTTTCAATCCAATTGAGTCCACAATCATAATTTCCCAAATCAATTCAATTCATCCAATGAATTAAAACAACAAAATCACAAAGAATTTCATGTTCTTTAAAATCGGCCAAGCCACTTTAAAAGGGAAAAATGTTCCAAATCAAAATTCAATCCAATTGAACTTCAAAACAACATTAACCAATTGTTTTAAGTCATCCAATGATCAAACAAAACAAAATTACCAAGACATTAGGTTCTTCCAATTTTCGGCCAAGCCTCCAATTTGGGGAAAAATGAATCCAATCCAATTTCATGAAATTGACCACACACAATCTCAATTAAACATGTTCTAAGCATACTTAAACATCCAATGCAATTAAAACATGCTTAAACACATTTTGCCCAATTTCAAGTTTCAAATTCAACCTAAGAATTGGGGAAAATTGATCTAATCCAATTTTCTTGAAATTGATCATGCACAACTTCAATTCAACCTCATTCAAGCATAATGCATCAAACAATTCAACCAAATCATGCCTAAATCGAGTTTACCCAAATTAAAGTTTTACCAAATTTGCAAATTGGGGAAAATCAATCCAATGATTTTTTTTGTCAAATTGATTACATATATCTCAAATTAGATCATATATAAGCATTCTTACACAATCAATTTGTCAGAATCAAGCCAAAATCAAAAAGCCCCAAATTACTCAAGAACCCTAATTTCGGATTTCATGCATCAATGGCTCTGATACCAATGTTGGATTCAATCAAGTCCACAAGATCACAAACAATGCATAAAAAATCACATATGAACACATCAAAGGAATGGCGGAATCAACTCACATTGAATTCGGTTTTGATGGATGAAGAACAAGATGCGTTTTTGAGCTCCCTCCAAGCTCGGCAATGGCTTCCAAATGCAGTGGGCTGTGCTTTTGCTCCTCCTTGAACCTCCAAGAATCGGCCATGCATGAACTCCATTAAAGCTCCAAGCTTCAATTCCATGCTCACAAACTCACTTCCCTATCACCTTGTATCACTCCTAAGTGTGCTAGCACTAATCATCTTCCATTTTGCTTCTCAAAATTCGGTGAAACCAGAAAAATGAAGAAAAAGAATCGGTTTCCAAAACCGTGAATGGAAGAGAAAAGAAGAGGGAAAAGAGAGGGAGAGCTATGTTCACGTGTACTGTACCGTGAAAAAACAGGAGAGAGAGAGGCAAAAGTTTTTAACTTATATTTGTATTTTATTTCCAAAATAAAATCAAATACAAAAACTTTCATTTACAAAGTACAAAAGTCAAAAAAAAAAATGCTTTCAACTTCATCATTTCAACTTTTAACTTAAGCACATCACATCTATTCACTTTAATAAAGTGACATATTGTCAAGTCACATCACTCAAAGTGACAATTGATTTGACGATTGACGCGACAAACGATTTGACGCTTGATGTGACTTGCGTGCCGCGTTCGAATTCGAAATGCGAACGCGCTCGCAATCACTCTCGGGCTCGGGTTCGCTAATTCCAAATTAACGAATTTTCCGTCGCGTCGTAATTAAGTGATTACGCCTAGCGAATTCACTATTCACGTCGCTAACGAATTAATTCTAAATTAATTCGCTCGCCCGAATTAAAATCTAATTTTAATTCCGCGTCGAAATCCAATTTCGATTAATATATCGAATATATTAATTTATCGATTAATTCCAAATTAATCGTTCTCTCTCTTTAATTAATATTTTATCCCAGATAAAATATCTCCGCAATTAATCCCAGATTAATTTTCTCTCTCATCGAATTAATCCCAGATTAATTCTATCTCTCTCTTCTAATTAATCCCAGATTAATCAAAGTGCGAGTATACGTCATCGGTGAATCTTCAGGAAGCGACCCATGAGATCTCCGGATATGTTGGCAGTAAATACGATCGTCGGACTATCCGAACACGTAAGTACCTCGTACTACGTTTATATCGATTTACAAGACAAGGTTGGCTTCTAGCAAAGCGCCATGCCTACCCAATTCTCCAGAAATATTCTTACAGGAATATATAGATCTGTATCAAGCGTAGTATACCGTAGTATTGTGTATATCGGCCCAGTATCGGATAATCACGTGCTAGGGCTGGGGCTGGATAAGTGTCTGCCCCGTCCGAAACACATGTCGGATGTCTGGTAACATAGTCTCTATAATCGGATATACATGACCTGGTCACAATATCCCGATTGGTTGCGCAACACTCAAGAGCACTAGTACCGTATCCTGCGTGACATCATCTCCAAATGACTGAAGTGACACTTCCATCTTGACATCACACCCAATACTCTACGACTCTCTGATAAACCCAGAAGGTGTACACAGAACCGGTTAAAGTCCCCTACCACCAAGACCAAAGTTTATCGATTATCGTAAGTATTAGCGATGCAAGTCTCAGGTTAAGACTATACACACCTACCTCGATTTCGGCCTCCCATAGACACATAGTCATAATACCAATGGGATTCCGAGGGGTCTATCCAGAGCGAAGCTGTTTCCCGTACATCGGTGAAACACGACCTCCTATCGCACTTGCATAAGTATCCAATACTTATATATATGAGAACTATGCTGTTATGCCCTCACAACGCGCACAAGTGCAATACTAGCCTATTCCGCATTATCGATGTCCAGTCTCGATAATACTACGGCTAGGGATATTTAATGATTAAACCTTCGGGGACTGATACTGTCTCATATCATTCTCAGTCCAGGTACTAATCATAGGGACCTCTCTTCATTTATATATCTATGGTGATCTAATCACAAATGATGAGAGTGCAATTTCCTTGTCACATAGTTAATTTGCTACAACAACACAATGATCTGTGCAAATAGTGACGCTATGGGTCATTTTGTCCAACAGGAGGATAGTAAAACTCGATGAAAATCGGAGTAATACTATTCATGGCACCTATTCCTTATTGGAACACAAATAGTTCATCAAGGATGAAACTATACCATAATCTTCGAATACACAAGAATCGCGCATGTCGGAGAGAGTCAGAAAACAACCTGGGGTATGGGTTTCTGATCTCACCTCATAAAGATGTCAATCTTTGAGGTACACCAACTGACTACGTGTGAGGAAGTGATACAAGGTATCAACTCCCTATTATGGCAAAGTGCCATAAGTCCGAGATGGATTCCCTGTATACCAATATGTTTGGACACTAGTTGTTATACCGCAAGGCATTGTGCCTATTGGTACTATATAAGTCTTCAAGGAAGACATACATGGATGCAACATACCAACGTATAAAGCTAGGCTTTTAGCGGAAAAGTATCGTTATCAACATTGTGTTATTTTTGATTCAAGCTTTTACCTACTGCCACGGTAAATCCATTGGATAATGTTTGCTAATGCTGCATGTTTCATTTATGAAATATGTCAGCTGAACGGGAAAATCGCTTTCCTGAAAAGGAACCTTTTGGAGGATGTTTAAAACATCCTGTCGATTTTGTCGTACCAAAACTAGCAAACAAGGTTTGCAGGTTATTCGATCCAAGTTTGGATTGAAGCAAACATTGTTGGACAAAGTGACCCATAGCGTCACTATTTGCACAGATCATTGTGTTGTTGTAGCAAATTGACTATGTAATAAGGAAATTACACTCTCATCATTTGTGATTAGATCACCATAGATATATAATGAAGAGAGGTCCATATGATTAGTTCCTGGATTGAGATGATATGAGACAGTATCAGTCCACGAAGGATTAATCATTAAATATCCCTAGCCGTAGTATATCGAGACTGGACATCGATAATGTGGAATAGGCTAGTATTGCACTTGTGTGCGTTGTGAGGGCACAACGGCATAGTTCTCATATATATAAATGTTGGATACTTATGCAAGTGCGATAGGAGGTCGTGTTTCACACCGATGGTACGGGAAACAGCTTCGCTCTGGATAGACCCCTCGGAATCCCAATGGTATTATGACTATGTGTCTATGGGAGGCCGAAATCAAGGTAGGTGTGTATAGTCTTAACCTGAGACTTGCATCGCTAATACTTACGATAATCGATAAACTTTGGTTTTGGTGGTAGGGGACTTTAAACAGGTTCTGAGTACACCACTTCTGGGTTATCAGAGAGTCGTAGAGTATTGGGTGTGATGTCAAGACGGAAGTGTCACTTCAGTCATATTGGAGTTGATGTCACGCAGGATACGGTACTAGTGCTCTGAGTGTTGCGCAACCAATCGGGATATTGTGACCAGGTCATGTATATCCGATTATAGAGACAATGTTACCAGACATCCGATATGTGTTCGGACGGGGCAGACACTTATCCAGCCCCAGCCCTAGCACGTGACTATCCGATACTGGGCCGATATGCACAATACAATGGTATACTACGCTTGATATAGATCTTAATATTCTTATAAGGATATGTCCGGAGAATTGGGTAGACTTGGTACTTTGCTAGGAGTCGACCTTGTCTCGTAAATTGGTAGAACGTAGTACTTGGTACGTACGTGATTCGGATACTCCGACGACCGTATTTACTATCAACTTATCCGGGGATCTCATGGGTCGCTTCTCGATAATCCACCGATGACGCACAACTTGCACTCTTGAATAATCTGGGATTATATAGAAGAGAGAGAGAAAATTAATCTAGGATTAATTACGGAGATATTTTATCTAGGATAAAATATCTTCTAAAGAGAGATAACGATTAATTTGGAATTAATCGGTAAATTAATATATTCGATATATTAAACGAAATTAGATTTCGACGCGGAATTAAAATTAGATTTTAATTCGGGCAAACGAATTAATTTAGAATTAATTCGTTAGCGATCTGAATAGTAATTTCGCTAGGCGTTATTATTTAATTCACGACGCGACGGAAATTCTTAATTCGGAATTAGCGAAACTGAGCCCGAAAGTGTTTGCGGACACATTCGTATTTTGAAACGAGTGGTATCCGCAAATCACATCGCGATATCTCATCACTTGACACGAATAGATGATGGATGTATCTAGTCACCTTTATGGGATGATACATTGTCTCTATTCTCAATGTGTGATGATGATGAATTTTTGGAGGGAAATGCTTTTCACGGTTTTTGAAGAGTTTTTTATCTAAAAATTCATTTTTTTGGTTAATGATATACATCATTGCTTCTCTTTCTTACTTACGTTTTTGGTAAAAACAAAAAATAAAAGGGTGAAGACACTTTTTTCTTCTCTTCCTCTCACGCAAACCAGAAACATTTCTTAATGGTTTTGAACCAAAAAAACGTGAGCTTAGGGAAGCAAGAGTGGTTTTTTCATGGTGAGAAATCAAGTGCTAGCACACTTACAAGTCTTGCGAAGGTGGTAGGGAGGTTCGACCATGAGACGGGATCCATCCGACGAATCTAGAAGCTCATTTTCGCAGCTCAAAACAGAAGATGGAGGACAATGGACTGCTGAGTTCATGCGCCCAAACAGTGAGCATATTGGCTTCAATCGTCTTCAAATCGACTCAACCAACCAATGTAAGTATTCCGCTATCTTCATTGGTGTATTCATGCTTGATTTTCATGTCTTAAGTTTGATCTTGGGACCTAGATTAAAACCAACAATGGCATCAAGAGCTATAGGTTCAAGCATGAAAAATGTAGGGCTTAAAATTGGGTATTTTGGATTTGAGCATGATTTTATAAAATTGGATGTTTAAGCATGCTTAATATATGATATATTGAAGATTGATTTGATCAATTTCAACAAAATGTGATTGGATCAATTTTGCCCAAATTTGAAGTGTGGCCGAATGTGTATGTATTTTGTTAATCTGGATTTTTTCATTTTAATTCATTGGATGAGTTATAATGATGTAGGATAATGTTGATTTGAGATTGAATTGGATTTAATTTTGAATTAGATAAAAATCCCCAAATACTTACCTTGGCCGAATGTTGAAGCATGTTTGGAAATTTGGAAAATTTTCATTTTGGTTCATTGGATGAGTTTTAATGATGTTGGGTGATGTTAATTTGAAGTTAATTAGATTGAATTTTGAATTGAACAAATATCCCCAATTTGCTTCACTTGGCCGAATGTGTGGATGATTTTGGATTCTTGGAATTTTTTGGTTTTGGTTCATTTGATGAGTTAGAATCATGTAGGATGATGTTAATTTATGGTCAATTGGATTGTACTTTGAATTGAACATAAATTCCCAAAATTCTCATGTTGGCCGAATTGGTGTATGCCCTCAAATGTCTTGGTAATTTTGATTTTGTGACATTGGATGTATATGTAATCAAATTGGATGGTGATTTAATGTCGATTGTGGGTTCGGCTGGATTGAAACCAAATCGGACACAAAAATCCTCCTTGGCCGAGAGCTTTGTAGCATGTAAATAGGTTTGATTTTTCAATTTGTATGTTGGACATGTAATAATGAATTGAGTATGATTAATTGGACTAATTTAGTGTTTTAGAAATATTGATTTAGTTTATTAATCATGTAATACACTTTAGTTTAATTGAATATGAAATTGGATTTTGTATATTTAATTAATTGGGCCTAATTTTGGAAATTGGACTTTAATGTTGTATTTGGGCCTATTGGGCTTGATTTTATCAAGTTGGATTTAGGCCAAATGGATTGGATCCAATTGGGCCCAAAACCTTAACCATAAAGCCCAAATGCAACTAATGAACCTTTAAAGTTCAATTGGGCCTAATGGGCCAAGATTGATTTATGGCTTATGGGGTAAATCCGGATTGGACTTTGGTTATCGGTTTGACCCGAGTTGACCAAAAGTCCACGCCTTAAGAAATCAATTAAAAGCCCATTGGACTTTAATTGAATTGACATTGGACGTTAATCGGTCTTTGAGACGCGTTACGATTAAATTTGGAATTTAAATCGTAAAAGGTTTATTAAATAAAAGTGTAATATTTAATTTGGAATTGAATAATGAATTAGTATTAAATACATATTAAATTTGATTTAATGATGTAGTTTAATTTAATTCATGAATTCGTACTTTAAGTACTTATTCGCAAAAACGAGTTTGACTCGATCAAAATCAAATCGTTGTTTGAACATTGGATGATCACTTAATTATCAGATTAATTAATTTGATTAGATTGATTGATAGCATGCTTATGTGTGTGAATACGTGGTTGTGTTGAATGAATAATGTATATCGGATGGATATTAGTCGGGTGGGCAATTTTTGAAATTGTTGTAATAAATTCGATTTATTAAATTGGACCTGCGTGTCCAGCCTTATCACCTCTATTCTCTTTGTATTCTCTTCTCACCTATTCCCCTCTATGTATATGAGGTTTCTTTAGAAGTGTAGTGTAACGGGTAGAAGTAGTACAAGTGCTAGCTTGAGTGAGAAAGGAAGAGATTTGATCTAGGATCAATGTGTTAAGTATCCATCCGCATATCATTATTATTTATTTTCATGCTCGCTTTATTATGTATTTAGAATGCATGTTTAAGGGTGTATGATGATGAGACCTTAACAAAGATAATTAAATTGGTAGCCAATTTGCACGCGAAAAACCCTCGTTCTATATTAAGCGATTATCCTTCCATTGAATGATTCTTGTTCAAGATCCGATTGGCATTGGTTTGTTGGCCAAAGTCAAGACCTTGTCAATTATGGATGTATTTGAATCATGAGGGTTTTGTTCCACATCGGTGTCTTATCCAAGTTGTGATTTGTTGGCCAAAGTCAAGATCACTTCTTGTCCAACGACATTGATTACGAAACTTTCCTTGTCAATGGGTCCCGCTTAACTGGAATCATTAGGTTTGTTGTGCCAAAGCCAAGGCCTAGATGATTCGGAGGATAAGGTTAGGAAAATGTATTAGATACATTGGCATAAGTAATATGTTTAGGACTTGGATGTCCACCTAACCGGATCTAGGAATTGGATTGGATCCAATTGATCTGTGAGATCTACCTAGTTAAATAGCATACAGCTTGTTGGCCAAAGTCAAGGTTGTATGTTATTTAATAGGATCCTAGCCCACTAGGAAACTGGTTTCCCGAGTACTCGACAGAGGGTTAGAGGCTCGACGAAAAATAGTGGGAGGCACGTATTGTTGATTTGCAACATTCGTTCGAATACTCGTAAAACGCGCTCATCTAATATTTTACTCGTCATATTAATCAAAAGTATTAGTTGGACTAATATTTTATGTTGTTTTAAATATATATATAGTTGGACTATATACACTCATTCAAATTATAGTTGATTTTATAATTGGATTATAGTAATCAATATAATTGAATTAAAATGATAGTTGATTTTATAATTAGATTATAGTAATCAATATTAAAATTATAGTTGATTAAATAATTGGATTATTGTAATCATTATAATAAATAGTACCTTATTAAAATTGATTAAATAGTTGGACTATTGAAATCAAGAAAGAATTGAAAAGTTGAATATTTAAAATATATAATCCTTGGATTAAATGTTTTGAATAATTTAATTTTCATTGGGAATTAATAATAGGTTACTTTATTGGATAAAATAACTTGTTATATGTAGGCCCATAATTAAGCAAATAAGTAGAGCATAAAATCTTTGGAAGATTTATATGATGATGACTTTAGTGCTTAATTAATATACTTATCATAAATCTATCTTTACATTTAAAAGTATTAAAATGCAATTAATAATTCTTAGAGAATTGATTTGACTATTCTAGTGGAGAGAAGTCAAAGTTTGCAATTGGGGGAGTTGCACAAGGTGCACATCGTTTCGATATTCCGAAACCCAAGGCTTGGCCAAGGTTTGTGAAATATTGAAAAGATAATTGACATATCCCAAGTGACTACCATTTGGATATGGAAGACACGAAAGAATTAAAGAAAGGGCGAGGTTCTAACTTTAAAAATATTTGTCAAAGTTA
The DNA here is from genome assembly GCA_019454045.1 of Zanthoxylum bungeanum. Classification (NCBI taxonomy): domain Eukaryota; kingdom Viridiplantae; phylum Streptophyta; class Magnoliopsida; order Sapindales; family Rutaceae; genus Zanthoxylum; species Zanthoxylum bungeanum. The sequence continues at coordinate 66,092 of SKCR01030847.1, forward strand.
TGTTCACTACTGGTATTGAAATTAGATTTTAAATACTTAGTGTGGTACATAAAATATATGTATTGATGTTCAGAATCCGCTATGAGCTTGATACTGACTTCCAGCAGAGAATTCTCTGCAAATCGGAAACGGGACGAAAGTCGCTGTTTCGACCGTAGATACCTAAGTTTAGGAACTACCCTTTTGTGTATGTACTTAAATTGGGAACTGTTATAATGTAACTAGTTTGACTAAAGACATTATCTCTCTATCAGTGTTTATCCATTCCGGATAAAACCTTATATTCTAGAACACTAAAGTGTTTTATTATATAAAGATGATACTGAGATAAATACATTAGATGTAAATAACAGAATTTATATTTTGAATATAATAAAATCTCAAACATATAAAAATGACAAATAAATAGCTCAATTGATTTGATCAATAGAGACTTATTTGTGGCATTGTTGTCTAAGACACAATTAAACGAGACTCGTTATCCACACTTTTGAAGAGTGGGTACTAGGACTGATTTGACTATTCAATAAGGTCTGCGAATCTAGTTTATTAGGTAAGTACCTAAATACTAGTACTTGGTAATAGTATAAGGGCCACCGATCTGTTAGCCCTATTCATGGTGAAGTAAGTGGGCCCATATCTAGCTAAGCTAGATGTGAACATGAATATTTCGTGACCTTAACGGATGTGGCATCACGTTATGGTTATGTGTTTCTTTTGAATAACACAAATCGGAAACTTTTAGAGTTTCGACACGAAATAGACAAACAGATCGGCTATAGTATTATACCGTCACGGTAAGACCGTATTGGAAAATACTTAAGCAGTAAGTTTCATATGTACATGAAAGAGTACGGTATTCTTTAAATGAGGACTCCTCCAGACACGTCAGTTAGACGGTGTATCCGAACTAAAACCGAATTTTGTTGGACATGATAAAGTTTATCACGAGTCGCTCTGAGCTACTGTTTCCTTCAATAGGATATGTATTAACAGTGCAAAACTTATTTAGAATAAGGTTCCATATAATCTGTTTGACAGATGTCATAAAGGATATGAACAGGGAAGAAACCAGGTTTCTCATTCCTGATAATTTGGATATGCTAGGCATAACGTTTGGATGATACCAAACTGAAAGACCCAAATTCGAACAGTGCCTATATAGGTTATCCTAAGGGAACCTTGAGTATAGCACTTATAAATCTCACATGAGAACAATATGATTGTTGCTCACCATGCGGTTTTCCTGAGAGGAATACCGATATGCAGTGATCAGTGGGAGGATTTGATACTCGATAAAAATGGGAGTAATACTGTTCAAGGCACGAAGTCCTTAATGGAACACAAATAGTTCATCCATGATGAACTTATACCATTAATCTTCAAATACACAAGAACTTCGTAGATCGGAATAGAGTCAGAAAACAACCTAGGGTATGGGTTTCGATCTAACCTCATAAAGATGTCAATCTTATGAAGGTATATCCAACCGACTACGTTTTGAGGAGTGATACGAGGTATCGACTCCCTATTATGGCAAAGTGCCATGAGTCCGAAATGGATTCCATGTATAACAACTATTTTGGATACTAATTGTTGTACGACAAAGCATTGTGCCTATTGGTACATTAATGTCTTCAAGGAAGACATACATGGAAGGCAACATACCGACGTACAAAACTGGCCTTTGACGGAAAGGTATCGTTATCAACATTGTGTTAATAACGGTTCAACCTTTTACCTGTTGCCATGGTAAATCCATTTTGAAGATGCTTGTTGATAACTGCGTATTTCATTCATAAAATGTGTCAGTTACAGATCAAAATCACTTTCCTTAAAAGGAAACCTTTTGGAGGATGTTTACAACATCCTGACGATTTTTCATAACCGACAAACAAGGTTTGCGGGTTATTCGATCCATGTTTGGATTGAAGCAAGCATAAGGTTCTTGGAACTGACGTTTTGATGTAATCATAATGGTTTATGATTTAATTCAAAATGAAATGCTTCTTGTGTATATAAGGAGGTTAGTGGGAGCGCGATGACAGTGAAATTCCCATAAAACAATTGGTAAAAGCTTGGCTTTCATAGATATTCTTTCAATAGAAATTCTCCGTAGAATTCTGGGGAGTAACAACCTTTATTCAAGGAATAAAGATCTACTAGGATAGATTTGGAGTTGTTAACACTCTCTGGGAAATTGTACATTTAAAATATACTTGTATTGGTGTCTCATACGCTTCGAGCATATGGAGTCACAATCGAGTCAATCCAAGTGATAATCACTGGATTGAAGTTAAGAACATCTGTTAGTATCTTAGAGAACTAAAGATGTTGTCTTAAACTATGGAGAAGGAGAACTTGAAGTGACTGGGATCACTGCTGCAAGTTTCCAAACAATTAATACTACGGTACTATAAAGTTTGCATAATGGACAGTGAGCTGGAAATCTTCCGAGCAAGATAACTGTTGCCGAATAAACAAACATGCGGATTATTGCTGCAGCTGAGGCAGCAATAGAAGCCATTTGGGTCGAAAATAAATCTAATTAGATTAGATATAGTTCTGTTAGCGGCTGAGCTAGGCGTCAGCACAGGCTAAGGAATTAAAGGTCTCATCGACGATCCAGATATATACTTCTATATCATCTGATTCGTTCGGATCATACATCGTGGCGATGTGATGATCGTGTAAATCACGTCAGACGATAATTAAACAAATCCGATGACGAAAACCTTTCCTCAGCAATTTGAGTGAACCGTACATAGTTCGGGTGTGGGACACTTGAGTGACTGGCTATGTGCCAAGTGGGAGATTGTTGGACAAAATGACCCATAGCGTCACTATTTGCACATATCATTGTGTTGTTGTAGCAAATTGACTATGTAATAAGGAAATTACACTCTCATCATTTGTGATTAGATCACCATAGATATATAAATGAAGAGAGGTCCATATGATTAGTTCCTGGATTGAGATGATATGAGACAGTATCAGTCCACGAAGGATTAATCATTAAATATCCCTAGCCGTAGTATTATCGAGACTGGACATCGATAATGCGGAATAGGCTAGTATTGCACTTGTGTGCGTTGTGAGGGCACAACGGCATAGTTCTCATATATATAAGTGGTGGATACTTATGCAAGTGCGATAGGAGGTCGTGTTTCACCGATGGTACGGGAAACAGCTTCGCTCTGGATAGACCCCTCGGAATCCCATTGGTATTATGACTATGTGTCTATGGGAGGCCGAAATCAAGGTAGGTGTGTATAGTCTTAACCTGAGACTTGCATCGCTAATACTTACGATAATCGATAAACTTTGGTTTTGGTGGTAGGGGACTTTAAACAGGTTCTGAGTACACCACTTCTGGGTTTATCAGAGAGTCGTAGAGTATTGGGTGTGATGTCAAGACGGAAGTGTCACTTCAATCATATTGGAGTTGATGTCACGCAGGATACGGTACTAGTGCTCTTGAGTGTTGCGCAACCAATCGGATATTGTGACCAGGTCATGTATATCCGATTATAGAGACTATGTTACCAGACATCCGATATGTGTTTCGGACGGGGCAGACACTTATCCAGCCCCAGCCCTAGCACGTGACTATCCGATACTGGGCCGATATGCACAATACAATTGTATACTACGCTTGATATAGATCTTAATATTCTTTTAAGGATATGTCCGGAGAATTGGGTAGACTTGGTGCTTTGCTAGGAGTCGACCTTGTCTCGTAAATCGGTAGAACGTAGTACTTGATACGTACGTGATTCGGATACTCCGACGACCGTATTTACTGTCAACTTATCCGGGGATCTCATGGGTCGCTTCCCGATAATCCACCGATGACGCACAACTTGCACTCTTGAATAATCTGGGATTATATAGAAGAGAGAGAGAAAATTAATCTAGGATTAATTACGGAGATATTTTATCTAGGATAAAATATCGTCTAAAGAGAGATAACGATTAATTGGAATAATCAGTAAATTAATATATTCGATATATTAAACGAAATTAGATTTCGACGCGGAATTAAAATTAGATTTTAATTCGGGCAAACGAATTAATTTAGAATTAATTCGTTAGCGATCTGAATAGTAATTCGCTAGGCGTAATTATTTAATTCACGACGCGACAGAAATTCCTTAATTCGGAATTAGCGAAACCGAGCCCGAAAGTGTTTGCGGACACATTCGTATTTTGAAACGAGTGGTATCCGCAAATCACATCGCGATATCTCATCACTTGACACGAATAGATGATGGATGTATCTAGTCACCTTTATGGGATGATACATTGTCTCTATTCTCAATGTGTGATGATGATGAATTTTTGGAGGGAAATGCTTTTCACGGTTTTTGAAGAGTTTTTTATCTAAAAATTCATTTTTTTGGTTAATGATATACATCATTGCTTCTCTCTTTCTTACTTACATTTTTGGTAAAAACAAAAAATAAAAGGGTGAAGACACTTTTTTTTTTCTCTTCCTCTCACGCAAACCAGAAACATTTCTTCACTGGTTTTGAACCAGAAAAACGTGAGCTTTAAGGGAAGCAAGAGTGGTTTTTTCATGGTGAGAAATCAAGTGCTAGCACACTTACAAGTCTTGCGAAGGTGGTAGGGAGGTTCGACCATGAGACGGGATCCATCCGACGAATCTAGAAGCTCATTTTCGCAGCTCAAAACAGAAGATGGAGGACAGTGGACTGCTGCAGTTCATGCGCCCAAACAGTGAGCATATTGGCTTCAATCGTCTTCAAATCGACTCAACCAACCAATGTAAGTATTCCGCTATCTTCATTGGTGTATTCATGCTTGATTTTCATGTCTTGTTTGATCTTGGGACCTAGATTAAAACCAACAAACATTAGGTTCTTGGAATTATCATTTTGATGTAATCATAATGGTGTATGATTCAATTCAAAAGGAAATGATTCTTGTGTATATAAGGAGGTTAGTGGGAGCGCACTGACAGTGGTTGTCCTATAAATAATGATAATACATCATTTCTTGGAAATGATATTCCCATAAAACAATCGACGAAAGCTTGGCTTTCGAGAAAACTCTCCGAGAAATCATACATTGAAAAATGTACGCGACCTGGTGTCTCATATGCTTTGAGCATATGAAGTCACAAACAGGCCAATCCAAGTGATAGTCACTGGATTGATATTAAGAACATACTTAGTATCATAGAGATCTAAGGATGCTATCTTAAACCATGGAGAAGGATAACTTGGAGTGACTGGGTACACTGCTGCAAGTTTCCCAACCAATAAAATGGCTAAAAGTCACAAACGGTACTATACAGTTTGAATAACGGCACAGTGAGCTGGAAATCTTCCAAGCAAGATACTGTTACCGAATAAACAACAAATGCGGGTTATTGCTGTAGCTGAGGCAGCAATAGAAGCCTTCTAGGTCGATAATAAATCCTAATTGGATTAGGAATAGTTCTGTTAGCAGCTGAGCTAGGCTACAGCGCAGGTAAAGAATTAATGGTCTCATCAACGATCCAGATACATACTTCGATAGTCATCTGATTCGTTCGGATGATCGAATAAATCGCATCAGATGATAATCATGCGAATCCGCTGACGAAAGCCTTTTCTCAGCAATTTGAGCCAATCATACATAGTTCGGGTCTAAGACACTCGATTGGCTGGCTATAGGCCAAGTGGGAGATTGTTGGACAATTATGACCCATAGCGTCACTAGTTGTACAGATCATGGTGTTGTTGTACAAATTAAATATATGACAAAGGAGAATGCTCTCTTATCATTTGTGATTAGATCACCTAGATATATAAATGATAGGAGGTCCATATGATTTGTTCCTGGATTGAGAATGATATGAGACAGTATCAGTCCACGAGGGATAAATCATTAAATATCCCTAGTTAGAGTATTATCGAGATTGGACATCGATAATGCGTAAAAGACTAGTATTACACTTATGCACGTTATGAGGGCATAACGACATAGTTCTCATATATTTGGGTATAAGATACTCATGCAAGTGTAATAGGAGGTTGTGTTTTACCGATGGTACGGGAAACAGTTTTGCTCTTGATAGACCCCCTCAGAATTTCATTGGTAGTATGATTATGTGTCTATGAAAGTCCGAAATCAGGGTAGGTGTATTTGGTCTTAACCTGAGACTTGCACCGCTAATACTTGCGACAATCAATATACTTTGGTTTTGGTCGTCCAGGGCTTTAACCTGTTTGTGTACGCCTCTTCTGGGTATATCGAGAATCGTAGTGTGTTGGGTGTGATGTCGAGATGGAAGTATCACTCCAGTCATAGTGGAAACATATTTAAAAAAAATATCCAATATAAAAAATTCATTCATATTTCACCGAAACATATTTATTCGATATCGTATAACTGTTGGACAATTATGACCCATATCGTCACTATTTGTACAGATCAGGGTGTTGTTGTACAAATTAACTATGTGACAAAGGAGATTGCTCTCTTATCATTTGTGATTAGATCACCAAGATATATAAATGATAGGAGGTCCCTATGATTTGTTCCTGGATTGAGAATGATATGAGACAGTATCAGTCCACGAAGGATAAATCATTAAATGTCCCTAGTCAGAGTATTATCGAGATTTGACATCGATAATGCGTAAAAGACTAGTATTACACGTGTGCATGTTATCAGGGCATAACAACATAGTTCTCATATATTTGGGTATATGATACTCATGCAAGTGTAATATGAGGTTTTGTTTTGCCGATGGTACGGGAAACAGCTTTGCTCTGGATAGACCCCCTCGGAATTCCATTGGTAGTATGACTATGTGTCTATGGAAGTCTGAAATCAGGGTAGGTGTATTTGGTCTTAACCTGAGACTTGCACCGCTAATGCTTGCGACAATCAATATACTTTGGTTTTGGTCGTCCAAGGCTTTAACCGGTTTCTGTGTACACCTCTTCTGGGTATATCAAGAATCTTAGTGTGTTGGGTGTGATGTCGAGATGGAAGTATCACTCCAGTCATAGTGGTGATGATGGTAACGTAGGATACGGAACTTGTTCTCTTATATGCTCGAGCTGTCGGGATATTATGACTATGTCATGTTTATCCGATTATAGAGACTAGTTACAATAGATCCGATATGTTCTTCGTATGGGGCAGACACAATTCCAGCCCCAGGCCTAGCACGTGACATCCGATATTGGATCGAAATACGCAATACTACGTATACTACGGCTGATATATATCACATATTCCTATAAGGATATTTCTAGAGAATTAGGTAGGCATGGCGCTTTGCTAGAAGCCAACCTTTTCATGTAAATTGGTACAAACGTAGTACTAGGTACTTACGTGTTCGGATAGTCCGACGACCGTATTTACTGCCAACATATCCGGGGATCTCATGAGTCGCTTCCCGAAGATTCACCGATGATGTATGACTCACACTTTATTAATCTGAGATTAATTAGATGAGAGAGAAAATTAATCTGGGATTAATTACGGAGATATTTTATCTGGGATAAAATATTAATTAAAGAGAGAGAACGATTAATTTGGAATAATCGATAAAATAATATATTGGATATATTATACGAAATTGGATTTCGACGCGGAATTGAAATTAGATTTTAATTCGGGCGAACGAGTTAATTTAGAATTAATTTGTTAGCGATGTGAATAGTAATTTTGCTAGGCATAAATATTTAATTACATCGCAACGGAAAATTCATTAATTTTGAATTAGCGAACCCGAGCCCGGGCGAATTCGAGTGCGGCACGCAAGTCAAATCAAGTATCAAATCAATTGTCAATCGATTGATGTGATGTCTAGTCACTTTGAGTGATGAGACAACATGTCACTATTGATTGATGTTGGTAGTTGGAAAGCATTGATTATTTTTTGTTTTTTGACTTTTGAGATTTGAAATGGTTTTGGTATTTGATTTATTTTTGGAAAATAAATATAAAATACACTTAAAACATTTCTTTTACTCTCTCTCTCCCATTCGGCTTTGAGCCAATTTCTTCTTCTCCAAAAATCAGTCATTGCCGAATACAAAAGAGAAGCAAGAAGATGATTTTGTTGCAAAATCAAAGTGCTAGCACACAAAGGAGTTATCATAAGGTGATAGGGAACCAAACACATGAGCATGGAATGGTCATTGAAAGCTTGGAGCTTGGTGCATCAATGGAGGACGTCCATGGCCAAAAATGGAGGAGGCAAAACCAGTCATTGCCGAGCACATCTTGGAGAAGAGATCAAAGTTTTGTTCTTCGACGCATCCAATCTGTTCAATGTGAGTATGATTCTGCCATTCTCCTTTGTTGTATTCACTTGTTTCATTGCTTTAAAACGATCCTTGGGACTTAATAGAAACCCAACAATAACGACATAAATAGTTAAGAAACATCGCGAAACTTTTACGAAAATATTTTTCCGTAAAATGGCATAAAACGCGTTTTTGATCGGATCGACTACCCAATACACATGAGGACTGCCCAGGTCAGCCCCAATAGTATTATAGCAGTTCATGGGCTGCCCGAACAGTGACAAATTCACTGTTTGGGCAGACATCACCCGATAACTCCATTTTTCGCCGTTTTCGCTTATTTTTTCGGTAATTGTTCCAACACCTAAAACACATCCAATACATTCAAATGACATATTTTTCATCACCATATTCACTGTTATTCCAGATCTGATCTAGAATGCAAAAATGTCAATTTTCATACTTTAAATCCAATTTTTCAAGATTAATCCAATTAATCAAAACACCAATCAAAGTCACCACACATGAACAACCCAAGAATAATTCTAGGCATTACAAGAGTGGTCATAACACTATATAATAGCAATTTATCATCAAATGATCAATTTGAACAAATATTACAATAATATCATCCAAATCAACTTCACACATGCAATATGCCTCCAAATCCATCCTCCAAAACCAAAAGCCCCAAATTTATAGAAAAGAAGAAACCCTAGATCTCACTAGATCTTCAAGAAATAAAAAACAAAATTTCTAAGCTTAGGGATTTGTAGAATTACCTTTAATCCTTTAATTCCTTAGCTTTTTTCTTGATTTTCTTCGTTTCTTTACTTGAATCATCAAGCAATATTTGGAGAGTATTTTGGAGTCTATTTTCGGCCATGGAGGAGTGAATAATGAAGAAAAAAAAATTTATAAATTAAAAGGAAGCCAACCGACTTTGTAAGAGCAAAATGGTCAATTTTGCAATTTAATCTATTTAAATATAATTAAACTTATGTTAACGAATCATATTTGCACACCTAAAATTTAATTAAAGCATGCCACATGTAACCAATTATAATTAAACATTTATCATAACTATTATGAAAAAAAAAATTATTATTTAATTATTTAAATATTTAACATTTAAATATCTAAATAATTAATTAATATAATTGTTATTATATATGTATTTTTATTTACATTAAATAAAAAATACATATATTTATGGCATGTGTCAAAAACTCATTTGACAATTAATTAATGTGTATCTAATCAAATTATGTATCAAATACAAATACACAATAATTACGATTGACCAAAAATGCCCCTATGCATGTGTTTTCATTTAACCGATTAAACGATTCTAATTAACTCATTTAATCCGATGAAGTATTATGAATAATCTATATTATTCATAATGCGTTGCCAAAGTGCTCAACGAGTACACTTCATATTGTGGGACTCTCTAAGTTTAGGTTTATCTTTCACGAAATCTAATTTCGTGTCCATAATTCACCCACTCATGAATTATGACGACCACAGATAATCTCGCTAAACTATGCAAGTCGAGGTCATTGCATACGTATAATCCCTCCGTCACAGGCTATCCATATTATACCTGTGATATAGATATGTGTTAGTGTCCTACACATGTCCAAGGTCTCTAAACAATGATTTGTGTGTGAATTTATCAAGTGGAGTTGCAGAAATACTCACTTTGATCGGATGAGAAATTTCAAAAACTTTATTTGATGTAGAAGCTCTGAGCTTTGTATTTGAGTTCCAAACTCTTGGGTGAGTTTCCTTATCACCTTAATTCACTCCCAAAGTGCTAGCTTTGATCAAAATTTTGAAAGAAAATTTTCTCCTCCAAGGATGAAAGAATCGGCCAAATGAGTGGGAGAGATGAGTGAATAGTTTACTTGACTTTTTTGTGTTGTGTGTTTAAAAGATCCAATCACTATTGCCAACTACTCACATCACAAATTGTGACAAGTTGATGTAATTTGTAGGTCCAACCCAATTAATTCCAAATTTAAGTTGGCTTACACAATACACTTTGGGCTCGGGTTCATTTAATCCGATTAAACAAATTTTCCGTCGTCGACGTTATTAAATCCAATTTAATTAAATAATAATGCCTAGCAAAATTATTACGAAAGTCGCTTACGAATTAATTCCAAATTAATTTGTTCGCTTGAATTAAAATCCAATTTTAATTTCGTATTGAAATCCAATTTCAATTTATATATCTGATATATTATTTTAGCCCAAATAAATAAATTAAATAGAAAAATCCAATTTAACTATTAAATTTATTTAACCAATTAATTCCAAATTAATCGCGTTCTCTCTTCTAGACGAATTAATCCCAGATTAATTCTTGCCGCAATTAATCTCAAATTAATTTTCTCTCTCATAATTAATCCCAGATTAATTATGTTCGAGTCAAATGTCATTGGTGAATCTTTGGGAAGCGACCCAAGAGATCCCTGGATATGTTGGCAGAAAATACGGTCATCGGACTATCTGAACACGTGAGTACCCCGTACCACATTCTTACCTATTTACAACACATGGTTGGCCTCTAGCAAAGCACCGTGCCTAGTGCTGGAATTGTGTCTGCCCCGTACGAAGCATATATCGGATCATCAGCAACTAGTCTCTGTAATCAGATAATCATGACCTAGCCATACTATCCCGATAGCTGCAGCATTTAAGAGTACTAGTTCTATATCATACGTGATCATCATCTTCATATGACTGAAGTGATACTCTCATCTTGACATCACACCCAATACACTACGATTCTCAGTAAACCCAGAAACGGCGTACACATAACCTTTTAAAGCTCCGGATGACCAAAACTAAAGTATACTAGTTGTCGCAAGTATTAGCGATGTAAGTCTCAAGTTAAGACCACATACACCTACCCTGATTCGGATTCCCATAGACACATAGTCATAATACCAATGGGACTCCGAGGGGTCTATCCAGAGCGAAGCTGTTCCCGATCCAACGGCTAACAGAACCTCCTATCACACTTTCATAAGTATCCAATACTTAAATATATGAGAACTATGTCGTTAATCTTCCATAACGCGCCCAAGTGTAATACTAGCCTATTCCGCATTATCGATGTCCAGTCTCGATAATACTGCGACTAGGGATATTTAATGGTTAAACCTTTCGTGGATTAATATTGTCTCATATCTTATTAATCTGGTACTAATCATATGGACTTTTATCATTTATATATCCAAGTAATCCAATTACAAAATGATAAAAGAGAAATTTCCTTTTTCACATAGTTAATTTGTACAAAAACACCATGTCTATTACAAATAGTGATGCTATGGGTTATAATTGTCCAATAATATAAACGTCAAATCCTTATGGTATAATATAGTCGACTTTAAATTTACGATCTCTAAATAACACTCGGAACAGGCTGCCGAAGTTATACCACGGCCATGGATTTACTAGATCGTAAATACATGTAGGATGCCTATGTCATGTACACAGAACTGACAGATTCAATCTGGATACGCACAGGATATCATGAGCATCAGTCCACACCCAAACGAATATGCGGAGGTATGATCTAAATAGATCGGTGACGTGACTGCCATCAAAGTTTGGAGGATAACTCATATATCCACAGTGGTATCTCAAGTCGAATGACCACTATGCTCGCTCAACTCGAGAATATTCATATTGACGTTGGTGTACCATCTATTAGGAAATCTTCAGTGAGTCATTCAGTGTTTATCAAATAAACACCTACATGTCTATATGAGTCTCCTGAGACTCATGGTTCATTGGGATAAACCACCGGACCAAGTCACGATATACGACATGTACTGGTCTCATTTGATTTTACTAACCGACTCGTGTTAGTAAATCTTGACCAGAAACTTTATTTAAGGATATACAACTTATAGTGACGCTTCTCAATGTCAATTACAAACTACGTTGTAACTGCGCACTACGTTGTAAATCCTAGGGTCTTTGTCTAATATACACGTATCACTAAATCAGATTTAGTTTCAATCTAATCATAATTAGATATCTAATCGTAATTATATCGAATATGTGTATAAAAGACTAGAGGTGCTACCATAAAATAAGTAATATTATGGAAAAATGAATTATTCGTATCCAAATGAAAGATTTGGGAAATGCGAGTTGTGCACTTGGGATTCAGATTATTCGGGATCGTAAGAGACGACTGTTAGCTATGTCTAAAGCATCATATATCGACAAGATTGTTGTACGATTTTTGGTGCTGAATTCCCAGAAAGGTACTTTACCTATTCGATATGGAATTTACTTGTCGAAGGAACAATTTCCTAAGACACCTTAAGTAGTTGAGGAGATGAGACATATCCCACATGCCTCTGCTTTTGGAAGTCTCATGCATGATGTGTTTTGCTATGCACGAGATCAGACATCAGTTATGCAGTGGGAGTAGTCAGTAGTTTTCAGTCTAACCGATGATTAGATCAGTGGGTGACTGTAAAGCATATTCTCAAGTATCTTAAAAAAAGAGAGTCTATATGCTTGTATAATCTGGAGAGGATATGATCCTTAAAGAATATACAGATTTTGATTTTCAGACGAATGTAGATAATAGGAAATAAACATATGAATCAATATTCATCTTAGTTGGTGGAGCTATAGTATGGAGGAATATAATGCAATTTAAAATTACGAACTCCCCCATGGAGGCCGAGTATGTAGTAGCTTGTGAAACATGTAAGGAAACAATATGGCTACATAAATTCTAGGGAGATCTAGAATTTATTCCAGATATGGGTACACCACTCACACTTTATTATAGTGGTGCAGTGGTTAATTCCAAAGAACCAAGAAGCCACAAGAGAGGGAAGCATATATAGAGTACATATCATCTATTTAGAGAGATATTGCAGATATCATTCTGTAGAGAATTTGACTGACCCGTTTACAAAGACCTTGACAGATAAAGTGGTTAAAAGTCACCTAAAGGGTCTAGGATTATATATCTCATTTGTTCTAGTGTAAATGGGAGATTGTTGGGATATATGCACAAGAGCATAATGTAATATGTAAACAAGATTTTGTTTTAAGTAATCAACGATGCAATTATTCATATATTAAACTATTGATTTTAAAGTTGCATATTATAAATTATCATGTATGCCCTTGGATACTAAATGTACTTTCAGACTTAGTGTATAAGTGTTATACTCTAGAGGATTTAAGTTTGAAATTAGTAATCCTAAATAGTTTGTAGAGAGAAAACAAAGACGGGCACTTTGTTTGTGATTTATCTACAACTGCGGTTCATTCAATATTGTATGACAACTTTGATCCGGGTTTGTTCATGTGGTGACATGGGAATGGAGGCACCTTATATGATATGATCATATAAGAATGGACAAGACATAAATGAATTTCTTTTAATATCCGTTAAATAAAGAAATTCATATCAGTCTAATAGATGATCATATATTGGTTGATCTGAATCTTGAATGTACTACGAACTCCTACATGGTAGGCTATGTCCTTTGATTTACAAAATTGAAGTCGGTGAATAAATCCTGACCAATAGCTATGTATTTTGGGGACATGATTTGATGTGTGGCTGAGGAAATTTTACATAGATATGGAATCCACTCCTTTTTGCAAGAAGTATATGAGTATATTTCTTAAGGGTTGATTTTGTATTAGTTATGGATAAATCGTTCATTAGAGAATCAATGATACTTATGGCACAAATAATTAGAGGGGTATAACATACATTATGACCCGACTCTAATTATAAGATACTCATGGATGGTCAATCTATATGCAGTGATTATATCAGTGGACACCGACGAGTTTCGGTATAAATTATATTTGCAGTAACGAAAGTGTAGCTTTAGGTTTTTAGTGAAATAACCTAAAGTTAATAATTCATAATATTTTATTAAAGAGCTTTAATTAATATTTCGGGATTATTGGAGCTCGGAACTATAGGGCCATTTGATCCATTTGTTAGCTCGTTACACTGTAGAAATTCATGGAATAAATTGATAGTCCAATTATGTACTCACTTGAAAAAGATTAAATAATTGAGAATTATTTAATGATATAATTATTAATTTGATTAATGATTATATAATATCACACTTTGTAATTATATATTAAAATATTTAATATATAGTTCTTATATTAATGATTATTAGATAATCATTTAATATAAGATTTGATTTTAAATTAGATTAGATTTAATTCAAAATCAAATATTGAATTTATATCATGATATAAATTACATTTTAAATTTAATTTCAAATTAAATGATATTTAATATCATATTTAATTTTTGAAATTAATAATTTTATTGTGATAAAAATGTCATTGACCAATATTTATATATGAGGTTAGGGTTAGGGTTAATTTTGTACAAACACAATTTTAACTTAAACCCTAGATATAAATATATAATGTTTATCTTGTTTTGCTAACCCTAGCCACTTTCATAATGAGAGAAAAAAGAGAAAATATGGAGGAAATTTTTCTCAAATTTTTTTTTTCACCAAGTTAGTTGATTTGAGCTCACCATCACCGGTTTTTGGTGATGAGTCATAATACGAAAGATCGAGTGGTAGATCTGAGCCTTTCATGTAGGAACCAATTTTCAACGCGCAGCGGAAGCGACATAAGGCACCGAGATCGACATCGAAAATTTTTCTATCATTTTCCCCAAAGACTGAATCTGACTACCTTCTTAACATGCGCAATATACTACTTTGGCACTGTTTTATCAACCCGGACAGCCTCCTAACAGCCCCACTGTAACAGCCAAATTCTGGAAAGTTTTACACGAAATTGAACAGCCTGCGTGCACTGCCTTGTTCACATATGCCTATGCGTGAAGGCTTGCTTGGCCACTGTTGCTTGCGTTTTGTGACAGTGACCTTTAGTCTTCAAGACATGCATGCACGCATTATATTGATCATCATGCACGTCCATTGCTATTGATCATCATGCACGTGTGATCAACAATTGACCTTTTGCAATTCGGATGTTGACGCCTGTGTATTGACTTGGATGTTACAACCGTGACCCAATTTCTGCTTTGCCGTGAGATAGTCACAGGGATCGGGTCTATCACTTGATCTTCTGTATTATGACTCACCACTAAAAATCCGTTTGGGTGGGCTTGAGATTAACTCACTTCAGAAGAATTTTTGTTGAGAAAAAATTTCCTCCATATTTTCTCTTATTTCTCTATTTTTCAATTTGTGGCTAGGGTTACAATGTGAAGAGAAAACCTTTATATTTATGTAACAACCGGAAATTTCGTGATTTAGTTAAATTAAAAATTTTGGCGGCTCGAAATCAAAATTTCATGAACTTGCGGAAATTTAATTAATTAAAATGCAAGAAATGATTTTAATAGACTTATTGGCTTTACATGAAATTGACTTTATGGGCTTAAGGAATACAATACAATGGAGTTGGTTAACAAACCCATTGAAGCTTGTTAATGGGCCAATAATTATTAGACAAAAAGAGCACATGGACTAGCCGAAAGTGAAGGAATTTAGGCCAAGCCCAAGCTTACACTTTCTTGAAATTTCTACGACCTTCTCGCCTAAAAAAAAAAAAAGAGAAGAAAGTGGGAACGTTTGCCTTATTTTTCAGCCAGAACGAGAGAGAGGCAAGAAATCAACATTCAGCCGAGAGTGTGAGAAGAGAAAACACAAGCCCTCCATAGCCACTTCCACGCAGAATTCTAGGGCAGAATCCACCCCTCTCAGTTTGAGTTTTAAGTTTCTTCATCAACCATTTTCATCCCTTTTGCTTCCTAGGTGGAGTTTGTGCTCCATTGGTAATAAGGAAAAAAAAAAAAGAAAAAGATGTTGACGACTGATTTTGGTCTCAGGACAAGATGAGAATATTACTCCCGAGACAATCCTCCCTCAATAGTGAATTTGTTCGGTTAAGGGGAAACCAAAAACAAATTTAGCAAAAGACAGATAAATACGCCAATCGACAAAGAGATTTAACGTGGTTCGGCGGATCAGATCCAACCTACGTCCACGGGCACAAAACGAATGATACTTTTATTACCGAGATATGCTACTCTGATATCTCTTGTGTTTTACAAGTCTGATCGCAATGATCTTGATATTGATTCTGATGCCCCTTACACACACTCTACCATCCTATTTATAATAGTGCAGAAATCAGATTCCTTCTTTTACAAGGGTTCCCAGTCGAACCAACTTCCCTTTCCCATAAGGATTCCTAGTCAACAACTACCTTCACTTCCTTTATCCTACTAGGACACTGACTTACTAGTTTACCCTATGAAAGTAGGATAATTTGTCATCTTATCTGCAAGAATATGATGCCTTGTCTTCCTGAGCACGCCTTACCATGTGCTCGGTCTTCATGAGGTCGGTCATAGTGGTCTATTGGACTGAGAATGATTCTGTCGATCTGATAATTGCTCGGTCATCCGAACTTAAGTGTTCGGCCATTTACTCACGTGGTCGGGTCGACATTAATGACTTTGACCGAGAAGGGAATTACCCTTTTTACCCCTGCCGTACTTCTTAAATAACATAAGACCTGAAAACGCCATCAACATATGTCCCATAGTTCTCGGTTCCAACGAGTCATACAAGTTGGTGCTGGGAACTATATAAGAGTGGTACGATTTGATGAACAGATAGCTAAGGAGAAATTTCGTCGGCCCGCATTTACATCCTGATCGGTCTGTCTCAGGTGTTCGGCCTGTTTCTTCCTACCGAGGTAAAATCCTCTTATTGCCCTTCTGTAATTTTGCCCATCGAGACGCGCAACCGTCACATCCTCTTAAATGCCCATCGGATCACTTCTAGGGTTTGACGGGAGCCTGCCACTTGTCAACAATCCGTTGTTCTCCCGTCAAAAAGCAAAACAATCTGATCGTTATGGTCAATTAAAAAGACGTTCAATCTCAGCCGTCCATCCAATTCTGAAAGATCATTTTAAAAGCGACATGTGGTGTAAATCTGACGCATTCGTTCAATCCAACGGCCACAAGTGCACCGATCAGACTATAACAAAACGGAGTAAACACTGTTGCCTTCTTTCACGAACTATTCGATCTCCCCAACCACGAGAACTCTTCTTTTTTAGCTGTGACCAGTGAATCCTCAGAACGACCAGACCGCTCCGAGCAATCTGCAACCCTTCTAAAAGAAACAAGTAAGTCTTCTGAACGACCTTTTTGCTTTTGCTTTCCATGTGTTGCGAATCCTGCTCCCTTTTGTTCCTTTCTTTTCCCTTTTTTTTTGTTTTGGTTTTGTGCTGCTAGGGAGAGATTTATGGCTTGATCGATGTTGTTAGGGCATTTATGACTCACAAGCTTAGCTTCAGAAATTAGTTATAGACTGACCTCCCCTCATTTTTTCTTTTATTTCTCGGATGTCAGGGATGTCTAACACCAGGTCTTCCTCTGCAAACCCCGCTAAACCTCCGACCCCCCTGTTGAAGAGCTCTCATCGGGCTCGGGGGCACCAAGCATAGAGGACCTCGACACTACCCCTACCTCTTCTGAAATTGAACAAGATACTTACCATCAGAGAATACCTCGAAAGGACCCAGAGCCTGGTGATTTTGACTGCTCGGTTTTGGATATGGATCGGCCATCCAAAATAACTGAAGATGACCTAGCACTGCTCCGGTAGCGATATGACATTCTGGTAGATATCGCTCTTGAAGTCCCCGGTCCAATGGACCGTGCTAGTCAACCGGACGAGGGTTCGGTGGCACTTCTTCCGGCTTTCTTTGAGTGTGGACTCCGGCTGCCGATGCAACGCTATTTTGCCTGGATGTTGGCCGAGACGGAGATCGCCCCTGTCAACTGAGCCTGAATAGCTGGAGGATTTTGGCCGGGCTTAATGTGATTTGGATTCGGGCGGGACTCGGTGAACCCTCTCTTGAAGAGGTGAAGAGGTTATATCGATTGAAGGCCAACCAAAAAAAGCATCAGGGTTGGTATTTCCTTTGTACTTATGCTGATTCGCCAAACATTGTCGGCAAGCTCCCCGACTCCAACAAGAACTTCAAAGACTTATGGTTTTGGGCCACAGGAGATTGGGGACGAGTTCTGAGATCATACGAAGAGGAGGTCTCTGTCCCGGATATCTTTAGAGCGGGAGGTTAGGACTTTAACCCTTAGCATTCTTACTTTTGATTTTTCGATAGGGTTTTAACTTCTCTAATTCTTCCCAGCTTGTTGGGGAGATGCTACCAAGGTTTCCCATCAGGTCCGACGGCGGGTACGCTGGGCTCGGCGTTATGCCGAACATTGGAAGCAATTGGTTAATGATGCGGCTTTTCTCGAGTCGGGCCTGATTCAGACTGCTCCTCCGAATGTCCCGGGGCGGATAGGTGGGCTTTACTAACCTTCTAACCTATCTCCTTGTTTGCTTAGCATGATGATATTTTGATTTTGCTCAGATTTTGGACTGACCACCCTTTTTGCCTTTGTTGTTTTTTTTTGTAGGTATGTCGAAAAGGCCAAAGTACTTGGATCAGCTGGTCGGTGTGACAAAGAAAACCGGCCACACTGGAGCCGGGTCCTCCCGGAAATGGCCAGTAACCGAGGCAAAAAAGGTGGCTGAAGAGGCGGCCCCGTCAGCTACCCGAAACTTATCTCCCCAATCCAGGGTATCTCCAACAGTCTCCACTCGACCTGCCAGCCCGCCAAAACCTACTAGGAAAATGAGGCGCCTGATCGGGACAGAAGAAGTCGATCTATCTCGGGAGATGGAGGAGGAGCGGGTCTTGAGTGAGAGGCAGGTTGCTCGGAAAGAGAAGAATAGGCCGGAGGATACTTCAAAAAAATGGAAAGGCGCCGTGATTCTTGGTGTGGAAGACCTTGGACAGGGCATTAATGAGGCCACTTCTTACCTGGTGCCGGCTATTAATGAACTGGCAGAGGCGGTTCATGCGGAGAAGATTCCGAGGTATGAGGATCTATCTCCTGATGATGTCGTTACGGAGATATGCTCCCAAATGGCCAATGTAGTCACATTTCCCCATTCTCACTTATGAGTCCATGACTCAATTTTTTTTTCTGACTTTTTATTTCTTCTCGGTAGGCGAATTATATCACGGCCAAGAATAAAGACCTTCTTCTGAGCCTTTTGTCCCAGGGTAGCCAAGCCCAGAGGCTTCAGAACCGACTATCTGAAACGGAAGCCGAGCTGGTTCGCAAAGAAGAAAACATAAAAAGTCAGGAGCTGGCTGCTGTTGAGGCCCATACAACAAACAAAGCTCTCCGGGCTGCTGCCTCTCTATAAAGAAAAAATGCTGATACCGCCAAGAATGACTTGGAGGCCGCCCAGGCTAACAACAGGATCCTGCGGGTGGAAGTGCGCAGCGTTGAAACTAAGCTGAGGGCAAAAGATGAAGAGTTGGTGCGGGCCCGGGACGAGTGTAGGCATCGCATTTTCGCATGTGAAACCTGATGATGAGTCTCAGTTGGAGGCACTACCTTTTTAGCTAAGGATATTGCGGGAAACGGAGGTCAGAAGGGGAAATTCAGAATAAGTACGTCATCAAGTTCATCTCACAAGTTCACTGTCTTCGTTAGTGCTGCGTTCGTTACTTCGTTCGAACGTCAGACAGATTGAGGACGTTCGTGTAGTGTTCGAATTGGCGTTCGAACGGCGTCGGTGTTTCTGGTTTTGCTGCTAGTCTCGCACCCCAGCTAAATTAGCCCCCCAAAGCCCATAAAACACATCCCAATTTAATTAAATTAAACATTGAATTAAATAATATATTTAAACCATTTACCAATTAAATAAAACACAAAATATAATAATACCTAATAAAGATAAATCAAATATATTAACTTCCTAACCAAACAAATCACATACTAAATTAAAAGGATGTCATGCCTAATTAAAATCAATCATAACAAATTAAATATACACAAAAGAGCCTTAGCCACTCACGGAAATAGCAATAGGAAGAACACAAACCATTCCCCTCATCTCCTCCACTCCATAACTGAAAACAGCACCGTCCTAAACCTCCACCCATCACCGAAAATCTCCCCATACAGCAGCCCTCCATCACCGAAAATATACCTCCAAACAGCAGCCCAAACCACTCCTATTAGCCCTCAAACAGTCCCTAAAATCCCTAAACCAGGAACATAAAAACCGCACTTAATATCCTTAAAAACATCACACAAGACTACACCAAAAACCCATAAAAAACACTCGGAACAGTCCGTTGAAACGTCAAAACAAGTGACCTGAACAGTGAGCAGCAAAACAGAGGACGAACAGCAGCAGAACGGAGACCGAATAGCAAGCAAAACAGCAAAACAGTGGGCTAGGACGCTAAACCAGTGAACCGGAGAAGTTGAGGAGCTGTACCCTTCCGACGTCCGTGAAACGCAAGCCTGAAAGTTGGCAAAAAGGTTAGACCTGAGGATATTTTCCATACTCGTTTTCTGTTTTATTATGTATTGAATATTGCTCGCATGACTGTCATGTTGAAATGTATGTTGTGGCCCTTGAGTAGATAAATATGCATGAATTATGAGATGTTATATGTTGTGGTTTTGGAATAAAATGAGAGATGTGTCAACTCTCGCGGTATCTCGGATGGAAACCCAGACATAAATTTCATAGCCGATTCCGAATGGACGGTAGTATGATCTGTACTCGCGATACAACTCCACGTACCGCTTGAGTAAACGGCACCCTCTTTTGTTTTTTGTTTCTTTGGTTTATTTATTTGTCGTCACTTGAATTCTGCATGTTGCTTATTTATGTATGATTCAATCGAGCGCATGGGCTTAGTAAGTGGAATGAAAGATCCCCTATGGGGAGGGGTTAAACCCCTTTACCATAATGCTTTGCCGCGCCGGTTGATGTGTGTTCGGTTGAATGCAAGATACGTTCAATCGGACATACTGAGTTTGATATTATTGCTTTTAATTATTTGTATGCATGATTTAATCGAGCGCATGGGCTTAGTAAGTGGAACGAAAGATCCCCTAGGGGGAGGGCTCAAAGCCCTTTACCACGATGCTTTGCCACGCCGGTTGATGTGTGTTCGGTTGAATGCAAGATACGTTCAATCGGACATACTGAGTTTGATATTATTGCTTTTAATTCTTTGTATGCATGATTCAATCGAGCGCATGGGCTTAGTAAGTGGAACGAAAGATCCCCTATGGGGAGGGCTCAAAGCCCTTTACCACGATGCTTTGCCGCGCCGGTTGATGTGTGTTCGGTTGAATGCAAGATACGTTTAATCGGACATACTGAGCTTGACATTGTTGTCTTTATTCTTTGTGTTGCATGCATCAGGTCTGGTTCCGTTCGAACGCGTTCTCGAACGCTACACGAACGTGAACCTTCTGTTTGCCATTCGAACGCATTTTCAAACGCTACGCGAACGCACACGCACGTTCTTAGTCTCATCATGCATCAGGTCTGGTTTCGTTCGAACGCGTTCTCGAACGCTATACGAACGCGAACCTTCTGTTTACCGTTCGAACGCGTTCTCGAACGCTACGCGAACCCACACGCACTTTCTTAGTCTTATCATGCATCAGGTCTGGTTCCATTCGAACGCGTTCTTGAACGCTATACGAACGCGAACCTTCTGTTTACCATTCGAACGCGTTTTCAAACGCTACGTGAACGTGCACCCACTGAACTGAGTCATTTTCATCAGATTTCATACATTGTTTTCCTAGTAGCTATTCCCACATGTATGAGTACAATGTGTTCAATATATTACAATTCATATACCTATGTCATGATAACGTTTGAGTATTATTTCTTGTGGTATATCAGATGGAAACCCAGACATAAATTCCATAGCCGATTCCGAATGGACGGTAGTACGGTCTGTACTTGGGATACAATTCCAAGTACCACTTGAGAAGGTGCTCACATGTGTGCTTGTGTGGTTAGTATCTATGCTTGTGTTTTCTTGAATATAATATGCCAGTGAAGTTGTTTATTTGTCGCTCCTTTGATGTACTTTCAAGCATGCAATCTTAGATGTGAAATATATGTAAACTTAGGTGTAAGTTTTGTTTTGTACATGTGAATTTAGAAGCATGATACTCTTGGAAATAAGTGCTACTTAAGCCTGATTAAATTATTATATAAATCCTTTCATTACAAGTGGCATAAGTAAGGGACCATTTCGAACCCAACGGTTTGAGGTCTTCCTTTGCGAGGGGTGAGTGCGGCCTTAAATCTCATTTTCCCGGTTCACACCGGGTGGCGACTCTATTATTCTCCGGTTTAGTCCCCCGTGGCTACTCCGTACTCCCGACCGGGCAGCGAGCCCGGGACAGCATGCGTCGTCCAGTTTCTGTTTTCCCACAGTCTGGCGACTCCATTGGGGATAGAGAATCGGCCCCGAAATATTATCTTGTGATGTTTGGATCTATGTTTTAATTGACCGTGTCTATAGTGGATAAAGTGAGGGTTTAATCAAAGGCATTTTGAGGCTAGGTAATGGTTTGGTGTCTTCCTTCATTCACTACCTTTCTAGAAGGAAAAGCTGTGATGGCACCTATATAGCCATCTACTCGTAGCCTATTGTGATGGACTAATTTGGAGGACTCGTTGTTTATTCCTGACACCAAGCGATAAGAGCCTAAGAGGGTTGGGTATTTAAGTGAGCCTCGGTCCACCTTCCCTCTGAGGAATCTACAACGGGAAATCCATCTGACAGTCCGTCACACACCATAGCTCATTGGCACGTACCTTAGTGTATAAAAAAGGGTGCGCTCACTTGGTTGCTAGAACCCTTGAGTGGGGAGACCTAGTTGTGGGCCATCCTTCGCCGGTGAGAGCCTTTGTCTATACTCTTGCTAACCCACCCATAGATCGGGTTGGCTAAAGTAACAATTATTTCCTTGAATATGTGCTTGTGGACCATCCTCATTTGGATGCAGTTGGACTATTGTCAGAAATGCGGACTTGCTGGGCCATTTAAACTGGGGCGAGTTCGTACCTTATAACTATTAGGCCCGAAGCTTCTGAAATATTGATGGGCCATTATGTAGAAATTATTACGTTATGTTTGTATTATCCTTCTTCTATGCTTGTGTTTGGGAACATCGTCGTTTGGATCCATTTGGACCATTTGTCATGGAATATGGGCTTGTTGGGCCATTTAAACTGGGACAAGAACGTATTTCATGACTATTGGGCCAAAGGCGTCTGAGTGTTGATGGGCCACTTTGTGCTTGTGTTCGGAACATTACCATTTGGATTTAGTTGGGCTCCTTGTCATAAGATGTGAACTCGTTGGGCCGTTTAAACTAGGATGGGTTCACTCCTGTGACAATTAGCCCGAAAGATTCTAAAATGGTAACGGGCCGATTTGTTTGAAAATTTTAATTGATTTAATATGTTATATATGTTACATGCATCTCATGTACCTCATGCATACATATATCATGTTAACACCCTCTATGTCTCAAAAAGACATCATAGATACCGTTTGGGTTAGAGAATGGACAAGGCTAATTAAAAGAACAATAACAGTAATGAGTGAATCTGGTAATGAGGTATCCCGAATGGATCAGTTAGAGAACAGTCTCGCCAAGGTCACTGAACAGTTGCAAGCTTTGACTACTGCTGTGGCTGGTATGGCTGTGCCCCGTGCTGGAGGAAATTCTGAGAATGTGAGGTGTGAGGAGCCTCTGAATGGGTTGGGGGATGATATCCCTGCTTTTGATGATGATATGGCAGAGTATGCAACAGGCAGAGTATCTGGGTCTCAGGCAAAGTTACAGAAACTTCGGGATCAGGTTGAGTCGGTTACCTGCAAGATGAGGGGTAAGAATGAAGATTTGCTGGATTATGACTAGGGATGGCAATTTCCGGATCCGGACCCGGGTCCGGCCGAACCCGGGTCCGGATCCGGAAGAGAATTCACTTCCCCGGGTCCGGTTCCGGACCCGGGTAAATATTCCCGGGTCCGGACCCGGTCTACCCGGTCCGGATCCGGGTAGATCCGGTCCGGACCCGTTTACCCGGATTCTTTTTTTTTAATTTTTTTTTAATTTTTTTTGTATTATTTTATATTCATATTTGTATTTTATTAGTTTTATTTCAATTCTTTTAATTTTTTATTAAATTCTATTATTTTTATATATATATGCCCATATATATTTATATTTTTTATTAAAATCTAATTTATTTTTTTATTTTTTTTTTATTTTTCCGGACCCGGGTCTACCCGGGTCCGGACCGGCGATCCCGGGTCCGGACCCGGGATCACCCGGGTCTTAATATTAAAGACCCGGGTCCGGATTTTTTGATTCCGGACCCGGGTCTACCCGGACCCGGATCGTCCGGGTCCATGCGGACCCGGGCCGGGTCCGGGTATTTTTGCCATCTCTAATTATGACACACTGACTTTCGAGGAACAGTTGCCGACACAGTTCAAGATGCCTGATATGGCTAAGTTTAACGGGAATGGGGATCCAAGGGTGCATTTCCGACAGTTTGTATCAGTCATGAGTTCAGTTGGCTTATCTCAGCGCCAAGTGCAGAAAATGTTTGGACTGTCGCTTGAAGGAGCTCCCGTGGTATGGTACCACAGTTTGGAGAAGAAAGTGAAGGAAGATTGAAGGGAGTTGGCCGATGCTTTCCTGAAGCAGTATGTCACTGACTTAGAGATCGATCTGTCACTCCGTGATCTGGAGAATGTTAAGCAGAAAGCGGAGGAGAGTTTTAAAGAGTATGTGGACCGGTGGAGGGGTCAGTTATTGAAAATGCAGAATAGGCCCTCAGAGAATGATCAGATTAAGATGATTATCAAGGGCACCAAGCCCTCCATTTACAGCAAGTTGAGGAGGATGACCTCCATGATTGCAGACTTTCGGCATTTGAGGGAAACTGTCATGGATATTGAAGAAGAAGAGGCCGAGAATAGAAAATTCTATGGTCTGAACAGGAGGCCCATTGGGGGAACCTCGGGAACAAAGCCCGTTTCTGCTGAGATTGCCGCTATCCGGAACCGGCAGTTTTCCAACTTGGGAAGGCCCATGTCCAAGGTGCTAGAGAAATTGAAGAGGCAAGGGCTCTTAAAACCCTTGGAAGCCAAACCATTGCCCAATCCCCTACCACCACATTATAACCTAAGCCTTTACTGTCACTTTCACCAACAAAAGGGCCATGACACCGACAATTGCGCCCGACTCCGCCATGAAATCCAAGACCTGATAGACTCCAAGAAAATACCTGACCCAGAAACAGAACAGCCTGACACACACAGAAACCCCTTACCCAATTACCGTGTCGTACCACCACCAGCCTACATGATCAATTCTGGCCTCCCAGAAGACCTTGTCCTAAAATACTTTCATCCTCTAGCCTTTTGCCTGGGAATCTGGGATAATACTAGTGAAGATGAAACTGAGCAGAGAAAATACTTTTGGCTTGATTTCTCTAGCAGTGACTAGGAAGAAGTAATGGGAATGACGCGCAGTGGTCGTTTTTACAATGATATGGCAGATAAGGGTAAGGAAGTTTTGACAGATGGTAGAGAAGTGGTTGAGACTGTAGAAAATACTGAGGGGGATATAGTGCTGAGGCAATTGAGGAAGACTAGAGCACAAGTGAGTATCTGGGAACTGTTATGTGTATCTCGGGAGCATAGGCAGGCTATGGTTGAGGCCTTGAGCAAGATTGTGGTACCGGAAGACGCCAACCCTGAAATGTTTGTTGGGTCGTTTCAGAAAGAAGCTTTGCAGATATCTTTTTCTGAGGATGAACTCCCGACGGAGGGGAGAGAATCATAACATGCCCTTATTTATCAGAGCCGAGGTGAGGGGCAAGAGAACTTCATGTGTAATGGTGGATGACGGTTCGTCCATCAATGTGTGCCCACTAAAAATTCTGGCGAGATTGGGTATGAAATCAACATACTTGGACCCCTCTAGTATGACTATTAAGGCTTATGATGACAGTAAAAGGGGAGTCGAGGGTACCTTTATGGCTATGGTCAAGGTAGGACCGATTGAAGATGAGGTTGAGTTCACAGTATTGGACATCCCGGCTACTTTCGACTTATTGTTGGGAAGGCCTTGGTTTCACAAACTTGGGGGCGTGCCTTCCACTTTGCATCAGATGATCAAGTTCCCGTATGAGGGAGAAGTTGTCACCATCCGGGCTGAGTTAGATAATGCCGTGGCTGCCTTGGAGATACAACCTTTCAAGAGGTTTCAGGTGTCAGCTACTTTTGAGGAGTGGGTGTATGCTATGGTGGCTAGGATTACGGAGAAAATGAAGTTTGAGCCGGGTAAAAGTTCAAAATTGCCAGATTTCAGAGGACATACACCTCTGAAGGGTTTGGGGTACAAGTCTGATGAAGAAAAGCCAAAGGTCAAGAAAAAGGGCCTGAAACTGATAGAATGTTTTGTGAAAGCTTCAGGATATCAAGGGGAGCCTGAACCTATGGAAGTTAATGGAATTGTGGTACATGGGTTTGAGATCTTCCAGGATATGTTGGGTAAGAAACTGATAGTTGAAGAAATTGTGGAGAAAGAAGAAGAGAATTGGGAGGAAGAACTGATGAAGTTGGAGAGCCTGACTCTGGGAGAGGACGAAAAGCCTGAGGAAGATCTGATTGCAGAGGAAGAAGTGTCTATGGATGATGAAGACATTTACCTTCCTGATTTGTTTGAATGTACTTCCGCATTATCCAATAATAAAGACATCTCTTTTGCTTACTTGCCTGAGTCATTTCCATTTACACTACACGAATCAAGCATATTTGACATCAGTTCAACCAGAACTATTGCATTTAACTTGGGTACACTTGAGAACCCCAAGGAAATTATGATTGCAAGTGAAGTAACCTCCGAAGAGAGGGAGAAACTAAAAGAAGTGTTAGTCAGATATGCCAAAGTATTTGCTTGGTCCTATGAGGACATGCATGGGGTAGACAGAAACATTGCCCAGAACACGATACGAACTTATCCAAATATGAGGCCAGTAAAACAGAAACTCCGACGGATGAGACCAGAATGGGCTGAGAAAGTCAGAGAGGAAGTTAAGAAACAGATAGATGTGAGGTTCCTGGAAGTAGTAAAATATCCTGAGTGGTTGGCTAATATAGTACCGGTGCCGAAGAAAGATGGGAAGGTCAGAATGTGTGTAGACTACATATATCTCAACAAGGCTTGTCCGAAAGATGATTTTCCTCTGCCGCATATAGATGTTCTGGTTGATAGTGCGGCTTTATTGCTATGTATTCATTTGCAGATGGATTTTCAGGTTACAATCAGGTTCTCATGGCTGAGGAAGACAAACATAAGACTGCATTTGTTACTGAGTGGGGTACTTATTATACAAGGTTATGCCGTTTGGGCTTAAGAATGCGGGGGCTACTTATCAGCGGATGGCCACTACACTCTTCCACGACCTGATGCACAAAGAGATTGAGGTGTATGTAGATGACATGATGGTGAAATCAGAGAGACAAGAGTTGGGCATATTGAAGCGCTGGATAGGTTCCTTCGAGAGAGTTGACAGATACAACCTGCGGCTTAATCCCAAGAAATGTGTGTTGGGGTGGGTGACATCAGGGAAATTGCTTGGTCATACAGTGGGAATGGGCGGAATAGAGGTAGACTCCGAGAAGATCAAGGCAATCACAGAAATACCTGCACCAAAGACAGAAAAAGAAGTCAGAGCATTCTTGGGGAAGATTCAGTACATCAGTCGGTTCATTGCCAAGTTGACATCGGTATGTGAGCCTATCTTCAAACTGTTGAGAAAAGATCAGCCAGTGAGATGGAATGAACAGTGTCAGACCGCCTTCGACAGAATCAGGGAGAGTAGTTGGTAAGGCCACATGTATTGAAACCTCCGAGACCAGGCAGACCTTTGATATTGTATTTGGCTATAGAATCAGAAGCACTGGGGGCTATGATGGTACAGGCAGATGAGACAGGGGTAGAACATGCAGTCTATTATCTGAGTAAGAAGATGCTCCCGTATGAGGCTCGGTATCAAGAAGTTGAGAAGATCTGTCTTGCCGTAGTATGGGCTTCCAGAAAGTTGCGACATTACTCCAGTCATACAAGATCCAGGTAGTGGCAAAGGAGAATCCTCTGAGTAGTATCTTCATTCGGTGCCTTCACTAGTGGGAAAATTGGGCAGATGGTTGGTATTGCTGACAGAGTTTGACATTGAGTATCTCACCTCCAAAGTGATCAAAGGACGAGCAGTAGCAGAGTTTCTGGCATTGCAACCTGTTGAGGGAGATCCAAGCAATAACAGTTCATAGATGAAGATGTATTTTGACGGAGCAGTGAATTACAAGGGAGCCGGAATTGGGATCGTGATAGTGACCCCCGAGGGAGAGACTTTGCCTTTAGCCAAGAGGTTGACATTCAGAGTGACTAATAACATGGCCGAGTATGAAGCATGTGCTTTTGGTTTGACAGCATGATAGCCAGCCTTGAAGGCCAGGAGTGTGGAAGTCTACGGAGATTCTATGTTGGTAGTCCAGCAGATGCGAGGAGAATGGGAATTGAAGGAAGAACGGTTGAAGCCTTACCTTTTTCACCTCAGAAAATTGGCACAGGTTATCCCCGAGTGTAAGTTTCAGTACTTACCGAGAGAAGAGAATCAAATGGCAGATGCATTGGCTACACTAGCAGTGACTTGGGAAAATCCAGAAAAGTTAGTGATGAGACCGTTGATACTGACAACAGCAAGCAAACCTGTTTATGAGATAGAAAGAATTCTGGAAGTTGAGGTCGACGACGGTAAACCTTAGTATTATGACATTCAGAGGTATCTGGAACATGGCGAACTCCCGGAAGGGGCAGGCAGAAAAGACAGAATAGCCATTCAGAAGTTAGCTTCCCAGTATGTGATTTTGAAAGGGGAAATGTACAAGAGGCAAGCAAACGGTATTCAGTTGAAGTGTTTGAGAAAAGAAGAAGCTCAGCATGTAATGGAAGAAATACACGCCGGGGTATGTGGTCCACACATGAACGGGTTGAATCTGTCCCGCAAGATAATGAGACAAGGTTTTTATTGGTCAACCATGGAAACAGATTGCGCGAAGATGGTTGAAGCACTGTCATGACTGTCAAGCACATGGTAATTTGAATCACTTACCACACACAGAGTTGCACAGGTTGTCGGAGCCGTGGCCTTTCCCAGCATGGGGAATCGATATGATTGGAGAAATTCGACCGAATGCATCGAATGGGCATCGCTTTATAGTAGTGGCAGTAGATTACCTCTCGAAGTGGGTGGAAGCCGAATCATTCCGCAGTGTTACAGCAAAACAGATGGTGAAGTTTATAGCTCGGAACCTCATTTGTCGGTATGGTATGCCGCATCATGTAGTGACAGATAACGGGGTTCAGTTCCAAGGAGAGACGAAGGCAATGTTACAGAGGTACGGGATAGGCCACCACAAGTCATCACCGTACAGGACACAGGTAAATGGGGCAGTTGAGGCAGCCAACAAGACCATAAAGATGATTTTAGCCAAGATGACAGAGAACTGCAGAGATTGGGCCGAGAAACTACCATATGCTTGTGGGGTACAGAACATCAGTAAGAACAGCAACAAGGGCCACACCTTACTCTTTGGTCTATGGAATGGAAGCAGTTTTGTCGGTAGAAGTGGAAATACAGTCTATAGGGTATTAGCAGAGGCAGAATTACCGGAACGGGAATGGGCCGCACAGAGGTTTGATCAGTTAGCACTATTGGATGAGAAGAGAACGAAGTCTTTGTATCACATGCAGTTGTATCAGAAGAGACTAGCTCGAGCATTCAACAAGAAAGTACGTCCCACCAAGATCAGAAAAGGTGATTTGGTTACTTAAGCAGTCGAGGCCGTCGACGACAGATCCGAGAGGAAAATTCAGACCAAACTGGGAAGGACCTTACATAGTGCAGAATGTAATGGGAAATGAAGCAGTGAAGCTATCAGACTTGGAGGGGAACGAGTTCACTGTGCCGATCAACGTAGACAGATTGAAGCAATACTTTGCCTGAGGGAGAGAAGACCGAGCAGTCACCACGGGAATTAGCAGAAGACCTAACCCAACGGAATAAAAAAATCATTCATGCATACACGTAACATTGCATTCTCTTCGTTGTTGTTTTTGTTTTGTGTTCGCAGGTTCGAAGAAAGGAGAAAGCGGCAGAAATGAGCCAAGCAGCGTCAGCGCAATTTCAGTTTTTGGGATGAGTCCCAAGGGGCGAGTCCCATATCAGCTTGGGGGCGAGGCCCATATCATGTCGGCTCGGGGGCGAGGCCTATATCAGCTTGAGGGCGAGGCCCCTGTTGTCAGTTGTAATTCCGGGTCGAGGTACCCACTACATCATCAGTTCGAGGGCGAGGTCCCTATAGTGAGCGGTGGTTGGGTCGAGGTGCCCAGGGTCGAGATGCCCCCGTTGTCAGTTGTAGTTCGGGTCGAGGTGCCCAGGGTCGAGGTACCCACTACATCATCAGTTCGAGGGCGAGGTCCCTATGGTCAGCGGTGTTTTGGTTGAGGTGCCCCCGCTGTCAGTTGTAGTTCCGGGTCGAGGTGCCCAGGGTCGAGGTGCCCACTACATCATCAGTTCGAGGGCGAGGTCCCTATTGTCAGCGGTATTGGGTCGAGGTGCCAGGGTCGAGGTGCCCCCATTGTCGGTTGCAGTTATTGGGATACATCCCAGGATCGAGGTCCACTGCAGCACCAACTCAGCTCGAGGCAGCAGCCGAGCCAGGTAAGTGAAAATGCATTGCATAACTTGAGAGGATTGTTCAAAACCACACTCTGCACAAGTCCCATCAAAGTGTGGGCGACTGTAGGCATCGTATTTTCGCATGTGAAACCCGATGATGAGTCTCAGTTGGAGGCACTACCTTTTTAGCTAAGGATATTGCGGGAAACGAAGGTCGGAAGGGGAAATTCAGAATAAGTACGTCATAAAGTTCATCTCACAAGTTCACTGTCTTCGTTAGTGCTGCGTTCGTTACTTCGTTCGAACGTTAGGAAGATTGCAGACGTTCGTGTAGCGTTCGAATTGGCATTCGAACGGCGTCGGTGTTTCTGGTTTTGCTGCTAGTCTCGCACCCCAGCCCAATTAGCCCCCCAAAGGCCATAAAACACATCCCAATTTAATTAAATTAAACATTGAATTAAATAATATATTTAAACCATTTACCAATTAAATAAAACATAAATATAATCATACCTAATAAAGATAAATCAAATATATTAACTTCCTAACCAAACAAATCACATACTAAATTAAAAGGATGTCATGCCTAATTAAAATCAATCATAACAAATTAAATATTTCGTATTCCTAATCTAGCCAAGATTTGTCCCCCATCAATCTTTGACTTTCCTTGCTCAAACACCAAATCATATCTCTCTTTAATGCCAAAATCCCTTCCTTGTGAGACAAGGTGAAGCCCTAGCCCTTCTCTATATAAACAACCCCTAACCAAGACATGCACTCCCCTAGCTCATACCGATAACTCACAGAAAAATCATATCACAAAAGAGCCTTAGCCACTCACGGCAATAGAAATAGGAAGAACACAAACCATTCACCTCATCTCCTCCACTCCATAACCGAAAACAGCACCCTCCTAAACCTCCACCCATCACAAAAAATCTCCCCATACAGCAGCCCTCCATCACCAAAAATATACCTCCAAACAGCAGCCCAAACCACTCCTATTAGCCCTCAAACAGTCCCTAAAATCCCTAAACCAGGAACATAAAAACCGCACTTAATATCCTTAAAATAATCACACAAGACTACACCAAAAACCCACAAAACACACTCGGAACAGTCTGTTGAAACGTCAAAACAAGTGACCTGAACAGTGAGCAGCAAAACAGAGGCCGAACAGCAGTAGAACGGAGACCGAACAGGAAGCAAAATAGCAAAACAGTGGGCTAGGACGCTAAACCAGTGAACCGGAGAAGTTGAGGAGCTGTACCCTTCCGACGTCCGTGAAACGCAAGCCTGAAAGTTGGCAAAAAGGTTAGACCTGAGGGTATTTTCCACACTCATTTTCTGTTTTATTATGTATTGAATATTGCTCGCATGACTGTCATGTTGAAATGTATGTTGTGGCCCTTGAGTAGATAAATATGCATGAATTATGAGATGTTGTATTTTGTGGCTTTGGAATAAAATGAGAGATGTGTCAACTCTCACGGTATATCGGATGGAAACCTAGACATAATTTCATAGCCGATTCCGAATGGACGGTAGTATGATCTGTACTCGGGATACAACTGCACGTACCGCTTGAGTAAACGACACCCTCTTTTGTTTTGTGTTGCTTTGGTTTATTTATTTTTCGTCACTTGAATTCTGCATGTTGCTTATTTATGTATGATTCAATCGAGCGAATGGGCTTAGTAAGTGGAATGAAAGATCCCCTATGGGAGGGGTTAAAGCCCTTTACCACAATGCTTTGCCCCGCCGGTTGATGTGTTCGGTTGAATGCAAGATACGTTCAATCGGACATACTGAGTTTGATATTATTGCTTTTACTTATTTGTATGCATGATTCAATCGAGCGCATGGGCTTAGTAAGTGGAACGAAAGATCCCCTATGGGGAGGGCTCAAAGCCCTTCACCACGATGCTTTGCCGCGCCGGTTGATGTGTGTTCGGTTGAATGCAAGATACGTTCAATCGGACATACTGAGTTTGATATTATTGCTTTTAATTCTTTGTATGCATGATTCAATCGAGCGCATGGGCTTAGTAAGTGGAACGAAAGATCCCCTATGGGGAAGGCTCAAAGCCCTTTACCACGATGCTTTGCCGCGCCGGTTGATGTGTGTGTTCGGTTGAATGCAAGATACGTTCAATCGGACATACTGAGTTTGATATTATTGCTTTTAATTCTTTGTATGCATGATTCAATCGAGCGCATGGGCTTAGTAAGTGGAACGAAAGATCCCCTATGGGGAGGGCTCAAAGCCCTTTACCACGATGCTTTGCCGCACCGGTTGATATGTGTTCGGTTGTTGAATGCAAGATACGTTTCATCGGACATACTGAGCTTGACATTGTTGTCTTTATTCTTTGTGTTGCATGCATCAGGTCTGGTCCCGTTCGAACACGTTATCGAACGCTACATGAACGCGAACCTTCTGTTTACCGTTCGAACGCATTTTCAAACGCTACACGAACGCACACTCACATTCTTAGTCTCATCATGCATCAGGTCTGGTTCCGTTCGAACGCATTCTCAAAGGCTATACGAACCCGAACCTTCTATTTACCGTTCGAACGCGTTCTCGAACGCTACGCGAACGCACACGCACTTTCTTAGTCTTATCATGCATCAGGTTGTTGAATTTTCTAAGGTCCCAAGATCAAACAAGACATGAAAACATGCGTGAATACACCAATGAAGATAGCGGAATACTTACATTGATCGGTTATGTCGATTTGAAGACGAATCATGGCCAAAAACGTACTGCCTTTGTAAGCCCACTGCAGCAGTCCATGCTCACTGTCTTGGCAGTTTCGGGTCTCAAAACGAAGCTCCAAACTCCGTCGGATGAATCCCGCCTCATGGGTGAACCTCCCTACCACCTTCGCAAGACTCGTAGTGTGCTAGCTAGCACTTGAATTTTCACCATGAAAATCCAACCCTTGCTTCCCTTTAGTGTCACGTTTTTCTGGTTCAAAACCAGTCCCAAAATTCTGTTTTGGGCGTGAGAGGAAGAGAGAAAATGTGAGAGATGAAATTGTGTTAAGTTGTTAAAATGATTTACCAAAAATCAATTTATATTTATGCCATAATTTTCATTAAATTAATAATAAAATTATGACACATAACATGCAATGGCTTAGAGTGTCAAACACTCAAACTCCATGCAATGACATTGAGTGCAATGTACACAATCTACATGCAAAGCATTAGAATGACATGTGTCATGTGGGCCCCACACGTTTCCAAATGAAAGTGGGCCCACGTGCACTCACGCGTTCGGGTTCGATATTTCCGAAATACCGAGCTTACATCGCGACGTTAATTCAATCGAATAATTGCGGCTACCGAAATTATTATTTACGTCGCTAACGAATTAATTCTAAATTAACTCGTTTGCCCGAATTAAAATCTAATTTTAATTCCGCGTCGAAATCTAATTTCGTTTAATATATCGAATATTATTATACATCGATTATTCCGAATTAATCGTTCTCTCTCTTTAGACGACATTTTATCCCGGATAAAATATCTCCGTTATTAATCCTAGATTAATTTTCTCTCTCTTCTGTATAATCCCAGATTATTCAAGAGTGCGAGTTGTGCGTCATCGGTGGATTATCAGGAAGCGACCCATGAGATCCCCGGATAATCTGGCAGTAAATACGGTCGTCGGAGTATCCGAATCACGTACGTACCAAGTACTACGTTCTACCGACTTACGAGACAAGGTCGACTCCTAGCAAAGCACCAAGTCTACCTAATTCTCCGGACATATCCATTAAAGAATATTAAGATCTATATCAAGCGTAGTATACTAATGTATTGTGCATATCGGCCCAGTATCGGATAATCACGTGCTAGGGCTGGGGCTGGATAAGTGTCTGCCCCGTCCGAAACACATATCGGATGTCTGGTAACTAGTCTCTATAATCGGATATTCATGACCTGGTCATAATATCACGATTGGATGCGCATCACTTTAAGAGCACTAATACCGTATCCTGCGTGACATCATCTCCATTATGACTGGAGTGACACTTCCGTCTTGACATCACATCCAATACACTACGATTCTCAATAATACCCGGCATTGGCGTACACAGAACCGGTTACAGTCCTAGACGACCTCAACTAAAGTATATCGATTGTCGTAAGCATTAGCGATGTAAGTCTCAGGTTAAGAATATACACAACTACCTTGATTTCGGCCTCCCATAGACACATCGTCATAATACCAATGGGATTCCGAGGGGTCTATCCAGAGCGAAGCTGTTTCCCGTACCATCGGTGAAACACGACCTCCTATCGCACTTGCATAAGTATCCAATACTTATATATATGAGAACTATGTCGTTGTGCCCTCACAACGCGCACAAGTGCAATACTAGCCTATTCCGCATTATCGATGTCCAGTCTCGATAATACTACGGCTAGGGATATTTAATGATTAATCCTTCGTGGACTGATACTGTCTCATATCATCTCAATCCAGGAACTAATCATAGGGACCTCTCTTCATTTATATATCTATGGTGATCTAATCACAAATGATGAGAGTGCAATTTCCTTATTACATAGTTAATTTGCTACAACAACACAATGATCTGTGCAAATAGTGACGCTATGGGTCATATTATCCAACAATCTCCCACTTGGCACATAGCCAGTCACTCGAGTGTCCTACACCCGAACTATGTAAGGTTCGCTCAAATTGTTGAGGAAAGGTTTTCGTCAGCGGATTCGCTTAATTATCGTCTGACGTAATTTACACGATCATCACATCGCCACGATGTATGATCCGAACGAATCAGATGATATAGAAGTATATATCTTGATCGTCGATGAGACCTTTAATTCCTTAGCTTGTGCTGATGCCTAGCTCAGCTGCTAACAGAACTATATCTAATCTAATTAGATTTATTTTTGATCCAAATGGCTTCTATTGCTGCCTCAGCTGCAGCAATAATCCGCATTTGTTGTTTATTCGGCAACAGTTATCTTGCTTGGAAGATTTCCAGCTCAATGTCCCGTTATTCAAACTTTATAGTACCGCAGTATTTAACTGTTTGGAAACTTGCTGCAGTGATCCCAGTCACTTCAAGTTCTCCTTCTCCATAGTAAAAGATAGCATCTTTAGTTCTCAGAGATACTAACAGATGTTTTTAACTTCAATCCAGTGACTATCACTTGGATTGACCCGATTGTGACTCCATATGCTCGAAGCGTATGAGACACCAATACAAGTACATTTTAAATGTACAATTTCCCAGAGAGTGTTAACAAACTCCAAATCTATCCCAGTAGATTTTTATTCCTTGAATAAAGTTGTACTCTCCCCAGAATTCTACGGAGAATTTCTATGAAAGAATATCTATGAAAGCCAAGCTTTCACCAATTGCTATATGGGAATTTAACTGTCAGTGCGCTCCCCCACTAACCTCCTTATATACACAAGAATTATTTCGTTTTGAGTCAAATCATAAACCATTATGATTATTTCAAAACGACAGTTCCAAGAACCTTATGCTTGCATTGATCCAAACATGGATCGAATAACCCGCAAACCTTGTTTGTCGGTTATAAAAAAATCGTCAGGATGTTGTAAACATCCTCCAAAAGGTTCCTTTTCAAGAAAGCGATTTTGATTTGTAACTGACATATTTCATAAATGAAATATACAGTTATCAACAAGCATCTTCAAAATGGATTTACCATGGCAACAGGTAAAAGGTTAACCGTTATTAACAGAATGTTGATAACGATACCTTTTTCGTCAAAAGCCTAGCTTGTACGTTGGTATATGCCTTCCATGTATGTCTTCCTTGAAGACGTTTAACGTACCATAGGCACAATGCCTTATGGTATACAACTAGTATCCAAAATAGTTGTAATACATGGAATCCATTTCGGATTCATGGCACTTTGTTGGAGTTTAATCAAGTCCACAAGATCACAAACAATGCATAAAAAAACGAGTTATGAACACATCAAAGGAGGTGGCGGAATCAACTCACATTGAATTCGGTTTTTGATGTTTGAAGAACAAGGTGCGATTTTGGCACCCTCCAAGTCACGGCAGTAGCTTCCTTGACAGTGGGGCTGTGCGGTTTTGATCATCTTGGCTTCCTCCATGTTCGGCCATGTGAGACCACCATTGAAGCTCAAAGCTTCAAGCTTCCATGCTCAAAGATTTCGTTTCCCTATCACCTATATACAACTCAAGGTGTGGCTAGCACTTGTTCATCTTCATTTTGCTTCTCAAAGTTTCGGTTTTGACCAAAAAGGAGAAGAAATCGGCACCATGCCGTGAGAGGAGAAGAGAAGAAGAAGAGGGAAAAGAGAGGGAGATCGTGTACTGTTCTTGGTTGGGAGAGAGAGAGGACCGAATGTATGTAAAAAAGTGAAAAGAAAAAAGCAATTATATTTATTCATTTATTTTCCAAAAATAAATAAAACAAATATATATATTCAAACCTTTTCATATTCCATCACTTTTACTTATAACGTTAAGTCATATCACATCACTTTTCATATCACATCCATTCACTTTAATAAAGTGACATATTGTCAAGTCACATCACTCAAA